>JANKKI010000097.1:0-600000 GCA_025175665.1 Cinchona pubescens | reverse complement strand
TTTAACGGATTTTTTCATGTAAAATATTTTCCAGGGAAAAAAACAAACAAACCATGGCTTATTCGCACTAAATGGGGTTGGCTGCATGAATCCTTTTACACCATTGCACTCTATATCTGTCTCTTATACACATCTAGATGTGTATAAGAGACAGGCTTCATAGTGCACATAAACCTGGATGAATCTCTTAGAGAAAAACGAATGAAAAAGAATTAAAAACGAAAATAAGTTTAGCAAACGAAATCATAGAAGTAAGTATTTGAGGTTTAATGTCACTCTTAAATTATCCGAAAAATAACTTACACTCAAAAATTCCGTAAGTTATTGATTCAGCCCGAGGAAGGAAAATTGGAAAATATTTTACACTGAAAAATATTTTCCGGTGTTTGGCACAAAAAAAATTTCTAAAAAATATTTTCCTGAAAATATTTTCAATCCAAACGAACACACCCAAAGTAGAATTATTTGGCCATAGACTGCCATTCAATGTTCTTGTACTGTTCAAAAGTAATTCATCAAGTTCATAATGAATTGTTGGAGGAAATTTCTTTAAAAAATAAAAAAGCATAAGTATACAGTTTGATCTACAAGAAATTCTCGACTTTAGATCTAATTCACAGTCCTGCAGCTTGAATTCAACCGTACCTTCTTAAACGTGTAAATATTTGTAATGTTGAGAATGTATAGCTTTTTAATAAATTAAGATGCTCTAAAACGGTTCACGTAGAGAAAACTTCAGAGTTCAATCTAATTGCAGCATGAACCTTTTTCAACTTGTTTGACAAAATAAGTACCAAGCTTTTTCCACAAACCAAAATGTTACATAAGCACCACTTGACACTCAACCAAAATACTTTTCATATTTTAGCTTCTCTTACTTAAATTAGTATTAGATCTTTACAGAAAGGTTGTATCCAATCAGACGGCCAGCTAATACAAAATAGAGATGGATACAGTGTAGAAGTACAAGTAAGTCCAAAATGCTCACAATGGTAACATTGGTCAGGAAAGTTGACTGCAATCACATACTGCAGCTGATGTTATAGTTATCTGTATTCCAATATCGAAGGCAATATCACACATAATAAAATCAAAAGAGATCGTAGAAAATAATGCAAGGGCCATCCAAAAACATAAGATGCCATTTTCGATGACAGTCTTCAAAAATGCAGTTTTACATAAAAAGAATGCAAGTAATTTCCAAGCTAAGTAAGCAATATCTATTTTGGAAGAAACCTTTATCTCATATGACAATAATTATATGGTGAAAGCAAAACCTCAGAAAGTACAAGGGCTGCGAATTACCTTCTGCATAGGAGAACAAGATGACGAAGAGCAGATTTATGATTCCAAGCCATGGTTTGAGCATCCTTGGCTCCACCATGAACATATAGATTTGACTCACTGCAGACTGTTTTCTTTCTTTTAACCACGACTGTCAAAGATGTGATCATATTGTCAATTACATAACGTCTACAAAGTCCGTACCGATAAAAGTCATAATTTGAGCTGGGTATATAGCTATAATATGGAAAATTAACTTACGATTAAATGACCTTGTATCTTATAAGCTATACACTTAGTATGAATAGAAGATCAAGGTTCAAAAGAAACTCATGCTGTTTGAGTTCTCATATACAAGCAAAGTAGTTGCCATCTCAAGGAAATAGAGGCAATTCCCAAAGACAGATCAGGTAGAAAGAACATCTAATGGTATTGAATGTAATAGTATCTTAGGATGATCATGAAGTTGCAGTAATGCACTATACTGGACACTAGGAAACACCAGGCCAAACTATGTGCAGCTAGAAAAAAATATTTATCTACTCTAGTATTAAGAATTTAACTGCCAGAAAATAATAACACAACACAACTGAGCCACGCATTGTGGCTGCATTTTTTCATATAAGAACAACTGATGATAAAATGTGTTAGATCAGAACATCAGTGTCACTGGTTGCCGACCAACTTTGAAAGCTCTCCAGTCAAAGATAACTCATCAAGTACGGTAATGCACGACCTTATCAAAGCAGTAAAGAAAGAAAAAAACATTTCAATTGTCCACAGGATGTGTGCATGTCAACATACAACATGTAAAGGAACAAACAAGACATCTATTGGCATAGGCACAGTAAAAGAGTGCAAGAGTATGTCCCAGAGAAGAAGACTAGACAAGGGAAAGTGAAAAAGCAGATTAAGGAAAGCATTTGGGAATGAATATCATTTCAAATCTCCATCACTACAAAAATCTTTTATCCCATGCTACAAGTATCAACCACATAATGTACGTCTCCGTGTTATTTCATCCAGGTTTATGTGCACTATGAAGCCACGCCTGACCATATTATTCTGACACTCACATAGGTATCACTTCCCTTCATGAAGTGCTTTCTGCATCCCCGAATTTTACTCCTGCTAGACAATTGTGCCGTTGTCATTTTATTTGTTTTTGTTTTTTCCACAATAGAAGAAGCTTTACCATTTTCATTTATATAATCCTCTAGCAGCTACTCTTTCTTGCTTTACCAGAGTGTATAATTACTTCTCATTTCTTGCAAAATTAGCTTTTAGTTCCATGTTGCTTTTTGGTTGCAAAGATTATGTTATCATGAACATGTAAATTGAGTCTATGCCTAGAAAAGAAACGAGTCACCATAAATTGAAGAGTAATCGAATCCAAAGTAACAGTTTGTAGACTCCATTCAGAAATAAATGTTTCAAACACAAGCAAACAGACAGAATTTTTTTTTGTAAAAAAAAAAAAAAACCTCTAAAGTCAAGAACTAAAATAACCTACTAAAACAATTGGGAGTCAAAATCATGAATCAACTTAACAGTATATGTGACTATTTGTACCCCTAAATTGACATTTTCCTTCCCCAAGTTAAGTGTTATTTTCCCCTCCGGAAAACAACCCCAAGGACAAAGTAGTAAAATATTTGTACTATACGAGAAGTACAAGCTCACTAAAAATAGTGACCAGCTGAATTCAAACATTTCAAAAATCTACAAATATAACCCAGAAAAGAACAAAAAAGAAAACCCGGAAGCAGAGAAATTAAGAAACATTTTTGTTAGATAAAACTAGAAGAAGAAATTAATGTAGTACCTTTTAATCTTCAACTTAAGTGTTAGCACGCCAGAAATCTGCTTTCCAAATTGCCAAAGTAAGCCCCAGCAAACCAGTGTCAAATTTTTGACCGAGAGAACTGATAAATCCACAATACAGAACCTAAGACAGAATCCAACGGAGCTCTAAAATGGCACTTCAAAACAAACTACTACAACACTCCCCAAATGAACCTTTCAAATTTCCTTTTTTATTGCACAATTATCAATGTCCCAAACATTGCCCCACCAACTAATATATTAGCCCACGTACTTTATGTTAAGTAGTCTTCCGTCCGGCTTTGATTGTTGGGCGAACAAACAATAAAAAAATTAATTAAATTACATTAATTCTATAAAAATATAGTTTAAACTTTAAAGTGATTAAATTATTTTTTTATATTAAATTATTCAACTACATAATTCTTTCTTTCATTAATATGACATCAAAGATAAAATTAAAAAAATTAATTAACTTTAAGATATAGTCATCTTATAATTAGAATATCTATCATCATTTTGTATCGTCATTTTGTACTAAATTATTATTATCTTGTAGGTGTTATCTTAAAAATAGAACATCATCATTTGTAAGAGTTATAATGTGTAACATTTATTACAATCTTATTTGATTGTCTAAATAAAGAGCACCCATACCTTAGTTTGGATATAGAATCTCATTTATTGGCTATCAAACAAGAGTCGATCCACTAGATTTGAACAATACACCATGGTATGATCAATCATTATCTCACCATCCACTGCTTTTGGCGTTGCAACAAAAGATCTTATTCCTTTTTCACCTATACCTCTAATAGTTGGATCTAATCGTGGTGGTAATCGCTCTAGACAAGGAGACCGTGGTCGTGGTATCTATCACAGTCGTGGTAGCAGTGATCGTGGCTTCTCAGTTGGTCGTGGTTTTCAACCACAACAACCATTTTACTCTTTTGGTCATGGTATCTGTTAAATGATATTTATCTTCTTTGTGTAGTTATTTGTACTAGTATTTATCTGTTGTACTTATACTTATCTTATATTTAGTTTTCAACATATATGTATAGGCTCAACTATTGTACTTAGAAATGTATCTCATTGAATAAATAATTCAATTCACTTTTTCTATCATGGTATCAGAGCCTTACCTTCCTTGAGGTATGACAACAAAACGCTTCTGCTAGAGCAGATTTGCTCTAATCTGTTAAAATATTATTTCTGTGTTAGTTTCAAACAAAAACTAACACCAAAATCCAAAAGAAGAAGACAAGACATCACAACACAGTGGGGGGGTGCAAAAATAAGCACGCACGAGCCCCCACGGGCCACCCAAAGCTTCTACCAATTCAAACGCGCTGCGGGTGCATAAACGCGCCGATCACCATCACAGCCGTACGTGCATTACACGCGCCATAACTGTTGGACCCCAATTATGATAATCATGTTTTGATGATGACCAAATCGTACTAACGGCTTGAAAATAAGTGTGCCAAAAAATAGGAAGGCTCGGACGAAAATGATTATTCGAACACAATCAAGAAAAATAACCAAAAGTTGAACAACACCTTACGGACGATGAAGAGCGTCCGAAAGAAAGGAGATCGAACGCAAGAGAGCATTTGAAACATAATTAGACAACACCGAGGAAGAACACATCTTTCGGACGTAAATAACTGTTCGAAGGATAGTGCTTCGGACGCAAAAGACCGTCCAGGACAAGGAATTTGAAAGTACGATGATCGGACGTTGAAGACAGTCTGAAGCCAAAACAAGATCGGACGTTGAAGACCGTCCGAAGAAGGAGCTCGAAATGTAAGTAATTTTTCTGTCAGAGCTGTAGGACGCTTATAACTGTCCGAGACACTGTTCGTAAACTTTTAAGGGAGATTACTATGTCCGTGTTGGAAACGGGACCTCTCTGCCTGGTGGCATGGATTAATTTGCTCCAGTGAAAAACCAGGAAGTTGTTTTTAGGCTTATCTGCTGCTTCGCGGGTTAATGGCGTTCGTTCTGCACCGGAATCTCAGGCATCAGACGGTCTTGAACAATGGAGAATCCGGGTTTCTGCTTAGTTTGGGAAGTGTTTAATTGGTGGCCCTTGGTGGGCCAGTGTACTTGTAATTCATCAGTCGACAAAAAGATTGTTGTGAATAAAAAGTTTATTGAAGGTTGCTAGTGTCTTCTATACATGAGGGAATGGGTTCTGGTATTGGACTGGATGAGGTTTGAAAATAAGATCAAAGTGATAGTTAATCTTTTCGTAATTTAAAATGAAAGATTTAGGATCAGTAGTTTTAATAATATTAAGTGCTTCCTGTTTATTACCGGCATTGAGATTTGCAGCTGCGTATGATTCCTTGTCCCCCTTTGCTGTTTTGTCGGTGAATTTTTCCTTGGCCTTTTGCTCAGTGTGTGTGTGTGTATATATATTTATATATATGTATATGTGTATATATATATAATTCACGTAACTAGGGGAATAGAAAACAGGGAGATGGATGCCCTTTCTAGAATATTCAGTTCAGTGCACTCAAATGTCTTAAAGTAAGTTTTCTTGAAGTGTTGAAAGAATAGAGTATTGAACTGGTAGAAGTCATGGATAATAACACTATTCCAAATTGAATGACCCGGTCATTCAATATCTTAAGGAAGATCAACTAACGCAGGAAAAGGTAGAAGCCCAAAGTGTTGAGAGGAGGTCAACAAAATACTTGATCATTGGAAAGAGTCTATACCAAAGATCCTACTCAATGCCTTATCTGTAGTGCCTAAGTCCAAGTAAGGCCAAGTGCGTCTTGGTTAATATGCATGAAAGAGTTTATGGACACCACATTGGATGTGTTTAAACAGAACTTGCACGAAAAGTGCAAAAGTGCAAAGGTAGGGCTACTTTTGGCCAAGGATGTTGGAGAAGGCCTGGACTATGTGTAGAAGTGTGGAAAATATTAGTTCCATTCGAACCAACCTCGGTTCCCAGTCGAACAACTTACTCCTATCCTTACTCCTGGGCCTTTTGCTCAGTGAAATATTGACATCCTAGAACGCTTGCCACTAGCATTGGCCAAGAAGAAGTTTTTGGTAGGCATAATTGATTACTTTAACAAATGGGTTGAAGTAGAAGCTTTAGCTGCTATTTCTCTTCAACAGATTATCAACTTTTTTTGGAAGAATGTGACATGCCACTTTACCATTCCCGAGGCACTTACCTCAAGCAACCTTCAAACGAAATTCTACAAAGGGTTAGGAATTGAGCAATGCTTCTTCTCAGTAAGTTATCCCTAAAGTAATGGCTTAGCAGAAGTCACCAACTGGTCTATCTTGGAAGGGATCAAGAAAATGTTAGATGATGCGTAAGGAAAGCTGGATGGAGGAACATCCTAATTTCTTGTGGTCGTTCCACACCACTAACAATAATGCAACTAGAGAGACCCCTTCAATCTTTCATATGGCACCGAGGTACTCATTCCAGTAGAGATTGGCATATTGGGGTTCCGAGTCTACAACTTCGATTCAAAGAAAAATGATGAAGGCTTGAAGTCTAACCTCGATCGAAAGAGACAAGCATTCTTAAAAATGCAGGTATACAAATAACGGGTAGCTTTGTACTACAATCATCTAGTTCGGGACAGAGTGTTCAAACTAGGTTATTGGGTTACCAAGAAGGTAGAGGTAAGTCATCCCCTATCCTGAGGAAAGCTTTCGCCAAACTGGGATGGACCCTATGAAGTCATTGAAGCATCTATTCATGGAGCTTAAAAAATTAAAACCAAGTTACTTCTTTGCGAGACAAAAATGTCTAGCTGATCTTGGGCACCAACATAGTCCTTTGAGAATTTACCGACCTTCACGGTCAATAGTACACCCTTCGAGGAAAACACTAACGCCTACTATCTGTAGTAGTTTACACCCTTTTGATGGTAGTTCTAAGGTCTTCCAAAAGTGCAGTACCCATGGCACATCTACTTCTCAGAGTAGGATTTCAACTTTTGAGCGAAAAAAACTAAGTCTTCCTATAATCAGGGCTTGCCTACCAAGACCAAGGCTTGGCCCTCAAGGGCAAAGAAAATCTTACATAGGAGAGGTGTACCTAGCAAAGCTTGGTCCCAAGACCAAGACTTATCCCCTCTGGGGCCAATGAATGAGCTTCACTTAGGTAAGAAGTGCCTAGACTAAGCTTGCAAGCCTAAGGCTAAGGTATTCCAAAAGTAAAGTACCTACTCCATACTTATTCCTAGGAGTAGGACTTACCCTATCGGGGGCAATTCCAAGGTCAGTGCCAATGCCATACCTACTCCTTGGAGTAGGGCTTACCTTTCTAGGGGTAATTCCAAGGTCTTTTAAAACTAAAGTTCCTATGATCCTTGGAGTAGTGCTTACCTTTCCAGGGACAATTCTAAGGTCTTTCAAAAGTGAAATACCTATGCCTTACCTATTCCTTAGAGTAGGACTTACACTTTTGAGGGTATGCTAAGGTCTTCTAAAAGTGAAGCACCTATGCCATATCTACTCTCCAGTGTAGAACTACTCCTCCAGGTTCAATTCCACGATCTTTCAAAAGTGAAGGACCTGCGTAATGCCTATATTTCGGAGTAGTACTTCCCCAACAAGAAGAACACTTTCATTGGCACAACCTTCCAAGGTAAAGCTCTAAAGTACTATCAATAGGAAAGATAAGGTTCAAGTCTGCTAACGACAATAATTAATCATTGCGGAAATAGTATATTTCCAAAAACACAATATTTAGTCACTTTACCTAAAGCTAAATGACTAAGGAGACAGGAAGAGTATACAGCTCTAAAGCCAATATACTGCGAACAAGTTGTAAAAAGGCCTCAACTAAAACCTAGCCAAACATAGTAATGGCTACACATCAAATTATTGGAAAAAGGTAATAGGTAAAAAGGAAATGCATAACAAGTTTCGAGAGCTTATACAAAAGAAAGGTCCTAAGCTCTAAGGCCATTAAAACAAACAACTAAGAAACTATGTGGTAATCTAAACTGGTGAAGCAACTAAAGTGACTACCTAATTCTATTCCTATTCCATAGTTGTTCCTAAAGCTGTATCTTTGGCACAATCACGTAGTGCATCATCATTCTCAATCGGAGCATTAAATGTACTGGCATGAGCAGGAAGAGTTGGGATGATACCCCGAATCAAATCTCCAAGGTCTAGGTAGGGATGAGCTTTCCTCATGAGTTGTAGCGCATTGCTATACCCGTCATTGTAGTTGTCAGAACTTTACTCTACCACATGCTTATTAATTTTCTTACTAGCATAGTAGTTCTCCAAATGTTTTTGCAGGCAACCCTAGTAGTCTTGAGAACCAAGGAATTCAAGTACTATCTATTTCCTACTCTTCTATTCTAGGATTGTGACAAAGAGTTCTTCCTTATGGGTATCCACCACCTTCTTTCCCTCGGCCCTTAACTGGGATACTTTTTTAATAATATAATCAACACAAGTGGTAACCCTTTCTAAGGACTCATCAATCTTCTTGGTTACCTTGTTCTTTTTCCTGGTCACCGTGGATCATGAATTATCTGATTGCTGATTAGAGAATCTTTTTCATTTTTAGTTTCATTCCATTCATATACTTCTCCTAATCTAAATAATATAATTGGATTTAATTTGCCGTTTTCAAGTAATGTTTGATCGATTACGTATTAATCAATATTCGATTGATTGGTCTGAGGAGGTCTTCCTCCACTAGCACGTTTTTTTGAAAAACTCTATTTATTCTGAAATCACTGCTTATATACCCGGTATTAGCCATAATTCACAAGAACATTCTGTAGTCTTAGTAAGAGGGGGAAGGGTTAAGGATTTACCCGTTGTTTTTTTTTTCTTCTTACATCTCCCCCTCCCGAAGCCCAGGAATCATACACGCTAAACCCCAAAATATATAGTCTTGAATACTAGAAGAAAAGCACCTATACCTAACAAGATTAAGTGACGTGGAAACCCTAGAATCGGAAGTAGTAGGATTTATTCTCATAATAATTAATAAAGAAAATATGTCCTCCCACAATTCCCCTAACAGCCCGTATTTTCATATATGAGGGTGGAATCAAAACCGTTGGACAGGAGTAAGAGCAATCTCTGCTTCTAATCAGACGAGATCTATATCTATGAATTGAAAGGTCCGATGATCAACTCAGCAATCAGTTGTTAGAATCAATTGGTCAGTTGGAAGGAAATGTTTTGCGTAATAAAGCCTGTCCTAGAAGGAAGCTTGCCCCTCCTATTTGCATGAAAATACAATAGGTGAATAGTCATTCGATCCAAAATTCTTTATTTGAACACTTGGAGCCGTGTGAGATGAAAGTCTCATGCACCCTGTAGACCATCCCTATGGGGGTGGGGAAGGGGAGCCCCAATTGGTAGAAAAAAACCCACAACCTAGCCCCTTGGGGTTATCCTGCACTTGGAAGAAGAAGAAGTCAGGTTTTTATCGTTGATTTTCACTACTTAGTGACTTGGCTTGCAAAAACCTACAAAATTCGTCAAATTGTATCTGATTAAATCCAGGTATTGTATTCGAAGTTGCGATCAGATCTATTCATTAAAAAGAATTGATTCAATACATTTCTTATGGGCGTGTATGGGATAGCAAAACTTAAACTAGTGAGGTCCCCGGGTGAAGGATATATAGAGAGGCTCATCCATAACAGGAAATGTCATGATGCCTACAATAGTCTTGTGCTTCTTGTTCTCCTCCTCATACAATTTGGTTGTCCAATTTTGCTTGTTCTCAAGTTTAGAAATATGGACAAGGTGTAGGTTCTCGGCCTGCTACAGGTATTAGCTAAAAGAACCAATGTGAAGAGAAGCACAGTCCAGGACTACTTCTAGATAACTAGTGCCCATGCCTCAAATACTTGAGCAGGTGGTTCCATAGCAGGGGTCACCTTCAGTAGGACCTTCAAGAGAAGACCTAGGAAGCAGAGCATGTGTTGGATACAACCTAATTTTCTTTACTCCAGCAGTTACTAGTAGAGGTGGTGGGAAAGGTCTTTTCTTTTTCTTTCTTATGGCACGAGGTTTATCCAGGAGGTTAAGGATATCGAGATCCATGTCTTTTCTTTGGCTCACTACTCACTCTCGAGCAATATTAGATCTGGTAGCCGTTGCACAAAATAAATAAAATACAAGTTATTCTCTAGAATAAGCAATAAATCAATACAAGGTAAATAAACGAAGGACAGATAAAAATAAATTTCTAGGGATAACCTATGGGACTAGGGTGGCCGAGGGGAGCAAGGCTCAACCCTGCAGAAGCTAACACTTGGTCATCACTCACTACTCTCCAAAGGATTTTTTCTGTGTCCCTGAGGTTCTCAATGGCTTCCTAGTTATTGTCACTGTAGTTGACTAGCTTGTTTAATCTTAAAACATTTGCACCGAAATTCCAGTTTGGTCAGAATTTTTAATTAGGACTCTTTCCCAATAAGAAATATTGTTTTCTCCAATCCTTCATCATAGGTTGCGACCTCTCAAGTAAACTCATTTTGGATCTAAAGCTGAAGGTGATTCTGGTCTCATAAGACGTGATCCGAGTAATGATTAAATAATGCAAAGGAAGGAACCACCACCATATTCAACAGGTGATGATGAAAGTATTAATGCATCTAATAGACTTGGCAAAAATGTGCCCAAACCTAACCTGAGATTCGTTTAAGACCTTCATAATGAAAAGGTGCAATGGAAA
Source organism: Cinchona pubescens (assembly GCA_025175665.1). Classification (NCBI taxonomy): domain Eukaryota; kingdom Viridiplantae; phylum Streptophyta; class Magnoliopsida; order Gentianales; family Rubiaceae; genus Cinchona; species Cinchona pubescens. The sequence continues at coordinate 589,184 of JANKKI010000097.1, read as the reverse complement.
TTTTAGTCCTACTTCCAATTTAACCTAATAAACAGATACATAATCCTTGTGATTCGTACAATGTCTAGGCTTTGACCCCGATGCCCTGACCTTCATATCCTCATGGATTTAATATTATTCAACTTATTGTTCAATTGAATCTCCATCGACATTTGATGGTAGGTAGTTGGGAATAGATATCATTAGAGTCCTTAGCTCGTTCCGGAGCCTTTTTAAAGTTTTTTCCCTAGTAATGGGGAAAAGCATTACCCTCACTTAGTTCACTTTCCTTTACCTCGATCTCAAGTGCTACTTTGGGATTACGGAATAGTTGTTCTCTACCTCAGCAAGGGTAAGGGAGCAAAGATGGCATGCCTGCACATAGGGTAGTAACATTACAAAGTTCACCCTACATGGGAAGTCTCACCTCCTAGGTCTAGAGTGGCCACGGTTCTAGTTCCAGAATTAGACAGTAGAAAATCAGCGGTTCTGAAACCAGAACCGGAATAATCGTTGACGGTTCTTGGAACCAGATCTGGAATCATGGACACGGTTTCAGTTCCGATTCTCTATTTTTTAAAATTAAAATCGGGACCGACAGTTCTAGAATTGGAACCGAGTAAAAAAAGAAAAAAAATAATAAATAAATAAATATATATGCTAATGTAATTAATGCATTTAATTTTTTCTTAGATTATCTTTTAGTATGAATTATCAAAAATATATTTTTACTTTAATTTTTAATGGTTTAAAAATAAATAGTACAATAGTGTTTTTTTTTTTTTTTTTCTAAAAACAAAGTCTACAATTAAAATATTAATAAAATGTAACTTTTTATTTCTCATCTTAACTTGTATTATTTTTTTTGTATTATCTAAAATGTATCTTTACTTTACAAAATTGGAAATCGAAACCATGATCGAAATCGGGAGTTGAACTGGATGGAACCAGGGAACCAGCTAAAGCGGCCAGTTTTAGAATCGAAACTGGAATTGGCTCCCAAGGTTCCGATTCCAGTTCTAGCTCTCCCTAGAACTAGAACTGGCTGTTCCGGAACCATGGTCTGACTAGGTCTATGTTGTGGATAACCCTAGATACCCCTAAACATGGGTTGTTGTGATCTGCTTGGCTGGGTGGTGTTTCCTACATCAAGTATGCCTTTCTTATCAACCTAACCGATACCATCATTAAAATCGACAAAGCTTAGTGCAACAATGGTCTCGGGTACAGGACCGTTGTTAATAGTCTGGTCATCATCAAAATCTTAGTTAGGACAGTCATTGAAGTTAATATCATCATCGCATTCATCATGTTCATCCAACTCGGCCCTGTCGTGATCCCTAGTGTCGTCCCCGGTATCTAAGTCTGAGGATTCATTATCAACGGACCCTATTGATGGACCCAAGTCAAATAATTAATAAAAACAAGGAAGAAAAACGTAAACAGAGGAAAAGGAATTTTTCTAATTTATCAAAAAAATGGCTTTGGCCACAGGACTTAGAAGTAGAGAATACGACTAAAGCTTTTTAACCAAAATAGAGACCTACATACTATTGATATAAAGCATAGCATGTACTACTACTACTAATGAGAAATTATTCCATGTGATAATGATCAAAAAGCTTGTAAATGCACCTTACGAATTTAAAACCAAATACATGTAACTAGTATTAAATAATATATCTTGGTTTATTTTCCTGTCAATGCCTCCTTTAAACAAAACTCCTCAAAACTGGACATGTCCAACATTTTTTTTTTAAATTTCAAAAATGTCTACCACTTTTAAAGACTTTGTAAAAATGTATGTCACTTGTTCTTCAGTTATGCAATAATCAACCTCAAGTTATTTATCTCGAACCAACCCACGTATGAAGTGGTATTTAATGTTAATGTGCTTGCTACGCCTATGAAGAACTAGATTCTTGGACAACTAAATCGCTGACTTGCTATCACAATAAATCTTTGTAGGACCATCTTACTTGTGTTAAGAACACCAAACATATGACACAACCACAATACTTGAGTAGCTGATGTAGAATACTCCACCTCTACTGCAAAAAATTACTATCACCTACTTCTTCTTAGAACTCTAAGGAAACACCCCAAAACAAAAAAAAAAATAAAAATGCAAAACTTGAAGTACTCTTCTTTTCAACTGCATCACCTGCCCAATCATTGTCTGTATAGCCAAATAATTCAACCAGATCACTACATGAATAAAAAATACCATTTCCCTAAGTACCTCTGATGTACCTCAAGATCCTCTTTGCTGCAAATAAGTGTAACTGGTCCCGGATGGATTTTCCATAAACCTATTAATTAAACTATTACTAAAAATAATATCTAGCCTCATAGAAGTTAAATATCTCAAACTTCTTTCCAAACTTTTAAAGTAGGTAGGATCAACGTATTCTCCAGTTCCATCCTTCATCAAATGTAATTTTTCTTTAGTCAGTGCCAAAATTGGCTTTGCTGGATCAATCTTGAAAATTTTCAAAATATCACCTATATATTGTTTTTGAGAAATAAAAATACCTCTATCAAAATGGAAGACCTCGATTCGAAGAAAATAAGACATGAGTCCCATATCTGTCATCTCAAACTGATTAATCATGGCCCTCTAAATTAAACAATCATCTTTGGATTATTTCTTGTAAAAATCAAGTCATCTACATACAAACACACATAATAATAACATCACCATGAGTAGAAGATTTAATGTATAAAATGTGATCATATGGACACCTTTGAAAACCAAAAGAAATAAATAAGAATCAATTCTCTGTACCATGCCTTACTAGAGTTTTTTTCAAACCATACAAAACCCTCTTCAACCTGTACACCATGTTTTCTTGACATTTTTTGACAAAACCTACAGGCTGCTCCACATACACTTCCTTTCTAAGTACTCCATTCAAAAATGCAAACTTGACATCTATTTGATAAATTTTTCATTTATTTTTAACAGCAAGAGAAATTATCAAATGGACTTTATCAAGCCTAGTAAAAGGTGCAAATACCTGAAATAGTCAATATTGGGTTTCCACTTGTATTCTTTTGCCACCGATCTCGCCTTGAATCTTCCTACTCTTTATTGGGCTTGTACTTTGTCTTGCAGAATTAGTTCACTCCAATGGCCTTCTTACCAATTGAACGAGAAGTCAGTTCCAATGTATTATTTTTCTTAATGGCATGAATTTCTTCACCCATTGCCTTCACCCAACGATCATCTTGAACTACCTCCTCATAAATAACTGAGTCACAATCTGCAAATAAAGCAAAATTTACAATATCTTCAAGAGAAAGGAGAATTATCTAAAGAAATAACATAATCCTGCAATCTAGCAGGCAACTGGTGCTAACCCGTTAGATGACCAGATGTCTCAGTATGTGAACCCTAGGCAATTGGTGATGACTAAAAGTCATTATCATCATCATCCTTTTAATAATTTAAAGTCACATCTACAGTCTTCAGTTCCTCCAGGGACCAATCCCAACACATCTTTGATCAGAAATTACATCTTTGCTACAATCATTTATCCTAAAACTGGTCACTATAGCCAATAAAAACACAATTTTCACCTTTGTCATTAAGTTTCCAACGTAACTGATCAGGAATATGAGAATAGTAATATATCTAAAAATTCTGAGATGGACAACATATGGTTTTCTACCACTCCAATTTTTTTGGGATTTTATCAGGAATACTTCTCGTAGGACACCTGTTCAACAAATAAATAGTACAAGAAATTGCCTCTACCCAAAAGTGTTTTAGCATGTTATTCAGTTTCAAAATACATCTCACCATGTCCATATCCCAATTATTCTATTTTTCCTTTCAGCCACTCCATTTTGTCGTAAAGTGTACCTGGCTGTGAACTGATAATGAATACCATTTATTTCAAGAAAATTATCACAAATAAGATATTGTTGATCCTTGTTAGTTCTCAAAATATTTATCTGACAACCATTCTACTTCCCAACAAAAATTTTGAATTTTTAAAAGACTCACAGGCATTAGATTTTTGCTTCAAAAAATAAATCCAGGCTTTTCTACGGCGATCATCAATAAAAGTAATAAAGTACCTACAACTACTATTACAAGAAACCTCCATTGTATACAAGTCTGAATGAATAATCTCTAATAGTCTCATTGCTCTATGATTTACCTGTCTAAAAAACATTCCTGTGCTTCTTGCCTAAAACACAAATATTACAAACTCTCCCAAGAACACCAATACCAGGCATTCCACTAAGCACTCCTCTATTTGCCAAAATCTCAAACTCTCAAAATTTAAATATCCAAACCACAAATTCGACAACCCTCTAAAATTATTGTCATCAATCACAATACTCAAACAAAAAATTAGTCACTATTTAGATTTAATAGAAATAAATAATTTGGAGTCATTATCACTTTTGCAATCATCCCAATATTTCAAAAAACAAAATAGTATACATGGCATGCTTGCTACGAATATCATAATTTTTCTTTGACAACTGACCGATGATCAACAAATTATAACTCAGATCTGGAATATAAAAAAGTCATAGATAAAACTGCTGGACCCATTTTTCAAACTAATGAGAATTTTTCCTTTCCCAAAAATAGGCAAAGTAGTATTATTGTCAAATCTTCACCCATGACAGATTCTTCAAATTTAGAAAATAATTATTTTTTCCCTTATACGATTACTATAGTTGTATCCAAAAATCATTTATTTTTGCCAACAATGTCCACAACATTACAAAACAAAAATAAATTTCCCAAATTTTAATTATTATTTTGAGCTTGATTATCAACAACATTAGTTTCAAAATTTTTGTTTAATTGACATTCATTGGATCTACTTTCAAATTGTTTTGCCCAAAATTTTCACAATTATAACACTGAATTTTTTAATTATTCATGGTCTAATTAAAATTCTACTAAAATTTTGATTAAAATTAAGAGACTCTACCAAAATTATTAGTTCTACCTCTACCAGGACCACCTCTAAAATTAAAATGTTATCTCTACCACGTTTGGGATTCCATCTGCCTCTATCTCTATTATTGTTGTAACTACAATCTCTGTTGTTGTAGAACTGATTTGTCAGACTGGATTCTCCTTATTGCATAGATTCATCTTTCCCCTTCAAATTCAACTATCTGCAATTCCTTCTCAATCATATCCTTCTTGCAGTATGCTCTATCTTCTCATTAATTCTCTTTTTATGAAGATTTAATGAGCCCTGCAACTCTTCATTGCTCAAATGTGATGTATCTTTCGTTCACTGAATTACTGAGGCAACATGATTAAATTAACAGTAGCTCTTGATACTACTTTGATTGACCCAAATTTTTGTCATACTTCAAATTATTAATCAAAACAAGGACGAAAAACATAAATAGAGGTGAAGTAATTTTTCTTATTTATCAAAAGAATGGTTGCGACTATAGGGCCTAGAAATAGAGGATACGGCTAAAGATATTTAACCAAAATAGAGACCTACATACTTCTTATATAACCGTAACATGTACTACTAGTAATGAGAAATTATTTCATGTGACAATAATTAAAAAGCTAATAATGCACCTAACCAATTTAAAAACAAACATATGTAACTAATATTAAATAATATAGCCTGGTTTATTTTGCTAATACCCATGGTATCCCCTAGCGAGGTGTCTTTGGTAGTACTTTGTGCACGAAGTACTTGGTTACTATACTCAGCCTTTTTAATTAAGTACGTGGGAGTTGAGGTAGAGGTTAAGTGGTGGTGAAGTTTTAGTTGGATAAGTTGCTCTATGCATTCATCCTACTTTACTTCTATTTTTGTTTTTTTCTTGTCCCACTCCAATTTCTCTCTCCACTAGCCGCAATACTTCTTAAAGTTCTAAAATTAGTCTTGAAGTAAAATTCTATTTGACCGTGAACTTCACTCTATTTGGCCGTGGACTATTTATTTGAAGTTATGATTGGAGTAGTCTTAGTTACATGATTCATGCAAATCTTAAGAATATATTATTTGTTTGGCAAGATATTTTTTTTTTTTTTTTTTGTTAAAAAAAGGAAAGGAGAACCACATAACAAGTTTAAGGAGAATAGGCAGCGGGGTATTGTGATAAGAAGTATGAGCTATGGAGCGGGGCTGCGACATTGGTGCAAGACTGTAATACCCGCAAATTTTTTGACAAAAATAATAAATAGGAAAAATAAATATTTGAAATATATTAAATAATAGAGTTTTAGTAAGAAAATAATACTAGAGTAATTATTCTTGTGAATTTTAGAGACTAGCCTAGCTATATTATAAGAGAAATTTTAGGAATAAATTGCCTATAAATATTGGCTTTCAAGACTGTAAAACTATGACATATTTCTTCAGAAAATTCATAGGAGAGAGATAAAGAATTTTTCTAACAAACTAGTATGTTTTTATTTTTTTTATTTTTATAATTAATTGTTTATATTATTTCAGGCTTAAATATTATAAATTTATTATAAATCTTATATGGATTAATTGTGTAGATTATTAGGGGCCATGTATAAACTAATTTATGCCTATTTACGAATTTAATTGCCATTTATTTTGAAGCATTCTCGTATTTAAGAAATCTGAAATTCAAGAAAATATTGTGGGTTAATAATTATTTTCATATAGAATGAATCTTGAATTTTGGATGTATTTTTCTACAAAGAAACAAGAAGAGTAGATTGCTTTGTGTTTTTTTAAAAAATTGAATAAAAGAAAAAAAAAAAAAAAAAAGAACTAGAACAAGTAGTAGCAGCATTCTGCGTCTGCCAAAGGAAAATGAGGGGATGATGTTGGTGTGTTATAATTGCAAGTTAGTCCTTTAGTTTCATAGAATCTTATTAAGGTCTGATCTACAATGATTTTGAAAAGGTGTAGATTAGATCCCTATGAACTTATAGAAATTAGAAATTTACCCAGAAATGTTTTGATGAGTCAAACAAAGTTCAAGACTCTATAAAATTACTTTTTGAATCCTTGAAGTTTTTGGAAAATTATACTATGGCCTGAAAGTTTTAAGAAATTATACTAAAGCCTAAAAAAATTACAAATTATAAGAAAACCCTCAATGTTTTTCTAAAGTTGTATAGAGCCACTTATTATTTTATATAGTTATATGAAAGCCCAACGTTTTCTAAAAGTTTCAAAAAAGAACCTTAGAGTTTCTAAAAACTTGTAATAGTAAACTAAAAGTTATTTTGTGATAGAAATTGAATTAACTAAACCTAGTAAGGACTCACTTAAGTTATTTTGACAATTTTAAGAGATTATATTATTACATTTAAGCAAACTAAGAGTACTTTTCACATTTGTACATCACTAATGAATTTTAAAATATTTAAAGTATTAAATCAATCATTTAAACTATGTATTAAATCAATCATGGTACCTAAGAATTTGTAATAGGGTTATAGTGAGTTGGCTTAAGAGTTTATTAAGTGTTCATTAATGATAGAATATCATGATTTCTTATAGAAAAATATCAACGTCAAGATTAAGTACGATTATTGAGCTCATTCAAGGTAGTGGTGCTTACCCTCTAAATTTCCAAATTGTTTTATGAACTTCGATATTTCTCAAAATTGCTTTATAAACTCACATGAATTTCAAAGTCATTTTACAAAAAATATGTTTTAGGAAAGAATTATTTTTGCTATAAAATCTGGATCATGTATGACTATTTGACTTGCTTGGTTTTAAAGTTATAGAAAATATGATACATGCATGATTCTTAATATGTATGATATGTGTGTGATGTATGGGTAAAACATTAATGAACAAGGGCTCTAAACGAATATGAGATAGTCGGTAGGGATTATAGTTCTGAACTCTCTGATTTATTATGATTATGATTATGAAAATGATCTTGATTTATAATAATGATAATGATAATGACAATGATTAGAGAAGCCGTCAGGTGGTTCCATGGAAACCTCTTGACAATCTTTTCTAGTGAGGTCAAGCACTAGATTGAGTACATAGTAGCCGATGAATGTATGGTTAGTTCTAAGTTGAGTACTCAGTAGTTGATGAATGTATGGTTAGTTTTGAGCCTCTTCTGATAAGTGAATACATGAACCAACATGATTTTATGATTATGAAAATGAATACTTGGTGAATGTATGATTATGAAATTTGTCAAATAAAAATGATTTACTTATGATTATAGTATATTTCTGAGTATTTCAAAAGCATTGGATAATGATTTTATAATTATAAATTATTTGATTTTGAAAATATGATTTTCTTGAAAACATGAGCATGTGATAGTGTGACATGATTGTGAAAGTATATATATGTAACTGCATGATCCAACAAAGGGTATGTGCTACCTATTAAGTGACTTATCGCTCACCCCATTCCTTTTGTTTTTTTTGGCAGATGACGAGTACGAGTATGTTATCTTATAGGACGAAGGTTAGAAGCACTCAAACAAGGAATACCGTTGAAATTGTTTAGCGGTAGATTTTGATAGAGTTAATAGATATTGAAATAAGTTGAGTCTGTGTGCTCATGATATTATTTATTAGTTTTGCACTTTAGAATTTATTAAATGGAATAAGTACCGTACTTTTTTGTTTATTAGTTATGAATAGACGTTTTCGCTCTTATTATTGATGTTTGAGGTTTATTGATGTATGATTGATGCCTTGTATTCGTGGGAGTGTGGTTTCACAGATATGGCGAATGGCACGTTCCTGATAAATGCGGGTTAGGGGCGTGACATTTTTAATGGTATCAGAGCTTAGGTTATGATCTCTAGAGTATGTCCTAGGTTAATATTTAGATACTAGTCTATGAGTCTTAAAAGGAAACAAGATGAGTAAGAAATACAGGACTTGGAATATTAAGTGATTTTAATGTAATTGAAATGTGTAAGAAAATTAATCATAGCCATAGATTTTGTGTTAAGTTAAGGAAGAATTAAATGAAATCCCATGATATCGATAGGCAATGGATTTGAGAGTTAGAATTATGTTATTGGACGAAAAGTTATAGACAAGCAACTAGAGCTATATGATAAAGTAGTAAGCCTACCAGATCCTATTAATAAGAGATTAAACTTTGACTTGACTTAAGACTGAATAATATGTGAGAAAGGATTTTTGGATTCCTTTGGTAAAAGAAAAAAAATATAGCTACATCGTTAGTGAATTATTGAAGTTGGTTCGATGACTCATGTTTTGATAGTGATTGATGATGATTATATTTGGATTACTACGAGTACACTCCTTTGTAGTTTTGATAAGTTGGAAAACTAACCTTTAAATCTTTGGTGTAGGAAATGGCATGCCAAACAAGATCACGAACCAGGAACTCTGAGGCCAATACCAACAATCCCGAGGCAAATATAGGCAACCAAAATAACATTGAAGGCACACCAGGAGGAAGTTTATTGGTGGTGCAAGTGCAAATCCTACTTTCAATTCTGGATCTGGAGTAGAAACAATGTGACCCCTATGATTGTACCCGCTGATTTTATTATCGCCATTACTAACATGGCTCAAGCTGCTCAAGGACATGTACAAGTGCAAGCCCAAGCAGCTCAAGCTACTGCACAAATGCAAACTAATATTCACGTTTACTATGAGAGGATGAAAAAGGTACATGTGCCTACCTTTGATGGACAATTGGACTCGGATAAGGCCGAGAAGTGGCTCAGTGAAGTAGAAAATAATTTTGAGTAATTACAAGTACCAATGGAAATGAAGCACCTAATGATTAAACCATTCTTGGTTGGAGAGGCAGAAAGTGGTGGGCTACGGTTCAAGTAACTATCGCACCCCCTTTTGATTGGACTAAATTTAGAGTGGCGTTCCTAAATCATTTATTTCTACCCGCTTTGCGTATACAGAAAATAGAGGAGTTTGATGCCCTTAAGCAAACCCCAGGCATGTCCATGTCTAATAGTGCAATATGCTAATAAGTTTAATACTTTGGGACGTTTTGTGCCCACTATCATGGAAAACGAAGAATTGAAAATGGTTAGGTTTAGACGTGGGTTGACAAGTCGTATGCAGTCTAAGATTTCTAGTGCCAATACTCCTAACTATGATGAGTTATTCAATACTTGTTTAAGAGTAGAGGCTAATATGAAGAGCCTTGATGAAGAGAATGACAGAAAGAAGGCTCAAACTATTGAAGGGTCGGTAGTGGCAGGATCGAATGTGTCCGGAAAACTCATAAAGGTACTTAAAAGAAAGCGTGAACCACCACCACCAATGAGAATTGAAGGGAACAATAATAAACCTGAATATGATTATTGTCACAAGCGCCATTATGGAAAATGTTGGCTAAAGACCGGAACGTGTTTTAAATGTGGTCAAATTAGACATTGTCAACGGAAGTGTCCAAATGAGAAGGGTAACATTGGAAGAAATGTGGAGTCAAAGAAGATACCACCACCTAAGGTCTAATGCTAGGGTCCACTACATGACGGAAAATGAGGCTAGAAATTTGGATAATGTTACAAAAGGTATGTCACTAGTTAATTTATTGACTAAGTACATTTCACATGAATGTGGTGTAAGGGGATGAGATTTTGTGCTGCTAGGAGATAATTGATTTATGTGGATAATGTGACTGAGATGCCTAAGTTTCGAGGACGAAACTTTTTATAAGAGGGGTAGAATGTAATACCCACAAATTTTTTGGCAAAATAATAAATAGGAAAATAAATATTTGAGGTATATTAAATAATAGAGATTTAGTAAGAAAATAATACTAGAGTAATTATCCTTGTAAAATTTGGAAACTAGCCTAGCTATATTATAGGAGAAAATTAGGAATAAATTGCCTATAAATATTGGCTCTTAATGCTGAAAAACTACAACATATTTTTCAGAAAATTCGTAGGAGAGAGAAGAAGAATTTTTCTAACAAACTAGTAAGTTTTTTTTATTTTAATTTTTATAATTAATCGGAATTATTTATATTATTTCAGGCTTAAATACTATAGATTTATTAGAAATCTTTTATGGATTAATTGTGTAGATTATTAGGGACCATGTATAAACTAATTTATGCCTATTTACGAATTTAATTGCCATTTATTTTGAAGCATTCTCGTATTTAAATAATCTGAAATTTAAGAAAATATTGTGGGTTAATAATTATTTTCATATAGAATGAATCTTGAATTTTGGATGTATTTTTCTACAAAGAAACAAGAAGATTAGATTGCTTTGTGTTTTTGAAAAAAAAAAATTAATGAAAGAAAGCAAGAAAAAAAGAACAAGAATAAGTAGCAGCAGCTTTCTACGTCTGCCAAAGGAAAAGAAGAAGATGATGTTGGTGTGATATAATTTCAAGTTAGTCCTTTAGTTTCATAGAATCTTATTAAGGCCTAATTGATTTAGAAAAGGTGTAGATTAGATCCCTATGAACTTATAGTGTTGGTCCCAAAGCAACCTAAGAGGGGGGGGGGTGAATAAGGCTAGGTTTCTAAAAATACTTTCAGAGATATTCAACTTTTCCAAATAAAAACTGATATAATCAAATCAGTGAAATAGTGAAGTAAGAAAGAGAGAAAATTAATCAGCCAATACTTCCAAGCTAACAAGCTTGAAGTATCAAATCACCAGCCGTGCAAGATGAACTTAGTCAATTTGAGAAAAATAACGTATGGACCTTGGTTGAAAGACCATCTTCTCATCCTGTTATTGGAACTAAATGGATCTTTAGAAATAAATTAAATGACAAAGCTGAAATCATAAGAAACAAAGCTAGACTTGTTGCAAAAGGTTATGCTCAAGAAGAAGGTATTGACTTTGATGAAACTGGTTATGCTCATCTAATACATTTAATTTATTTAGCCGTTAGGAAGTAGTTGCAACCACAGTTTATTGCTCTTATAAATAACTACTTTGATATTCTGTAAAAATCATCTAATACATTGAATACAAGCCTTAGAGAAGAGCAATTTTAGTACAAATTGGTTATAAGTTGATAGTGCTTTGTTGTATTAGTGTGCAGTTTAGAGTGCAATTCAACTTAGTTTGGAGAAGCAGTAGGATTGTTCTTTCTGCCTGTTCGTTCGGACGGTGGAAAGCATCCGAGAAGCTTGACACAGTTCGGGCGGTACAGTGCGTCCGAAAATCATGTCTCTAGCAAAACAAATAACAGACCTGCAAAAACTTGTTTACAGAGTTAAGTGTTTATGTCATCATCAAAATAAGGTTTGGAAACATCATATAGAAATTAGAGATTTACCCAGAAAGGTTCTGATGACTCAAACATAGTCCAAAACTCTCTGAAATTACTTTTTGAATCCTTGAAGTTTCTGGAAAATTATACTATGCCCGAAAGTTTTAAGAAATTATACTAAAGCCTAAAAAATATTTTGCAAATTATAAGAAAATCCTCAAATGTTTTTCTAATGTTGTATAGAGCCACTTATTATTTTATATAGTTATATGAAAGCCCAAAGTTTTCTAAATGTTTCCAACCCACAGTTTTCTAAAAAAGTTTAAAAAAAGAACCTTAGAGTTTCTAAAAACTTGTAATAGTAAACTAAAAGTTATTTTGTGATAGAAATTGAATTGACTAAACCTAGTAAGGACTCACTTGAGTTATTTTGACAATTTTAAGAGATTATATTACTACATTTAAGAAAACTAAGAGTGCTTTTCACATTTATATATCACTAATGAATTTTAATATATTTAAAGTATTAAATCAATCATGGTACCTAAGAATTTGTAACAGGGTTATAGTGAGTTGGCTTAAGAGTTTATTAAGTTTTCATTAATGATAGAATATCATGATTTCTTATAGAAAAATATCAGCGTCAAGATTAAATACGATTATTGAGCTCATTTGAGGTAGGTGGTGCTTACCCTCTAAATTTCCAAATTGTTTTATTAGCTTCAATATTTCTTAAAATTGCTTTATAAACTCACATGAATTTCAAAGTCATTTTACGAAAAATATGTTTTATGAAAGAATTATTTTTTCTATGAAAATCTACTGGATCATGTATGACTGTTTGACTTTGCTTGGTTTTAAAGTTATAGAAAATATGATACATGCATGATTCTTAATATGTATGATATGTGTGTGATGTATGGGTAAAACATTAATGAACAAGGGCTCTAAACGAATATGAGATAGTCGGCTGGGATTATAGTCCCGAACTCTCCGATTAATTATGATTATGATTATGAAAATGATCATGACTATAATAATGATTATGATAATGATAATTACAATGATTATAGAAACCGTCAAGTGGTTCCATGGAAACCTCTTGACAACCTTTTCTAGTGAGGTCAACCACAAGCTTGAGTACTCAATAGCCAATGAATGCATGGTATGTTTTGAGGCTCTTATGATAAGTGAATACATGAACAAACATGATTTTATGATTATGAAAATGAATACTTGATGCATGTATGATTATGAAATTTGTCAATTGAAAATGATTTACTTATGATTATAGTATATTTCTAAGTATTTCAAAAGCCTTGGATAATGATTTTATAAATGTAAAGTATTTGATTTTGAAAATATGATTTTCTTGAAAACATGAGCATGTGATAGTGTGACATGATTGTGAAAGTATATATACGTAATTGCATGATCCAGAAGAGAGTATGTACCATCTACTGGGTGACTTATCGCTCATCCCATTCCCTATGTTTTTGTACAGACGACGAGTACGAGTACGTTATCTTATCGGACGAAAGTTAGACGCACTCAAACAAGGAATACCATTAAGATTGTTTAGTGGTAGATTTCGATAGAGTTAATAGATATTGAAATAAGCTGAGCTTGTGTGCTCATGATATTATTTATTAGTTTTGCACTTTAGAATTTATTAAATGAAATAAGTACCGAACTCTTTTGGTTATTAGTTATGAATAGACGTTTCCGCTCTTATTATTGATGTTTGAGATTTATTGATATATGATTGATGCCTTGTATTTGTGAGATTATTGTTTCATGGATATGTTGAATGGCATGTTCCTGATGTGTATGAAGTGCGGGTTCGGGGCGTGACAAAGACTGATAGATTTAAAAAGGAAAAAAAAAGAAAAAAGAAAGTTGAGATGAACACTTGCTTGGAATCACATGGAATAGGAATGGCACTGGAGCAGTATCACGTGGAATCACGTGAAGTTGTTGCCGTATGAGACTAGTCCAAGTAATTTTTACTTGGCGAAGGTACATTGATTGGGGATTAGTACTATGGTCTTGAAGGTAAGCCTGGATTACTCCTTAGGCAATAATTCTAAATTATAATCTAAGTCTTGGCTCAGATACAATCTAGTATAATTAATTTAATTTTTATTTTTATGTTTTGTTTCATAAATTCTTGTACCTGCCTTGATGAAGTTCAAAAAAATATTTTCCACCAGGGAAATAATTTTTATAGTATTAAAATTAACTCCGGCCAATACTACGGCTCCATCTGGAGTACGAATACAACATTAAATACTCGACACTCTTAAACCAAAAAATTTGACTTGAGACCGGGTGGTACGTGATGAGATGCCATAATATTACATCTAATTATAATATTACAGTAACTCCGGATCCCGGTCTGTCGGGGACATTTTAGTAATTTTACCCCTATGATCCAATTAGAGCTAAATGAGTCAATTGTTAAATATTTGACCCACAGATCTATCCAGCCTAACAGTTATGGGTATAAATATTGAAATATAAGTCAGGTTCAAGGATTACTTTCCTAATTTTAAACTCTAAATTCTTGTCGAATTTACTCTCTGGTCTAAGTAGTGAGTTGAGTATTGAAACCTACTGTGAAGGTGATGCCTTACACACCTAGTTATAAATTTATAAAACACCTAATCCTACTACTAACTAGGTGGTATCCCGCAAGTATACGGTTGTCAACTAGATTCTCACGAGGATTATCGATAGCAATTACCATGGTTTAAGCTTGTGTAGTTCAGCAAAATCAAGTGATAGATGATAGAACTATTCTAATGAAAACTATAATTTTAATTCCAACCTAATTTAATCAAATTAAGAAGGACTAAAATTTAAAACAAGTAAATCACCCAACTAAAAAGATTACAAAAGAAAAGCCTTGAATATTAATAGCGTTCATTTCTAAACTATAAATTGGAAAGAGTTAAACTAGAAATCTAAATATTTTTGGATTTTTGATTGAAATTAAGAATGCCCACTAAGAATTAAGTAGAAATTAAAGCTAGAAATTGATAATTCTTATATAGAAAGCAAGAAATTAACAAGAACCCTAATTTTCCTAAGAAACCCTAATTTGAAAGTAAAGAAATTTTTACTAAATTGGACAAGAAAGAAAATAAAAATTATATCAACGCGAAGGTTGCGATTAACCCACTACAATTATCTATTCAAAATTTGAACTTGACAAGAAATTAAAAGAAGATCTAAGATGAAAATAAAGAGAAATTCCTATTAGAAAAGTAAACTTGGAGTTCAAGATATCCTAAACTATCTAAAAACTAACTAAAACTATCTACTTCTCTTCTCTTACTAATTCTACTTATACAAGCTTAAATAGTGTAGCATTACACAAGGCAAAATTAAGGGTTTTTGGCTGGAAGTTTACAAAATTTTCCTTACAACTTAACTCTCAGTGAGTTGAGATCGCGGTCTGGAACATTTGAGACTGCGATCTCAACTCTAGTATAGTAAAACAAATTCCTGGGTCGAGATCGCGGTCTGGAATAGTCGAGACTGCGATCTCGACTCTCCTTCCAACATTCTTCATTTCATCCATTTTGCAATCTGGTCCCTTGAGCTTTGTTTCTTGTAGCTTCTAACCTTTAATTTTTAACCTGCATAATATTAACACCATTAAGCACTTAATTAAACTAAAAATTTAACACAAACTTATCATAATTAATTCAAGAACGAAAATACAAATACATATGAAAGAAAGCAAGTAAAATCTTCAATTACTTATCCAATTTTGAAATTTAAACTATCAAAATGCTATAATTTAGAGGAAAATAACTCTAGTTTACTAGAGTTATCACAGCGTTTTGCTAGTCTAGACCGAGCAAAACAAAGATTAACATTAAACGAAACCTACTAACATTCAAACATTTAAACACCTCCAAAGTTGACGTGATACTTGATGAATCATGGATGTACTTAGAACAATTAAGCGATCTCTCAAGAAATGTTCAACACTACGTGATATGTGAAGTATATGAGGGAATCAATCCAACATTGAAATTTTGTTTTACATAGAAACACACATTCATTCACTGCACAAGATTTCACATCACCAAGCATTACCATTCGCGAAAATAGTTACCAAAAGTTTTAGTTCTTTTCATTTGAAACACCATTACTTCTCAAATCACAAATATTATAAAGTTAATCAACTCTCTCGACTAGGCATCATGAAAATAGAAGTTCAATTAGGAATCAACTTAAATGCAATTGTCACACATTTCGGGAATAAACTTCTAACAAGGAATAAGTAATATGAGATTAATGATAAGTAATACAAACATTTACTCCTTAACTTATTGGTATACTAAAAACGTTCGATAATTCCTAATGGCTTAATCCGGAGAAACAACATGGGTACATGTCGGAGTCCCGTACTCGCCTTATTACTACTCTAATGGCTTATTTTAGAGAAACAACATGGGTACATGTCGGAATCCCATACTCGCCTTATTCCTAATTTTTTTTCCGGCCCTAAACCAAGGAAAAGGAGTGAAATGTACCAAAAATTAATCTCGACTATTAATTATTCACAAATTAGAAGAACATTCTCTATGCAAACACACGAAATGTCCCAAAATTCCTTCTACTTCATTTAACTCATTTCTTTCCAAAAGATAGTTCATCAACCACATAATATAAGTGATTTGATAAGAAACAACATTTCAAATAAATTTTCCTAAAACTTCGGCACTTCTTTTTGAAAAATAGTAATGCTAAGTTTTATATTGCAAATGAACTACTCACTCACACAAAAATTCTTGAAATGAATCAAGCATATACTTTAATCACAAAGCATTGAACATCAAAATTTATCGTCATTGTGAGTACCTAATTGATCAACTTTCCATCCATTAATCATCAAGCGGCAACAGTATGTACAAAATGACCATTTCCAACACAAAAAGATAAACACCTCCAAACTTGTTTTTTTTTATTCTAATTGATGAATAAATCATCCTTCCACTCACCCAAAATTAAACATCAAGATATAACCACAAATAACAAAAACTACATAAACTATGTCCTACTTTTAAGCCTAGAATTAAAATTGAGTAAAAATGTCAAGAGCAACCGTGCCATGCATCTCACTATTCAAGTTTCAAAAAAAAAATAAAAATTCACTATCCAATTCAATCTATCAACAAATGCAGAAATGGCATCAGCTTTGGTCCCTTAGCCATACTACTCTTATTTGGCAATAATCATAACCAAAGCTACACCAAGTATCTAGCAAGAAATTTCACAAAGATTCAATCCATGAAGCATCAAATTAATTAGCTACTTGGCGTCAGCTTAAGGCCATTAGCCAGATTACTAAAAAGGAAAATCATTAATTACCTCCAAACTAAAAGACTAAAAATAAAAAAATTCATGGTTGAAGTGATTTTGAATTTTTTTTTCTTTTTTCCGAGACAGCGATCTCGCTTTTCCAGATCGCGATCTCGCCTGTAGAGTTGAGATCGCGGTCTCAACTTGGCATGAAAATTGCCTTTGTAGAACTTTGGAGTTGAGACCGCGATCTCAATGTTGAGATCGCGGTTTCGACCAAATGACATTTCTGCCCTCTAGAAGTTTGAGGTTGAGACAGCGATCTCAAATTTTGAGATCGCGGTCTCAAGCTCAATTTCTGCGAAGTGAATTTTTGCACTTATCTGAAATTGCTTCACTCTTGACCTCTTTTCTCCATTTGCAAGGGTAACCTACAAACAAAAATTTAACAAGTTTGGATGACAACTTTCACTCATTCTTTAGCACCATTTATTCAACACAAATATTCAACTATTTTTTTTTTTTTAAACAAAAATTCTAACCTAATTCAAACCAAATTACTCAAAATCAAGCAAATTAAAAATCACACCAAAAGAAAGCAATAACAACTAAATTAAAGACTTGGGTTGCCTCCCAAGAAGTGCTCTTTTATAGTCACTAGCTTGACAATGGCATGACTCTCATTCCAAATAATTGAGGATGATTGATCCTCCTTTCCCTTTTGGTTTCCACGGAAATAGTTTGATCCCCTTTTTCTTCATGATTAAAGCTTGATTTTTAGGTTTTCAAGGCACAAGTCCTTTCTTTCTAGCCTTGGCCATCGCTAGTTCCCTAATTAACATCTCCAATTGTTTCTCAAACCGTTTTCTTTTCTTCTTGTGCCTTCTCAATTTTTTGACATCACCATTTTGCTTATTCTTTGCAAAATTCTCTTCATCCTTTATCAACACACATCCCTTATCGGGTGGTTTTTCCTTCAATTCATTTCTCGGATCCTCCTTTATTTCCAACACTTGCTTGAGCGAATTGCCTTGGTTCACTTCATTTTGCTCTTCATTTGACCTAGCAAGGATAGAGTAGATTAAGAGATTGATTAGCACATTTCCCTTCAACAATGGGAATATTGTCATTATATTCAAACACATCAAATTCAATTGATTCATTTTCAACTCGTAAGATCAACTTCCCTTTGTGCATATCAATTAATGCATGAGCGGTCGACAAAAAAGGCCTCCCTAGAATCAATGGAATCTCACTCTCTTCACCCGTATCTAGCACAAAGAAATCAACGGGAAATACCAACTTTTCAACTTGTACAAGCACATATTCCAACAAGCCATATGGTTTCCTCTCAGATAAATCTGCCAATTGGAGTGTGATATTTGTTGGCTTGACATTGTTGATCCCTAACTTGTCACAGATGGCCTTTGGCATGATATTTATGCTTGCCCCCACATCACAAAGTGATCGATGCCACGTTTTTCCTCCAACATTCACCGGTATCATGAAACTATCAGGATCCTTGAGTTTAGAGGGCAACTGCCTTTGAACAACGACACTACATTGGGCATCAAGGCATACTTTGTGTCTCATCATCATCCCACTTTTGCTTCCTTGCCAAAAGATCCTTCATGAAACGAGCATAGTTGGGTATCTTGGTAAGGACATCAATCAAAGGAATGTTGACATTAATCTTTTTCAACATATCCAAGAAATGGGTGAATTGCTTCTCTTTTTCCTCATTTCTTGGATCAATGAGTTGTTGAGGGTATGGCACTTTTATTGATGGATCTATCTTCAAAAGTTCCTCCACATGCTTCTTCTTGGACACCTTGATCTCATTCTTTTGTTCCTTCTTGACTCCATCATCAACCACTTCCCTTTTATTCTCAACTACCTTGGACTTTTGTTCCTTGCTTCCTTCCTCCACCTTTTTCTTCTCCTTAGATTCAACCAATTCTTTTCCACTGCTTAGGGTTATGGCATTGCATTGCTCCTTGGGGTTTGGAATAGTATCACTCAGAAATGCCCCGATAGGTTTGTCATTATTCAACCTTGGCCATTGCCCAATTGAATCTCCAAATTTCTTGATCGAAGCCTTCAAATTCTCATAATCTCTTTTATGCTCTTCCGCTTTCCTATCCAATTCTCTTCTCAAATAGTCGGCTTCTTTTTTGACACCTTCTTCACCCAAATTCTCTCTATGGAGCAAATTGATCATGATACATGGGTTGGGATGAATTTGCATAATGGAAATGAGGTCTTTGTTGTTGGTTTTGAAAAGAAGGATTAGGGAAATTTTAATATGAGTTGGGTTGGACATTTCTTTGATGTGGCGGTTGATAAGGTCTAGATGAGGAATTCGGGGCTTGAGTATGTTGGGCATTTTGAGGTGGGGGACTCGGATGGAAAAGAGGGTTGGATTGGTTGTTGGTGTTACTCCATGAGAAATTTGGGTGATTCCTCCATGAAGGATTGTAAGTGTTCCCATAAGCTCCGGATTGGTTCCTTGGAAGTGAAGATTGATTAGCCACATAATTGATTTGCTCATTAGCTCCATATGGCATCTCACAATTCCCATTGGCATGGCCGCCGCCATGCTCCACAAAAATCACATGTCATGCTTGGTTGAGTTGGAGAAGAAGTCATAGCATTTATAGTACAAGGTTTCCGTAGATTCTCCAACGCCTTTGCCATGTTATTCATCACATTCATGAACATGCTTTGTTGAGCTAAAAGGGTGTCTTGCATGTTTAGATTCAACGCTCCACTACTTGCATTGGCTTGATTAGCTTGGTGTTGAACCACCGGTGGAGTTATCGGTCCATGATGGTAGTGGTTGTATGCCATCCTATTTAACAACTCTTGAGCTTCTTCCGGAGTCTTATATGAGATAGAACCGTCGGCGGAGGCATCTACGATGGATTTCGTCTCTTGAAGTAGACCATTATAAAAAGTTTGGACTTGAAGCCACAAAGGAATGGCATGATACGGGCATTTTTTTAGCAACTCTTTGAATCTTTCCCAAGCTTCCCCTAGGCTTTCACTAACATCTTGTTTGAACGATGTAATCTCATTCCTTAATTTAGCGGTTCTTGCGGGAGGAATCCAAAGAAAGTGCTTCACTAAGAACTCTTGAGCAAGTTGATTCCAAGTGGTGAATGTTCCTTGGGTGTGGGATTGCAACCATGACTTTGTCCTATCACGAAGAGAAAAAGGAAACACCCTCATCTGAACACAATTTGAGTGTACTCCATTAAAGTTAAATGTGTCCAAGACTTCTTCAAAATTCATGAGGTGTGTGAAGGGGTCCTCATTTGGTCCACCTCCGAACATGGCATGGGCTTGGAGCATTTGGATTAGTGCGGGCTTGATTTCGAAATTGTTGGCTTGCACGGGCATCCGTGCAATGCTTGAGTTTGCCCTAACAAAATTATGTAAAGCATACTCCCTCAATGGCCTTCCATTCCCATTCACGCCATTTCCATTCCTATAGCTACCCATTCCATTATTTCCACCTACCTCTTCTTCTTCATTTTCCATGTTCACATTCCTTTGATGAGCATTAGCATTTGCCATTTCTATCCTTTCTTGCTCTTGTTGTACCCTTCCAACCTTCAAATTTCTCTTAGCTCTTTCTCCCTTTCCTTGTCTAAGCAAATGAATGGCTCTTGAGCTCCTCTTACCATGCACTACACAAAACCAAAATAGTCAATTGAAGTGCCAAGTTAATTCCACAAGACAACCAATCAAACATAAAAATAAACAAAATTAACAACTAAATTAAACTAAACTAAAGTGCTTAATCTACACGACCCGTAAAGCGCTTGATATTGCCAAAAATCGAAGACAATCCTCGGCAACGGTTCCAAAAACTTGATGCCTTACACACCTAGTTATAAATTTATAAAACACCTAATTCCTACTACTAACTAGGTGGCATCCCGCAAGGATACGGTTGTCAACTAGTAGTAAAGGGAAGTGGGGATCGTTCCCACAAGGATTGTCGATAGCAATTACGAAGGTTTAAGGGTGCTTGTGTAGTTGAGCAAAATCAAGTGATAGATGATAGAACTATTCTAATGAAAACTATAATTTTAATTCTAACCTAATTTAATGCGATCAAATTAAGACTAAAATTTAAAACAAGTATATCACTCAACTAAAAAGATTACAAAAGAAAAGCCTTGAATATTAAAAGCATTCATTTCTAAACTATAAATTGGAAAGAGTTAAACTAGAAATCTAAATATTTTTGGATTTTTGATTGAAATTAAGAAAGCCCACTAAGAATTAACTAGAAATTAAAGCTAGAAATTGAGAATTCTTAAATACAAAGCAAGAAATTAACAAGAACCCTATTTTTCCTAAGAAAATCTAATTTGAAAGTAAAGAAATTTTTACTAAATTGGACAAGAAAGCAAATAAAAATTATATCTATGCGAAGCTTGCGATTAACCCACTACAATTATCTAATCAAAATTTGAACTTGACAAGAAATTAAAAGAAGATCTAAGATGAAAATAAAGAGAAATTTCTATTAGAAAAGTAAACTTGGAGTTCAAGCTATCCTAAACTATCTAAAAACTAACTAAAACTATCTACTTCTCTGCTCTTACTATATTCTACTTAGCTTAAATAGTGCAGCATTACACAAGGCAAAATTAGGGGTTTTTGCTGGAACTTTACAAAATTGCCCTTACAACTTAACTCTCAGCGAGTTGAGATCACGGTCTGGAACATTTGAGACCGCGATCTCAACTCTAGTATATTAAAACAAATTCCCGAGTCGAGATCACGGTCTGGAACAGTCGAGACCGCGATCTTGACTCTCCTTCCAGCATTATTCATTTCATCCATTTTGTAATCTGGTCCCTTGAGCTTTGTTTCTTCCAGCTTCTAACCTTTAATTTTTAACTTGCATAATATTAACACCATTAAGCACTTAATTAAACTAAAAATTTAACACAAACTTATTAATTCAAGAACGAAAATACAAATACATATGAAAGAAATTAACTAAAATCTTCAATTACTTATCTAATTTCGGAATTTAAACTTTCAAAATGGTATAATTTAGAAGAAAATAACTCTAATTTACTAGAGTTATCAGGAGGACAAAGTCCCGCCCTTGTCCTTTTAAGTATTCTTGACATAGGTACTACACACAACACTAGACCCTAACTTTGAACTATACACTTGATACTTACCTCTCCTTTTCTCTTCCTCCCTTTTCTCTCTCGTTAACCTTAACCAATTAGGGTTATATCTACCATGGCTTCCCTTTAGTCAATAATTGGAGGGCAACCCATCTCTCACACACCTAAATCATTTGTGGATTTGGTTTCGGGGAAGTCGTCTGCTTTGAAGATTAAAGAATCGGGAGTATATCATGGTGAACCTGCCTTGTCTTTTCTGATGAAGAAATGGAAATCCTCTCTAAACCTTTGAAGCATGCTCTAATCAGAAAATTTACTAAATGGAAACCTATTATGGTAGCCCTTGAAAAGATTTTTCAATGGTTGACTTTCTAGGTCCTTCACACAAGGGTTTATTGACTCTCGTCATGTTCTCATTGGATTTGATCTAGAGGAAGACTATCATAGATACTGGTTACAAGGGTTTTATTCGTTTGAAGGTTTTGGTATTAGGGTACTTAAATGGACTCTTTACTTTCATGTTGATAGCGAATCACCGGCAGCTCTAGTTTGGGTTTCGTTAAAGCAATTACCCCTCTATCTTTATGACAAGCATTTGTTGTACTCCATTATCATGATGATAGGACAGCCGCTCAAAACGGATGCGTCCACAACCTCTTTATCTAGTTCTAATGTTGCGTGTTTCTATGTTGAAGTGGTAGTTTCAAAGCCCCTCCTGAAATGCTTTTGGATTGCTAAGGGAGATATTGGATGATAGTAATACATAAACTATAAAGATCTCCTAGAATATTGCAATCATTCTGCCAAAATTAGGTCATGCTATGAAGGATTACCATATTTTGCACCCTTCCCCTCCTCAGTCGATGGTTGATACAGCCAAGGATACTCAACAATAATCTCAGGCCAGAGATGTTCTTGTGTAAAATAGACTCATTTGGATAAGCAATGACAGCCAAAGGGTATTCTACTTTGCAATGAATTCGGTTAAAACCCTAGAAAGCGGTAACTCATCAGGTCTTTCGATTATAGAGAAGAATGATATTCCAATTCACATGAATGAAGAGCCCATTGTACCCGAGAATGATAATGTCCAGAAAGAGATGATCAATCCTGTCCTAGAAAAGCACTTAGAATCATCATAATGAAGAGCATGAGACAATCAATTCTGTCCAAGAACAATACTCGCTATCATCGAGTGAAGAGAATATTGATACATGTATTATTCATTGCAATTGTTGGAGGCTGTGAAGAATGATATTAACCCTAGCAAGGAGTTTCTTACAAAGACCTCAAAGTTGGACTTTCCAACAATAAACATAAATTGGAAGTTTAAAGTGGTCCGATCAGTTCGAAGACATCATCTAGTCTGGGTTTGTCAAAAATTTGAAGGAACCTTGCATGGATAATACTTTAAAATAGCCCATGGTCTTGCATAAGACATTAATTGATGATCACCATAGCAGGTTTCGCTATTTAAAGAAAAAGCCCCCAAGAAACCACCAATTTCAGATTCATTGTTGGATACAGATTTGGTAGTAAGGGATGATTTTGGGGAATACTTATGTAATCTAAAGTCTGCACATGAGCAGCATCCAGAATTTTGGATATTCCAAATGTAACTCGAACTAAGAAGCAATACTTTGTTACGAAAATGATGGTGACATGTCTTTTGGTGAAATCATCCGGAAATTCTACCTCTTCCTATTTAAATGATTAATAGTTTGATTTGGACCATTCGAGGTATTTTTGGAAAATCCTCTATTCGCAAATTGAAAAAAATGATTCACAGGCATAAGATTTCTCTACTTGTGGTTACCGAACATCTTGTGGGTGTTGACCATCTAGACGAGTTTTGGGTTTGTCTTGGGTTTGATCGTTGTATGCCTAATGTCTCAAACAAAATTTGGATTTTTTGTGATTCTTCTTTTCATTCTATGTACTGGCTAGCTCGGATCCAATGTTGTATGTGCAATTAACCAACGATGCCGCATAGGATTATTCGGTTTTCTCTACTTTTGTTTATGTTAAATGCACTGTCATGGAAAGACATAAGCTATGGGTTGATTTGCGTAACTTGGTGGTGAGTATGGATCGCCCTTGGTTAGTCAGCAGTGATTTTAATATGATTTCTTCAACTTTAGAATATCTTGGCTCTTCGGTGCAGAATATCTTAGCAATGTCGAAGTTTAATAATGCGATAATTGATTGTGGGTTGCCTCAATTGCCTTATTCTGGAAGCAATTTCACCATGTTAGGGATTTGCAATTGTTTGGGTGGTTTGGAAAAATTTGGATAGAGTCTTGATTAATACTGAGTGGTTGTTTCGCTATCTGACTTTGACTATCCAACACCTTAATATATCTCTTTTGATCATTCTCGCTTGCTACTCTCTATTTAGTTACAAAGTAGTGATAAACCCAAGCCGTTCCGCTTCCAACATGTGGATAGAGCATAAGGATTTTTGGATGTGGTTAAAGGTAAATGGAATGAGCTGGTAATGGGAGGGAAAATGTCGGCCTTTGATTGGAAGTTGAAACATCTAAAATATGCTCTTAGACAGTAGAATAAAGAGGTATTTGGGGATATTTTTTAATCACTTAAGGAAGAGAGGATAAGGTTTGCAATCTCGAGGTGTGATATGAGGGTACTTAGGCTGTGGTGGATTAGGAAAGGCTTTATTTGGCTCAAGCAGACTCATTAGCCAAGCTACATGCAAAGGATATTTATTGGCATCAAAAGGCTAAATGTAAATGGCTAGCCAATGGAAAGCTTAATACTAAATTTTTTCATGCTTCTATGGCTTCTAAATGTTCCATGTTAACTCTCCAGTGTATCAAAGATTCTTTTGGTTCTTGGCTTGATGTCCTATTGACTATTCGGCTGGAAGTGGAATGTTTTTCAAGGATTTGTTTAGAGATGACGGGGTAGATGATTCGCCTGTTTTACAGCTCATTGGGTTGGTACTAGAACTCATTTCAGATTCTTAGAGAGTATGAGTTGATGACAATACCTAGTTTGCACGAACTCAAGGAAGCAGTTAGACAACTGGCTAAAGAAAGTGCTGTGAGGCTAGATAGTTTCTCTGGGGTCTTCTATGTTGCTTGTTAAGATACTATTGTTGATGACCTGTATGCGGCTTTCATAGAATTTTTTGAGGAGGTGCATTTTCCAAGGAGCATTGCAAGTGCTTTTCTATTCCTTATTCCGAAAAAGAAAAATCCAAGTTCTTTTACTGACTTTCGTCCAATCTAGTTGTGTAATTATTTTCATAAGATTTTTTCTAAAGTCCTGGCTAATAGGTTGGAAAAAATTCTCCCTAGCTTGATTTCTTTGGAACAATCGGGATCCATGCAAGGTCAGAGGATGGCAAATAATATTCTCCTTGCTGAGGAATTATTTGCATCATTGGACAAAAAAGCTTGAGGACATAATATGGTGATTAAATTGGACATGATAAAGGCCTACGACAGAGTTTCTTGGCATTTTTGAAAAGAGGATCAACAGTCTTGCAGAAGATTGGCATTCCTAATGCTTTTGTGAAGCTGGTTCTAAATAATTTGATAGGTAGCTGGTTCTCTTTGTTGATTAATAATGAGGTATCAGGTTATTTTTAGTCCTTGCATGGAGTGAAGCAAGGGGATCTCCTATCTCCCCTTTTATTTATTTTGTCTATGGAGGTTATTTCCAGGGGTTTTAAAGCTCCAGTGGCTTCGAGAAATGTTCTGCATTTTTTGCTTCCTCGCGGCTGTCCGAAGGTTTCCCATTTAGCATATGTGGATGACTGTATTATCTTCATGAGGGGGGATAACAATTCTCTAAAACAGCTATTGAATTTTTTGGAAATTTATCAAAGGGGTCAGGACAGAAAATAAATTTTGCAAAGAGCTTGTTTTTTTTTCCTAGAAAGTCTAGCCATGTTTTTATTGCTTCAATCGAAGATTTGATGGGGTTGCGTGGGGCTTCTTTTCCGATGACATATCTTGGTTTTCTAATCTTTCCTAGGAAGAAAATGCTGTCCAAAATTATTTTTGAGCCGTTGGTGACTAAGATAAGAAAACGGCTAGAATGTTGGAATAAAAAATTGCTTTCTTTAAAGGGTAAGCTTATTTAGAATAAACATGTTTTCTCATCTATTCCAATACACACTTTGTCAATGCATGATCCCCCTAAAGCAGTGATTAAATCTCTGGAACATTGTTTAGCATCATTCTTTTGTGGGAAATCAAAAGGAGGGAGCAAACGTCATTGGAGTCGTCGAAGCCAACTTTGCTTCCCCATTCAAGAAAATAGGTTAGGGTTCCAAGACTTTACTACCATTGTTCAAGCTTTTTCTCTTAAAATATAGAATAATTTCTATAACTCTTCTTAGTTATGGTTTGATTTTAGGCGTAAGAGGTACCTCAATGGTTCGGCTGGCAATCCTTCGTGGGTTTTACGACATATGATGAAAGTTCGTAATGTCGAAAAAATTAACTTTCAAAAACTTATCCAATCATGGCATTCTTTTTTTGGTTTGGCAATCTATAAGGGCTTGGAGATGGCATTTTTACAGATTGTGTAGAACATGTGGCATCACCAAATATTCTTATTAAAGATCATTTTTCTAATGAACAGGGCTGGAATTTTTAGCCTTTTGGGCAGCAACTACCAGCAGATGTGCAAGCCAAGATTATGGATTTTACTCTTTTTTTTTACTCAGTCAATGATGTCATTATTTGGAACCCAGCTTCTAGTGGTGCCTTCTTCACTTCCTCGGCTTATGGACTCATGAGGGCTTGTCGGAATAGATTGAAGTCAAGGGAATATATTTGGTGATCTTGCATCCTGATTAAAATTTCTATATTTCTTCTGTGGAAGCTATTGAACCATTTTCTTTCCTTTGTAGATGTTCTCATGGAGATTGAATTTTCTTGCCCTTCCAAATGTGGTTTTTGTGATTCGCAAGACCCTTTGAACTTGCCTTTGTTCATGGTTTGTTTGCACAGACAGCTTGGTGTCTATGTACTTAGGTAGAGATCAATTTATAGCATAAAACAAGTAATAAGAAACCTCACAAAATCACTATACTCTACCTCACTTCCACAAGTATACGGAGTTGGTAGTAGTATAGGATGAGTGGGTATCGTCCCACAAGGATTGTTGGAAGGCAATTTCCAAGTTTTACGAGTCTTTGTATAGTTAAGCAACATCAAATAATGGATGGTGAAATTACTCTACTAAAATCATAATTTAATGCAAGCAATTAAAATCTAATTTTAAACTAGATTATCTAGTAAAGCAAGTAAGTGAACTAAATAATTACAAAATTGAGAAACTACTTAATCTATTCTAGTAAAAGCAAGTAAAGAAAACAATTAATTCTAATCTAAACTAATTGAAATAGGACTAAAATTAAAAGAAAGTAAATTAACCCAATAACATCACCATAAAAAGACATTACAAAGCCAGAAATAACCAATTCTAAACTAGAAATTGAAAGAGTTAAACTTAAAATCAAAATATTTTTGGATTTTTGGTAAAAATAAAGAAAGCCTTTCTTACACTAAAAATTATATAGAAATTAATGCAAGAAATGAAGAATTCTTAACTAAAAAGCAAGAATTTAACAAAAACCCGAATTTTTCCAAGAACCCTAATTTGCAAGCAAAGAAATTTTTAGTAATTTAAACTAGAAAGCAAGTAAAAATTATATGTACTTGAGGGTAAAGATTAACCCACTACAACTATCTAATCAAAATTTAAACTTTCTAAGAAATGAAAAGTAGATCTAAGAGACAATTAAAGTGAAATTTCTATTTAAGAAGAAGCTTGATGTTCAAGATATCCTAAACTATTCTAACACTTACTAACTATCTACTAATAATCCTACTTACTTCCTACAATTGTTTTAAAAGTAGATTAAATAGTACAAGGCAAAATTAGAAACTAGTTCTTGGACAATTATAAAATCGCCCCTATTACTTAACCACCCGCTAGTCGAGATCGCGATCTTGACTCGCTAATGTTTTAAGTAATTTTTCTGAGTCAAGATTGCGATCTGGGAGAAGTCCAGATCGCGATTTGGACTCTCATCCTAGCAATCCTTCTATTATTTGATAATTGCACTTTGGTTCCTCGAGCTTCTTTAATCCAGCTTCTAACTTTTAAATTTTACCTGCACAAAATTAACATAATTAAACAATTAATGAAGCTAAATTTTTAATAAAAACTTAACGTATTTAACAAAAACAAAAATATAATTGCATATGAAAGGGATTAACTTAAACCTACAATTAATTACTCAAATTTCGGGATTTATACTATCAAAATGCTACAATTTAGAGTAGAATAACTCTAGTATACTAGAGTTATCATTTAGTATCATTTTGAGCATCTCCTTGGCATTCCACACTCTAAGCTGATTCTGTTCTTTAGAAGTTTCAATTTTGGTGGATGCACTTTTCTTCGTCTCCTAGTAGGCATCGTTGTACTCTCCTTTCTCAGCTAATTTGTTGGCATATGTGGTTAGCTAATAATTAGTAGTTTTTCAATAATCGTTGCTAGACCGTTCCTTCACTCTTTATACCCGAGTGATTAATCTTGTGTTGCGACTTTGTTCAATTTATCCTCTTCAGATTAAATGCTCTTTAGATGATTTGTCTTTGCCATATACCTGGCAAGTGAAGCCTAGCCCGAGGCCCATGGTTGTGGTTTGGCATAGGCCTCCATTGGGAGTTTTTAAGCTTAATGTCAATGGCTCATCTTTAGAATGCCCTAGTCATTCGGCAGGATGGGGTATTTTACGAGATTCGGTAGATAATTTAATTTTTGCATTCCCGAGCTATTACGAAGTTGCAACCAATATGGAAGCAAAAGCTTGGGCCCTTTTGGAAGGGCTTAAGAGTTGTATTCAAGGGAATTTTTTGGCTGTCATAGTTGAATCGGACTCCCCCACACTTTGTTACATGATCCATAACACAACCTCCATTCCCTAGAAGCTTGATAACGTTGTACGAGAAATTTAAGGCTTAATACGACAAGGGTTTTTTGTGTTCATTCACATCTCAGAGAAGCTAAAGACACAGGTGGCAGAAAATCTTGCTTGACTGGGTTCGAATTTATTATCCTCACAAACTTTCACTCCTCTCAAATTTCCAACCACTCTCCGAGGAATTCTTGTTTTGATAGCTGGGAAATGCCTTCGGTTCGGTGGAGCTCTGTTCATTGATTCACTTATAGATGAGTTGTTTTCTTTTTATTTTTTTGTTGTCAAATTTGTATTTCATTACTACAAGAGGTATTGGCCAAGTCTCCCTCGTTGTACTCAAGCTTTATTTATTTATAAAATTTAGTAATAGCGCCTCTCCACCAGGGTACTGTTGGTTAGCTAGATAAAAATAAAATAAAATTTTCTTTAACGCAAAAATTCTAAAAGTTTCAATGTCAAAATAACCCGCTCCATTAGGGATTTGAGGAGAGAGAAAAAGGTTTTTGAATGTTAAAAATAATTTCAACTAAAAAATGACCATATCCAATAAGGACTAATTGTAGTGAATGATTAATTAGACTTGAAATGAAAATTTTGAAAATAGATAACGTTTGAATTTTGTAAGTGACAAAATACATATTTGTTAAAAAAAACTGTATACAGATACTGTAAAATATTATTGTTAGAAATTAAATTCACATAGTATTATACTGATATTATAAAAACATCTAGTATTATTGGGGTGAATAAACATGTTGATAATAACTAAATTTTACTAAACATATAATTTACAAACCAAACCACATTTAATTATCAAATTTGATAAACTAATATCAACAAAAAAGATAATAACTTATCATATTCCCAGGTGAAAATGGAATTTTAGACAATGGGCAAATTTTTTGGACACAAAATAACTATACATATGATGCTATTGTGTTACCATTTTATATATTTATATTTCTTTTACTAGGGTAAAATGATATATTTATAAGGAGTCGGAAAGCACTCGTGATATGACACTTGATATTGTTAATTTTTTAGAATTTGTGTCACCAAATCTGACTAATTGGATCCAAGTTTAATTAGCATTAATTTTATATTTTCAAGTTTCTTGTAATAAAATAATGATAATAATACAAAGAACAAATTTATCACTATAATATTGTGAAACTTTAATTTGTACGGAAAATTTTTTACAATAGATGTATAAGATTAGTTTACTAAGAAATATGTATTTTATCATTTGAGAAGTTCAAGCATTATCTATTTTCAACTAGCCTTTAAGTCCTCTTTCGCTCAATGTTTCTTGGATGTGATCATTATTTAGTTGAAATTATTTTTAACATTCACAAATCTTTTCATCTCTCCTCAATTCTCTAATGGCGGGGGTTGCTTTGACTTTGAAACTTTTAGAATTTTTGCGTTGAAATTTTTTTTTATTAATTTTTGTTTTGTTTTGTCTTTACAGTCCAATTATGTATTTTTGACAAATTTTGGGGATCCTATGCCTAATAGTTACACAATAAGCAACATAAATTTTACCATGTTTTACTAGCTCTAGGCTTTAGTGGTAGTATTAGCGAAATGTTTGATGGATATATTTTAAGATTGGAAAATGATGTACAAGATTACAAATTCAAAATTATTTGTCAAAAGGTCTAAACCAAATCTACGTGACAAAATTATATTAAATCACTAACTCCTGATTTTAGATATTTAATCAAATTTCGTTCCGTTTATTTGCGTAATCTAGTGACACGTCATTGCCTTTATCACTTTGTCATTTTACATAAATACAATGTTCAATATTAACTATGTAGAAATTTCCAAAATAGCCTAGTCCAATCGGCAAAGAAGTGCATTTAAGACTCTCCCTTTCTTGCAGCACTGGCGAATCATTAGGGAAAGGGAAAGGGCGGTCGCCATCACAAGAATTTTGCTTTGCAGTGTATAGAATGAGTACCATGTGTATTTGATAAGATTTGGGTAGCAAGAAAGTTAACACTTCCCTCCTGCTTTCCCTTTCCTACCTCAAAGCCTTTTTTTTTTTTTTGGGAAATTTGGTTACTACACCTAAGTTATTTGCACGTTTGATTATTATTTAAGTCCAATTTTCGGTACCATAGTAAGTCCAAGGACTTTTTATTTTTTTCTTGTCTTTATTGTCCTCAAAATCGTATCTCATATTGTCCCCAAGTTTTAAGTTTTTATTTGTTATTCAATTTTTTTGTTCGTAATTTCTATTTGGGTTTGGGGAAGTCAAAAGCTTTTGTCTTTCTTTTTTCATAACATTCTTAAAAGCTCCAAAGGCCCACCTCCATATTTCACATTTTTTTATTGGATGGAAATAAGCTTCTATTTGGGAGTTTTTTCCATTTTGCATCCGAGTAAAAAAGTAAAAAAACTAATTTCTTGTAAACATGTTCATTTTTTCTTTAGAAGTCCAATATTTTATTTTGCTTTTGAAGTGAAATATTTTACCTATAATTGAAATATATGTAAATGAATCTACTATTACTTCTTATTTTACTTCATTCAAAAACTTGGAATCTATGATTTAAAATTTTCATCATTTATTAATAACAGAAAGCATTAGGCTCAAAAAAAAAAAAAACATAAAAGTATTTCTTTAGATAATTCGTGTTTGCCATTTGAAAATGTTGTTTTAATATTTTGATTGGTTTTAGGATTATTTTAGATGAAAACGGTTGGAATAATTTTTTAAGAAATCAAATTTGAGTTGGAAATCGAGTATTCTTGATTCTGTATTGAGCTTATCCAAATTGCATGAACTCCTAGCATCTATTATTTGTTGGCATCTTTGTTTGTTGCGTAATGTTTATATAATGGATGGAAAAGTGCTTGAATCAACTCAGATTATTGACCTTAACATCTCCACCATTCCGGAACTGAGCATTTGTTAGAGACAAGATAGTATGTATAATATGTATAAATCAAGATTCAATAAAATTGGTATATAGGGAGGTGTTATATAAAATTAGTGATTTTGGCACACTCTATGTGTGTGCCATTTAAAATAAAAATTAAATTTAAATAATTCAGTATTGTTAAATTAGAAAGATTTTTTAAACAAATTTAAGAGATAGTTTTTTGCAAGTAATTAAAGAATTGATAGTGCCAAAATCACTAATCGGTAATTTTAAACCTATTTTTTCTCTTTTTTTTTTTTTTGGGTTACTTAATGGCAGTTATTTTTTTTATTTTTTTTTAACTTTATAGTGGTTATTTTTTAAAATTTAAAATAAATTAATTAGGAACCCAAAGGAAGAGAACACCACACCAAATGGGGCTCTCCCTTTATATATAGTAAGATTATAAGAGAATATTCTACATCATTTGTGCATGGTAAGTCTTGCTAATTAAAAAATTAGACTAGTAAGTTAATTACCAAATCCAGAAGAGCAATTAGGATAATTACAATATCATTCATATATCTACATACTATAATATAACATTTACATATCTTGACATCTCCCCTTAAACTCAATATGGTTGATTGAAACCAAATTGAGTTTGAAATAAAATTTGAAAAATAAAGAACTGAAAAATGACTTGGTGATAATGTATTGAACCGAGAAGCAAATGAAGATCCGGGAGAATAGCAATCCAAACATAGGAATTGGAGCAATCCAAGAACCAATTGCAAAACGTAAAAACCGAGCCAATCCAAGAACTTAAGAAAACTAATAGTACCCGAAGCTAAAACCAAGAAAATCCAAAGGTTGAAAATTGAGAAAACTCAAAAGTTCAAAAGTGAGAGAAGCAGAAGATTAAAAACTGAGAGAACCCGAAGGCTCAAAATCGAGATAATCTAAAGGTTGAAAACTGAGAGAATGGTCAGTACTGTCGCAGGCACCCAAAACTAATCGAATTTCCTATACTAATGTAGCAATTGAGAGTCCGAGTTGTCCCATAGAGAATGAAATTTATTATTGTGCTCAAAGTAAAGAGGGGGGGGAGGGGGTTGAACAATTTCAACACAGTAAATTAATACAAGATTAAAACTAAATAAAATTCAATGAAAAAAGAATCTTGGTTTTGGTCATATCCACTATAGAAATTCTAGTAGTTGATCATCAACACCAAAAATAATTCAGTTATTATACCAAGCACTAATTGAAAAATTAACCTGAATTCCAATTCAAAGTCGATTTACAATTATATCTTTTCAATTGGAATTGGTTAAAGAGACAACACGTGATCCATTAACCCTAACTATTAAATTATTTCAAACACGAGACAAAGATTAATTAATAGAACTGTTAAAATCCAACAAGGACAATTAGGCTAACATAATATAAACACATGCGGTTATGTCAATTGTTGATCATTTTTCCAAAATTCAATAACGCCAATCGAGCAATTATTAAATTTAGTTACTTCACGGATTGAATTGAACAATGCAGTAAAAAACAATTAAGCTATAGATTAATTCCAATAATACACTATTCTATAGCAATAGAAAATTAAAAAGGACAATCATAAAATTAATACAAAAAACAATCAATACATGATTAAAAAAACAAATAAATTCAAGTACAAAAGTCTCACAACATACTAGAACCAACCATGGCTTCAATTTTCATGACCAAGAAAAGGGTTTTGAGCACTATGTGCCATAGAAGAAAGCACAAGAATGTCTTCTCATGATGGAAACAAAGAAAACAGTGGCATGACTTCTATTCACCCTACACATGATATTTATAGTGAATACTAGGGCAATAATCCCTACACAAGGATAAGAATGTGAAATCGGCTAAAAAAGAGCCAACCGAAAAAAAAAATCTGCTGAAAAATAAAAATCCCAAAACCCTACTACTGTGCACACATGTGTACGTCTTGAAGCTCACACATGTGCACGTAAACCCTAGTCCAGAATTTTTCTCACTGGAAATCGTGCACGTGCACAACTCTTGGGTAGCGCATGTGCGCAACTTCCAACAGTTGTGCACCATCTTTGAATTCAATTTTGACCTTAATGCTCATGGAATTTGGAAAAGTATAAAACACAAAAGTTATAACTATTTCTCTTAGCTTTCCAACGCATCTAATATGTAAACCCTTAAACTTTTTCTGAACACCCCATGGCTCACTCTTCTTACACCTCTCCACTATTCTAGGCAACCGACTTAATTTAAATTAGCTAGGATTTTTTAGTTTGTATCATCAGTGGGCTAGGTTAATGGCTAATCAAAGAAGGAAAATGATATCACAAATAAGAACAAGTTCTTTATAGTAATGCTGGCCACACATTAAAATAAAACTTTATTTCACATATAAAGTATCATACATGCTTGAATAACAAACACCCGTGAAACATTCTAAGCAAACAATAAGCAAAGAAGTCCCCTTTTTTCGACTTAGCCCAACATGCCAATATTTATCCGGACATTTATTCATCATTTTTTATTATGTCTGCTCCCAGCACTGTTAGCAGTGGGAGGCACTACTTGCAACATATAAACGCAAGTACTAGAGATCGGCATTACCTGCAAGTATAGGTACAAGTGATAGGCACTACCTGTATTTATCAAGAACTTATCATCAGTTTTAAAATTTTTTCCAGTACCTCCTTTTGCCCCATAAATAATCACCACTCACTCTCACAATCTTCCATCCTCATTCACTACCTTGTACCTGTTGAACCCCAGTTATGTTAATCATGTTTTGATGATGACCAAATCGGTTAAACATTAATGGTTTTAAAACAAGTGTGCAGAAAAATAGGTAGGTTCGGACGCAAATGATCGTCCCAACAAAATAACCAGAAGACTCCACGGACGCAAATGACTGTCCGAATGACAGAGCTTCGGACGATGGTAATCATCCAACACAAAGAATTTGAAGCAAATATTGGACAAAGAACAACGTCCGATCATATTTTCAGAAGACTTTGCTTCGATCGGACGCAGGTTAGGACGCATCCTCGGATGTCCAAACGAATACCCTCAGAGAACGGACGCAGCGTCGGATGCACGGTTTAGCAGCGGCCATCGGAACGGTCCAACGGCTAGTTTGTTCGGACTCACACTTGCTGCATCGGCCGTCCGAAAGGTCCAACGGCTAGTTTTCCAGTAAATAGAAAATAGTCGTTGGAAAGTTGTTGGAAGCAGATTTTTGGCAACTATAAATACCCCTAAGCCTGAATTAATTAAGTAGAGACTTCTACATTTATTACAAGTAATTCTTGAGCTATTCTTTTGGGAGAAATAGTGGGTACAAGTGTTGTAATAGTGTAGGTAGTTTTGTGAAAAGAGCTTAGTAGTATAAGAGTTCTTCAAGTGTAAGAGTGGAGCGATAACAATTGTAACAAATAAAAGCTTGTGAGTGTAAAACTCTTGGCTCAACTAAAGGAAATTAGTGTGAGCAAGAGTGATCCTCATTTGTGTACAAGAGGTTATTGTCTCACCTACTTTGAAGAGACTTTTAGTGGCTAAACTTCAAGTTGAGAACTTGGTAGTTGCCTTGTAAGAAGCTCTTTGTGGCTGTAAGCTCCAAGCTTGAGAAGCTTGGAAGTTTGATTTGATACTCTTAATCTCAATCTTCTTACTTGTTCTTTAAGCTTAAATTGTTGAATTTCTATTGTATTCATTTGTGCTTAAGCTTTTATTTGGTGCATAAAGTTTGCATTTCCATTAAGCACATCAAAAGATTTGTTTTTGAAATAACCTAATTCACCCCCCCTCTTAGGTTGTCCTTTGGGTACCAACAATTGGTATCAGAGCATTGGTCTCTTAATTTTTGCTTAAATTGGATTAGAGTAAAAATCATGGCAACCAATAATGCCTTGTTTTTAGAGGGGCATTCTATTTCTAGACCTCCCATGTTTAATGGAATTAATTTTGTTTATTGGAGGGATAGAATGAAAATTTTTGTTCAATCTATTAATATTGAATTGTGGTATATTATTTATGAAGGTCCTTTTGAGGCAAATATTCTTGATGAAAATACTCATAGATTAAGGCCTAAGACTAGATATAAGTTAAATTCACAAGATAAAATAAATTTATCTTTAAATGCTAAAGCCATTAATATTTTGTATAATGCTTTGGATGCAGATGAGTTTTCTAAAGTAAAAGGCTGCACATCGGCCAAGGAGATATGGGACAAATTGAAAGAAATCCATGAAGGAAGTGAAGATATAAGAGAGAAAAAGAAGTCACTTTTTGTGGCTAAGTATGAATCCTTCAAAATGGAACCTCATGTTAGAACATTGGCAAGATGTATTGTAGGTTCAATGATATGGTAAAGGATTTGGAAGGTTTGGGTAAAGACTATTCCTTGGGTGAGAAGAATAGAAAGTTTTTGAATGCTCTACCTAAGGAATGGGAACCTAAATCCATTGCCATAGAAGAGTCTAAAAATTTAAATTCTATGCCTATTGATTCACTGATCAATTCTCTAACCTCCTTTGAATTGAAGTTGAAATACAAGGTACAAGATGAGGAGGCAAAGGGGAAAAGAAGCATAGCAATTAAAGCTTCATCAAAAAGGAGAAAAGACTCAAGGAAGCCTCACTTCAACAACTTGCAAATCACTTGGGATGATTGCAATTCGGATGGAGAGGTTGAAGAAGAATATGAGGAGACTCAAATGGATTTTATGGCACTTGGCAATAATGAGGTATCCTCTAGTTGTGACTCTTGTGATGATTCATGTGATAATGATGATGATGATGTTGAATCATTTATTTTTAAAATGCATGAAACATGTTTGAAAGAGTCATATGCTAAGAACAAAGAGTTAAAAATTAAAGTCAATGCTTTATTGAGTGCCAACTCAAAACTTGTGCATGGAAATAATTTTTTGACAAAAGAAAATGATGTTTTGAAGAAAAAATTTGTTGAAAAAACCAAGATCATGGAAGAACAAGCTTCTTTGAAAAGGAGATTAGATGATCTTGATGATATTTTGAAAATGAAGAAAGAAAATATTTTTGAAAAGAAAAAAAGTAGAAATATGTTTTTGAAGAAAAATTTTATCACCTTTAAAAAGGATGATTTATACTTTGTAAAATCTAAATCTTCTTTTTATGGCAATAAGAACATTATTTGTAATTATTGTCATCAACATGGCCATATAAAGAAAAATTGTTATGTTAAAAGAAATGAAATATTAGGAATAAATTCTATTTGGGTGATTAAGCATGTTACTAACCCAATTGGACCCAAGAGAGTTTGGGTACCAAAAGTTGTTGCTTAACTTTGCATGTAGGAAAACATATTTCCTTGTATAGCATATGCTTGAAAGAGCACCAAGGAATTCAAGATAGATTATCAATGGAGGGTGTTCAAGGCATATGAGATAAGATGACATTAAAATGGGTATCATCTACCATTTTGTGTTAAGAATATGCTTTCATTTATCAAGTTGAACTATGTTCTCTTGAATATTACTCATCTATTTGTTTGAATTTGTTTAGAATGCTAGAAAATATGTATCCCCATTTTTGTCTATAATAAGTCACTACTTGCAAAAGAAAGGGGGAGCATTCTCTTTTTTAAATGGATTTGTTTTTGCAAGAAATTGCATCACACGTGCTTCATTGTTTTGATGATTCTTTTTGGTAAGGAATGAGCGAAAATTGTTTTGATCATAATTCTTTGCAATTGATCATAATTCTTTGCATGAATTCTCTCTTTCTCCGTGTACTCATTATATTCATCTTTCAAGAGGGAGAATAAACTTAGGGGGATCTTGAATTGCATTATTTTTCTTATGTTTTGATAATACCAAAAGGATCCTAGGAGAAATAATGGACAAATTCTCTTGTGTAGTACTTCATATTTTATGGTTGTTTTTTGAATTGTCCAATTGATTTGTCATCATCAAAAAGGGAGATATTGTTGAACCCCAGTTATGTTAATCATGTTTTGATGATGACCAAATCGTATTAATGGTTTTAAAACAAGTGTGCAGAAAAATAGGTAGGTTCGGACGCAAATGATCGTCCGAACAAAACAACCAGAAGACTCCACGGATGCAAATGACTGTCCGAATGACAGAGCTTCGGACTATGGTAATCATTCGACACAAAGAATTTGAAGCAAGTATCGGACAAAGAATAAAATCCGATCATATTTCCAGAAGACTTTGTTTCATTCAGAAGCAAGTTCAGACGCATCCTCGGACGTCCGAACGAATACCCTCAGAGAACGGACGCAGCGTCAGATGCACGCTTTAGCAACGGCCGTCTGAACAGTCCAACGGTTAGTTCGTTCGGAGGCACACTTGCTGCATCGGCCGTCCGAAAGGTAGCTCTACCAACGGCTAGTTTTCCAGTAAACAGAAAATAGCCGTTGGGAAGTTGTTGGAAGCAGATTTTTGGCAACTATAAATACCCCTAAGCCTGAATTAATTAAGTAGAGACTTCTACATTGATTACAAGTAATTCTTGAGCTATTTGGGAGAAATAGTGGGTACAAGTGTTGTAATAGTGTAGGTAGTTTTGTGGAAAGAGCTTAGTAGTGTGAGAGTTCTTCAAGTGTAAGAGTGGAGCGATAACAATTGTAACAAATAAAAGCTTGTGAGTGTAAAACTCTTGGCTCAACTAAAGGAAATTAGTGTGAGCAAGAGTGATCCTCATTTGTGTACAAGAGGTTATTGTCTCACCTACTTTGAAGAGACTTTTAGTTGCTAAACTTCAAGTTGAGAACTTGGTAGTTGCCTTGTAAGAAGCTCTTTGTGGCTGTAAGCTCCAAGCTTGAGAAGCTTGGAAGTTTGATTTGATACTCTTAATCTCAATCTTCTTACTTGTTCTTTAAGCTCTTAAATTGTTGAATTTCTATTGTATTCATTTGTGCTTAAGCTTTTATTTGGTGCATAAAGTTTGCATTTCCATTAAGCACATCAAAAGATTTGTTTTTGAAATAACCTAATTCAACCCCCTATTAGGTTGCCCTTTGGGACCAACAGTACCGTGATATTCCCTTAATAAATAATGTGTGCAACAAAGCTCTTTAGGGAGAATTTAGATAGAACAATTAAAAGAAATTATTAGGCTTATAAAGATAGGTAAAACGAGTTTAAATGAAAGAAGAAGAATGGTGTTTCTCTCCATTCATAATAATTCATAGCTCAAACAAGGTACAAGAGATAAAAATTTCGAGGGTTGGCTAGAAATGCTCAAACGTCCAAAGAAGGCTCTACTCTCATCTTTAAACCAAATCAGGTTTCTAAAAATTTACCCAAAAAATGTAACAAAGCAAGTTTATAGGATGCAATGTAATTGAGTTTACATAACTATCTCTAAGTGTCCAAACCAAAAATTGAATTCATGGCTAAGTGCTCAAAATTCTTAAAAATCCTGCATGGAAAATATTAATATCGACTACTCACTCATGATTTGTGCAACTCAAGAGTTATTATGCAGAAAATCAAAGAAACATGCTAAGCAAAAATTTTCAAAAATTCCAAATATTTTCAACTAATTTGCTCAAAAATTTTCAAAATCTTGAAAAGCTCTCAAGTAAAAAAATTTAAAATATTGCAGTAAAAATGAGTAAAATACAACAAATAACTTGTAAATCTCGATAACTATCCACTCCACACTTAAAAAGAAGCATTGTCCTTTATGCAAAAATAAAAGCATAAAGTGTGATTTAAAAAACTTCTCTGGATGTGATTCGAGTTTGGAGCAATATTCTGCAACAAACATTCATTTGACGTGAATTGAAGCTCGATGTTACACTAAACAAAATAAAACATGAAACCCTTTGAGAAATTGTGAAAAACAAGAAAATTGTAGAATTAAATCTTGAAAAAAACTTAATTAGTCCCTTAAGGGAATACATCATAAAAATAACGAAATCACAATTATAAATATTAAACAACTTAAAATTAAAACAAGTAAAATTGTATTGTAATCAACTTAAAACAGTAAAAACATTAAAATTTCCCTAAGTACAGGACATACAGGCATCAGGCACGAAATCTTGTGAAGAAGGGAGGGAAAGATGGGAATGTCGACGAGTCCTTTCCCCGCTCTCTCATCAGTTGGCGTGCCTTCATAGTCTGTTGCCAGGCATGCTGATATTGGATGTATGTATCGAAGCGTTGATGCACGCACTACTGCTCCACTAGGATTTGCTCTATGATTTCTTCTAGAGTGCGCCTCGGCTTGGCTCAGGCTCGGGATCAGGTTCAGGCTTAGGCTCAGAGTCGACATCCTCTCCCCTCTTATGAAGTAGATGCAAGGGAACGAGTGTGCCTAATAAGAGCCCTCACTCCCTCCATAGCAATCAGCTTCCCGGGTTTCAACTTCTCTTTGGCTATATCAATTATTATCTCCACTCCCCTCTCAATACACAAAGAAATGATCAAGTAGGGAAACCATAAGCCCGATTGCTTGTTGACCGCAGATTAGCAGATTTGCTAACGAATGACTTGGCCCACATCTATGGATTTCCTAGAAGCAATACATTACAGGAGTTTGGCCTACTCCAGAGTGACATGGGTGAGATGAATGACTGGAAGAAGACGAGCACAAGTAAAATTAAACCACACAAACCAAGCCGGTTTAAGCATATTAGCATTGAAGTGTTGCGCCAGGTTTCCAGCCACAGCATACATCCATTCAATGTCACCGTTACAAAGAATGCTTGTAATCTCATTCAACTATATATTGGTGTCGTTAACAGTTGGCCACTCATCATTACGTGTTCGATTGACTTTTAGAACCCTGTTGATTTCATTGAAAGAAATATCTACTTGTTTCCCTCGATCGTACACCTTGGTGTCACTATAATGTCTCAAATTGGCATAAAGTTCACACACCACTGGTAGTACCGCACAGTGGTCTGTTGAAATCTTTGGAAGTCGGGATGAAGTGATGCCAACCACGATTGTGAATAGTCAATTTGATTTCTAGGACCCCTACCAAAAGTACTTGAATACTTTTCTCTTTAATCATAGCCCATTGTGATATGTCCTTCGAAGACTTATTTTGTGTTGCAGCGTTTAGAAATTGTGCCCCACAATCTCCTCGAGAGTGTTTTCACATTCACGCTGGGGATCGGATGATAAAGAAGCTCAGGCACTTTTGCCTATAGCCCGTTTCTTTCTTGTGTGAGCTATTCTTACAAAATTTAGATGCGAAAATCATGGCAACAAATCACAACCCCCAACCAATAAGCCTTTGAATGCACGAAATGAATTTCCATAAAGTAGTGCCAAAACTAAGGTCTATGCACATTCCTAGAGCATTCTTATGCACTAAAATTGAATAAGGATGAATCATAAGACATAACTAACATTCTAGGAATTGAATTCATGCACCATTGCCTTGTGTTTTAACATTTTTATTCATTGGTAGACAATTCATCAAACACATTGCATCCATCAATAAAGAATGATTTTTTCTATATATAAAGAACATGCCATCACTTCCCAATCAAAAATTCATGTATAAATTACTCAAATCACATGTTTAAAGTCCAATCCATAACAAATTAGAACAATTAAAGCATTAAGAATTAAAACTTTCTTACAATTCAATTTGAAACCCAAGAAGGAAAAGTGTAACAAAAGTCCATGAAATTCATACCTTGATGGAGATACCCCTTGAAAAAGAAAGGTTTTTTATGTTAATGAAATTGAAGTGATTTGATGAGTATAAAGTGGTGGGGTTTGTTGGGAGTTGAAGGGAGTTAAGGAGGAGAAGTTAGAAAAGGAGAAAAGGGTGTCATTTGAATGAATTGCGAATAAGGGTTTTACCCTTATAATGTGCCATGCACACCCTGGAAGGCCAGCAGCAATATTTCCTGAAGTTTGTCTCACGCACATGCGTGAGGCTTATAGCACGCATGTGCGCGCGATGCGCTGGATGGGAAAGTTTGCTACTAGTTTTTACACACATTCGCACCAAGTGATGTGCATGTGCATAAAAACATGCTTCCAAGCATGAAATTTTTATTCCTAAATCACCCAAACAACATACAAGACCTTCAAATGACAATTTTGTTTGTTTAACTTGTTAAGTAAGATGATTTCCAGCACAAACACACTAACCCTATAAAACCCTAAACACAAAATAAAAAAATAAAAGCTTCAAAATAGAATCAAATATAAAAGGACATGGGTTGCCTCCCATGCAGCGCCTTTGTTTATTATTGTTGGCTCAACTTGATGCTCCTTCTTTCTCAATTATACTTCGGCTCTTCCAAATCCATTTCCATCATGTTTTCCAATGTACCCCCCTCATAACAGGGTTTAAGATGATGCATGTTAACCTTGAACACCTTGGATGTTTGTAAGCTTT
Source organism: Cinchona pubescens (assembly GCA_025175665.1). Lineage (NCBI taxonomy): Eukaryota > Viridiplantae > Streptophyta > Magnoliopsida > Gentianales > Rubiaceae > Cinchona > Cinchona pubescens. Next base: position 546,314 of record JANKKI010000097.1, on the reverse strand, counting down.
GAATCTCAACTGCACCATGAGAAAAAAACGTTAGTTATAACAAATGGTCCGTGCCAACGAAGCAGCCGATCTCAATTTATCAGGAAATAGACAGAGACACGACTGGTAAATAAGGACTTTTTCATCGACTTTAAAATCCTTCATTGAGATGATTTTGTCATGAAAAGCTTTTGTCTTCAACTTATAGATGCGAGTGTTCTTGTATGCTTCATTTCGAATTTCCTCCAACTCCTGTAGTTGCACTTTCCTTTGTTCACCACTTGCATCCAATCCCATATTAAGGCTCTTAATAGCCCACTACACTTTATGTTCCAACTCTACTAGGAGTTGACAAAATTTTCCAAATACCAACCAATATAGTGACATACTAATAAGTGTCTTGTAAGTAGTGTGATAAGTCCACAATGCATCATTTAACCGTAAACTCCAACCTTTATGACTAGAGTTTACCGTTTTCTATGGAATGGATTTAATCTCCCTGTTAGACACCTTGGCTTGTCCACTGGTCTGTGGATGATACGTGGTTGATATCCTGTGAGTTACATGGTATTTCTTTAGCAGGGCTTCAACGTGTTTGATTGCAAAAGTGAGTGCCATGATCACTGATTAGAGCCCTTGGAACCCCAAATCTAGAAAAGGTATTATTTCTAAGATAATTTGCAACAACTTTTGAATCATCACTACGTGTGGCCTTAGCTTTCACCCATTTCGAAACATAATCTATAGCCAATAATTTATAAGAATAACCAAACAAAACAGGAAAAGGTCCTATAAAGTCAATGCCCCAAACATCAAATAATTTGCAAAATTAGCTTGAGTTTTGAGGCATTGATTCTTTTGGGAGATATTACCTGCCCTTTGACAATTATCACACAACCGGCAGAATAGATAAGAATCTCAAAACATATTGGGTCAATAAAAACCACACCCTTATACCTTCATTGATGTTCTTTTGGCTTCAAAATTCCCTATACAAGCATAAGAATGCAAAAACACTAAGATTGAATTAATCTCAGTATCATTTACACACCTTCTTATTACTTGTTCAGCACAATACTTCCACAAATTGGGCAGGCATCATCTTATATATAATATTTGACATCACTTTTGATCTTCTCTCTTTCCCCCCAAGACAAACCATGGGATAATTTGTTAGTAACTAAGAAATTAACAATATTTGCATACCATGGTAATGTCACCCTTGCTAAAAGTAAATGTTCATCAGGCAATATTTCTTATACATCCTATTCATTCTCCACATGTGGTAATCGACTTAAGTGGTCTGCTACTTTGTTCTCCATTCCACTTTTATCTTTGATCTCCAAGTCGAATTCACTTAAGAGGAGTAACCATCTTATCAACCTTGGTTTTGACACTATCTTTGTCATCAAGTAATGTAAGGTTGAATGATCATAATAAACAATTACCAAAGTACCAAGTAGATAAGAATGAGAATTTTCTAAAGCAAAAACAACAGGGAAAAGCTCTTTTACAGTGGTGGAGTAATTTCTCTGCTTATTATTAAGAGTCAGGGAAGCATAATAAATTCATGAGATACTCTTCCAACTCTTTGTCCCAAAATCTGTGCCACTGTAGAATCACTTGTGTCGCACATTATTTGAAATAGTAAGGTCCAATTAGGTGGTTGAATGATTGGAGTTGAAACGAAGAGACGCTTCAACTTGTCAAATGCCAATTTGCAGTTATCATTAAGCTTGAATTCCATATCTTTTTGCAACAATTTGCATAGTGGTGCTGATATTTTAGAGAAGTCCTTGATGAATCTTCAATAGAAACTTGCATGACCAAGGAAAGCATGAACTTCCCGCACCTTGGTGGGGTAAGGTAGTAATTTAATTATAGAAATTTAGCTTTATCAACCTCAATTCCCTTAGATGATACCACATGACCTAGAACTATACCTTGTTGAACCATGAAGTGACATTTTTCAGAGTTTAAAACAAGGTTAGTTTCTATATACCTTTGTAATATCAATGTAAGGTTATGCAAACACTGATCAAAAGAATCACCATACACAGTGAAATCATCCATAAAAACCTCAATAATATGTTCTACAAAATTTGTCGAAAAAATATGATAACTATACATCTTTGGCATGTGGCCCAAATGGCATAGGACAGTAAGCAAACTGTTGGTCCCAAAGCAACCTAAGAGGAGGGGAGTGAATTAGGTTTCTAAAAATACTTTTAGAAATATTGATCTTATAAAGATTTTTCAATAATAATTGATATGATAAAATGAAATAGTAAAGTAAAAAAGGAGATGGAATAAAACAGCCAATACTTTCAAGCTAACAAACTTGAAGTATTGAAATACTAGAATGCTTCACACACTTGGTGAGCTAATGATCTTTACAAAGTAGGGAGATTCTTGCTCACACTAAAACTCTTTTAGTTGAGCCAAGAATTTTACTCACAACCTCACTTTCATACAAGATTATTACTCCACTCAAAGTTGAATCGCACTCTAAACTGTACACTAATACAACAAGGCACTATAGCCAATTTGTACTAAAATTGCTCTTTTCTAAGGTTTGTATTCAATGTATTAGATGTTTTTTACAGAATATCACTAAGCAGTTATTTATAAGAGCAATAAATGGTAGTTGTAACTACTTCCTAACGGCTAAATAATAAATCCACAAAAAGTAGCGTTGGGGTTTCGGACATCCGAGATAGATGGGTTGCGTCCGACACAGCGTCCGATCTTCATGCAGTTGGTGAGGACCTTCGTTCGGACGTCCGTGCATGAGTCCGTTCTGTCGTCCAATAGAGGCTTCGGATGGTCATGTTCGTCTATTTGGAGAAGCAGTAGGATTCTTCTTTCTGCCTGTTCGTTCGGACGATGAAATGCGTTCGAGAAGCTTGACACAGTTCAGACAGTACAGTGCGTCCAAAAACCCTGTCTCTAGCAAAACAAATAACAGACCTGCAAAAACTTGTTTACAGAGTTAAGTGTTTATGTCATCATCAAAATAAGGTTTGGAAAACATCAATTTTCTCCTTTTTGATGATGACAAACCTTCATGAAGTAGTTATGTAAAAATAATCAGATATGACCAATCATTTTACAATATAGATGACATGCTCTACTCTCCCTTTTGACATCATCAAACAAAGCTCCTCCTGAGAACGTGCAAGTATTCAATAGAAATGCATGAACAAAAGCTCACATATTCAACTCAAGTATTTAACAAGACTTAGTTCAAGTATTCAACAGAAATGCATAAAAACTCAAATATTCAACTCAAATATTTAACAGTACTTAGTTCAAGGGAATACATAGAATGGAAAATGTGAGAGGAGTCCTAACTAAAAAAAATAGAGAAATGCTAACAACTAAAAATAGATGGAAAGGGAACTAATTTGAGTCATTCTTCTTCTTGGAGCACTTTTCAATTTTTTGGCGTTTTGAAGGAGCATCTTCATTAGTGGCCTCACTGTCATCCTCTTCTCCAGTGCGGCGTTGCATGATGAAATCGAACGTGTTGTCAATATCCTCATCGTCACCTTCATCTTCATTGGTAGCACCTTGAGTATTGGCATTTTCTTCGTCGTCCTCACGAACATTCCCATCTTCAGCATTGTCATCACTTATTTGTCGGAAGATGAGTCGAGTGGATATTGTGATTGAAGGTTAGCAAATTGAACTTGAGCCAAAGCAGACATGCCTAGGCTGAGGGCCTCTTGTAGAATCACCTGACGAGTTTCAAGTCGCTTTAACTTACAATTAGTGCGACGTTGAAATGTACTAACTTGAGTGCTCAAGGAAGTAGGAAGGCCACAGATATGAGACAGTGAGGATTCAGAGGTAGATGGATGAGGAACATGGAATGGTGGGGGTGTTTCAGGAGGAGGAGAATGTGGAATAGCTAAACCAGAGGTAGAGGCCTGGGATTTTGAACGTTCGATATCAAAAGAGGCCTTAGTTAACCATTGATCGTTGAAGAAACGGAGGCCTTTTCGTTCAATATAAGATTTGTTGAAATAAGGGGGATATTGTTTGTTGCCGCTGAACGGAACATCGAGGAAATCAAAAATTTTGGTGAGGAATTTTTCGTAAGGAATGTTTCTTCGGGTATCAGTAAGAAAGAGTTCCCATAGGGAGACACTTGTGCAGAAAAGATACCCAAAGTCAAGAGGAATGCCCTTGAAAACACAAAAAAAATAAGTAAAGCTGCATTTTTTCGGGCTCAGTACGATGCCCGTCGGTTGGCAACAATAAGTTTGTGACAAGAGTGTACAGAATGTTTAGTTGAGGAGTGAGCAAAGTGGTTTTGGCTTCCGAGGCTTGTTTGAAATTGATGTTAAAATGGTCCTAACTTCATCAATGTCAAATCGAGTATCAATAGCAGGCCATTTATCTATAGAAAAGAAATAAGAGAAATCATTCGGGTTTGAGACTTCACATTTAAAAATAGTGTTAATGATGTTGGAGGAAATCTCAAGATTGGTGTTGTTTACACGAGAGATTAATGTGCGAATAGTGGGGCCTTTTCGAAGATTGGCGGTGAATTTAAGCACCATGTCATGATATACGGGTAAATCAATATGCACTAGGTGACCCCAATTTTATTTTTCAAAGCAGGATTTGACAATGGGAAGATTATACTCATCAATACAAGAAAGACTCTGAGATGTAGGACGTTGAACGATAATAGATTTACTCAGAAGAGATGTATACCGTTCGGATGCCTTGGCATCGATGAATTTTGGTAAGGTTGGATTTGAGGAGACTTGGGGATTAGAAGACGATTCTCCACTCACTGGAGCTTTCCCTTTTGTTTTTCATCCACGATTTGCTGTAGAAGAACCTTCGAGGGATTTAACCATTGTGAAGGAAGGTAAGGAAGAGGAGAAAAAATTTGATTTTCTTGAAAGATTGGTGAGAATTTGATGAAATGAGTTGGTAGATGGTGGAAAATAGATATGATAATGGTGAGGAATACTTTGGAGAAGATAAATTTCCAGTGAATTTGTGGAGAGAGGGAAGGAATTTGGAGGATTTTGAAGGGAAAAAATTTCGCCAGAGGGCTTCGGGGGTTAGGATGAGTCCGAAATGGGGAAGATGGACGGTTTTAATCGAACAGGGAGACCGTTCGGACGATTGAACGTTTGGTGTGCGTACGATGAAGTCCGCGTCCGAAAACTAATGAACGGACGGCCGATGGAAGAACCAGTGCGTCCATTGTTCTTTCGGACTATGGTAAGTATCCGAAAGAATTCCAGAGAGTTGGGGAAGAAAGTGAATATCGTTCGGACGATTATGAGCGTCCGAGGCATATAGGAAGTTTTCGAACGATATAGAGGTCTGAAAGATAGTGTTGTTCGGACGATCGAGTGCGTCCGAACGAAGAGATTATGCCAAATTGATCTTTAAAATCCCCAAACATTTTCTGAGAGATTCAAAGCGATCTAGAGCCAAGGGTTTTGTAAAAATATCAGCTAGTTGATCTGAAGTAGGCACGAAATCAACACAAATTTCCTTTTTACAAACAAGATCTCTAATAAAATGATGCTTAACATCAATGTGTTTGGTTCTAGAGTGCATAACAGGATTTTTTGTGAGATTAATTGCACTAGTGTTGTCACACTTTATAGGCACACAATCAAAATTACACCAAAATCTTTCAGAGTATGTTTTCATCCAAAGAAGTTGAGCACAACAATTTCCAGCAGCAATGTATTCGGCTTCAGCCGTAGAGAGAGAAATAGAATTATGTTGTTTGCTAAACCAAGATACAAGACAATTTCCCTGAAAATGACACATACCACTGGTACTTTTTCTATCAATTTTACACCCAGCAAAGTCAGCGTCAGAATAACTAATTAAATCAAATGTAGAGGACTTTGGATACCACAAACCAAAATTCATTGTACCTTTTAGATATCTAAAAATTCTTTTAACAGCTATCAAGTGTGATTCTTTGGAGCAAGATTGAAATCTAGCACATAAACAGACAGCAAACATGATATCTGGTCTACTGGCTGTTAAGTAAAGTAGGCTTCCGATCATACCTCTATAGTGTTTTTCATCAACACCATTACCTCCTTCGTCTTTATCCAATTTGGTTGAAGTGCACATAGGCGTACCAACTTGTTTGCAATCTTCCATTCCAAATCGTTTGAGTAGCTCCTTTGTATACTTGATTTGTGTCTGAATAAACGTTCATTCCTTTGTTTGGTGAACTTGTAGTCCGAGGAAAAATTGTAACTTGCCCATCATACTCATCTCAAACTCTTTTTGCATTAAATGTGAATAGTCCTTGCATAAAATTTCATTAGTTGCTCCAAAAATAATATCATCAACGTAAATTTGAACAATTAACAAACCATTTAAATCTGATTTTGTAAAAAGAGTGGTGTCAACTACACCTCTTTTGAATCCATTTTCTATCAAGAAACCGCTTAATCTTTCATACGAAGCTCTTGGAGCTTGTTTCAAACCATATAAAGCTTTAGAGAGTTTGAAAACATAATTTGGGAGATTTTTATTTTCAAAGCCCGGAGGTTGTTCAACGAAAACTTCTTAATCGATAAAACCATTTAAAAATGCACTTTTGACATCCATTTGAAATAATTTGAAATCATTGATACATGCAAATGCGAGAAACATGCGAATGGATTCTAATCTGGCCACGGGTGCAAAGGTTTCATCAAAGTCAATACCTTCTTCTTGAGCATAACCTTTTGCAACAAGTCTAGCTTTGTTTCTTATGATTTCACCTTTGTCATTTAATTTATTTCTAAAAACCCATTTTGTTCCAATAACGGGATGAGAAGATGGTCTTTCAACCAAGGTTCATACGTTATTTTTCTCAAATTGACTAAGTTCATCTTGCATGGCATTAACCCAAGATTCATCACTCAAAGCAACATCTACATGTTTAGGTTCAATGTGAGAAAGTAATGCACAATTACTATTCAAAGGTTTATGAGAACGAGTAGTTACCCCATCGGATAGATCACCTATGATTAAATCTTGAGGGTGACTAGAGACGAATCTCCAAGCTTTCGGAAGATCTTTTGGAGTATCCTCATTCTTTTCTTTTTCATCATCTATTTGATGGTTGTTGACATCATTGCTTGATGTGATCTCTTGATGATCTTCATGAATAAGGAGCTTTTCGAGCTCCTTTAGAATACCTATATCTTCATCTTCAGACAGGTGTGGCTGTTGCTTATCACAAATTCTTTGAGATAACATCATTAGTTTCATCAAATGTAACATGCACAACTTCTTCAATCAAGAGCGTTCTTCTATTGTAAACTCGGTATGCTTTCTTGTCACTAGAATATCCTAGAAAAATTCTTTCATCCAATTTTTTGTCAAATTTTCCAAGGTTTTCTTTGATTTTTAAAATAAAACATTTGCAACCAAAAACTTTGAAATAGCTCACAACGGGTTTTTATACAAAAAAGGAGTTCATAAGGAGTTTTGTTTAAAAAGGATCTTAATAAAACTCGATTCATGACATAACAAGCCGTGTTAACCGCTTCGGCCCAAAAGTATTGTGGTAAGTCGCATTCACTAATCATAGTTCTAGCTGTTTCTTGAAGAGTCCTATTTTTCCTTTCAACAACACCATTTTGTTGAGGGACTCTAACAACCGAAAATTCATGAAAAATACCATTGTGATTACAAAAGTCGGGAAAAGCTCCAAATTTAAATTCGGCACCATTGTCACTTCCTTAAACGAATGATTTTTAAATTCAATAAATTTTGAATTTTGGAAAACAATTTTACAAATTTTTCAAAAGCCTCATTCTTGTGAATAAGAAATAATACCCAAGTATACCTAGAATAGTCATCTACAATAACAAAAACATATTTGCAACCACCAAGACTAGCATATTGAGTAGGTCCAAATAAGTCTAAATGCAACAATTCTAAAGGTTTATGAGTGGACAGAAAATTCTTTGGTTTAAAAGAAACTTTGACTTGTTTACCAAATTGGCATGCATCGCAAATTTTATTTTTGAAAAACTTTAGTTTTGGCAAACCTCTTACCAAATCCTTCTTAGCAAGTTCTTCAATCAAATCCATGTTAAAATGACAAAGTCTTCTATGCCAAAGCCAAGGATCATCTATGAAAGCGGTAAGACATTTTACATTTCTATTGCTAATTTTATCAAGATGAATCACATAAACATCATTGTGCCTAGTGCCCTTGAATAAAACAACATGATTTATTTTTATCAAGGATAAGACATTCATGCTTGGTAAAAAATGCATATAAATTTTTATCACAAAGTTGACTTACACTTAATAAATTATAGTTCAAATTATCAACAAGAAGCACATTCTTAATCAAGGTTTCACCATTTTTACCTACATCACCAATGCCGATTGATTTTGCTTTATTGTTATCTCCAAATGTGACTTTTCCACTGTTTTTGGATATGAGATTTGTAAAGAGAGAAGCATCACCCGTCATGTGCCTTGAACATCCACTATCTATGAACCACTTGGCATTGTTGGTGATGTTAAGTACCTACACAGTAAATCAATTGATAACTTTTGGTACCCACATTTTCGTGGATCCATTTGAGTTAGTGAAATTGCTATCAATCCATGCAACTTTCATTCCAAGTTTTTCATTCTTCTTGACATAACACATATTCTTAAGATGTCCATGTTGTTGGCAATATCTACAAATAATATTTTTATTTCCATATAAAGATGATTTTGATTTTATCACAAAACATAAGTCATCCCTTCTAAACATGATAAAATTTTTGTTGATTAATACATTTCTATTTCTTTTCAAATCAACAACATTTTCTTTCTTTCTAGTCAAGAGAACATTCAAATCATCCATTCTTTTTTTCAAGGAGGCTTGTTCTTCCTTGACCTTTGATCTCACATGCATTCTTTTCTTCAAGTCACGATTTTCTTGTGAGAGCCTGTTATTTTCATTCGCAAGTTTAGAGTTAGCATTCAATAGAGCATTTGATTTTTTGACTAACTCCTTATTTCTAGCATATGATTCCTTTAAGCTATCATGAAATTTTAAAATGAAAGCTTCAAGGTCATTTTCATCATTTTCATCAATAGAGTCATAGTTAGAATTTACCTCATCATCTCCAATGGCCATAAAGGCCATTTGTGCCGACTCCATTTCTTCTTCAACTTCTCCTTCAGAGTTGCAATCATCCCATGTGATTTGAAAGTTATTGAATCTAGGTTTTCTTCCTTCCTTTCTTTTTCTTGGAAGGGCACTCATTTGCAAAGTGTCCAAGTTGACCGCATTCAAAACATTTTTCGTTTTGCTTCTTCATTTCAAGCCTTGTCTTTCCTTTGAAATTATTTGAATTTGTAACTCTGCCTCTTCTCATTCTTCGTTTGTTGATGTAATGTTTAAGAAATCCTTTGGTGATGAGTGCAAGATCTCCTTCATCAAGATCTTCATCTTCTACATTGATGGAGCTGTTTTCATCCTCTTCTTGAGAGGTCTTTAGAGCAATGCTCCTTCTCGGCCTTGCTTCTTCATCATCCACTACTTTGGCCTTGAACTTCAATTCATAAGATGTAAGAGAATTGATTAGCGATTCAATATGCATTGAATTTAAGAATCTTGGCTTCCTCTATATGTGTTGTTTTGGCATCCCATTCTTTGGAGAGAGCATTTAGGATTTTTCTATTTTTTTCACCCAAAAAATACTCCTTACCCAAGGCTTCAAGATCCATAATGATGTCATTGAAATCAACTACAATACATTTTGTCAATATTTTCATGTGGTTCCATCTTGAAGGATTTATACTTGGCAACAAGTAAGGATTTCTTTTGCTCACGAACATCGTCACTCCCTTCATGGATTTCCTTCAATTTATCCCAGATTTCTTTAGTTGAAATGCATCCCTTCACACGAGCTGATTCATTTGCATCCAAGTCGTTATATAGCACATTCATGGCTTTTGCATTTAATGTCAAGTTCGCCTTGTCTTGTGGAGTGGGGCTATCCCTTGTCTTTTCTCTTCTTTTATTTGTGTGATCATCAATGATAGTAGCTTCAAAAGGACCTTCATTAACAACATACCACAAGTCAATGTCAAAAGATTGCAAAAAGATTTTTATCCTATCTCTCCAACTAATAAAATTTGCCCCATTAAACATAGGGGGGCCTAGTAACGGATTGACCCTAAAAAAATAGAGCATTGTTGGTTGCCATAATAGTTCTGTTCTCAAAAGCAATTTAAGCAATAAAATGACTGGACCAAGCACTGATACCAATTGTTGGTCCCACAGCAACCTAAGAGGGGGGGAGAATTAGGTTTCTAAAAATACTTTTAGAAATATTGATCTTATCAATATTTTTCAATGATAATTGATATGATAAAATGAAATAGTAAAGTAAAAAAGGAGATGGAATAAAACAGCCAATACTTTCAAGCTAACAAGCTTGAAGTATTGAAATACTAGAATGCTTCACACACTTGGTGAGCTAATGATCTTTACAAAGTAGGGAGATTCTTGCTCACACTAAAACTCTTTTAGTTGAGCCAAGAATTTTACTCACAACCTCACTATCATACAAGATTATTACTCCACTCAAAGTTGAATTGCACTCTAAACTGCACACTAATACAACAAGGCACTATAGTCAATTTGTACTAAAACTGCTCTTTTCTAAGGCTTGTATTCAATGTATTAGATATTTTTTACAGAATATCAAAGCAGTTATTTATAAGAGCAATAAATGGTAGTTATAACTACTTCCTAACAGCGGATAAATGATAAATGTACAAAAAGTAGCCGTTGGGGTTTCGGACATCCGAGATAGATGGGCTGCGTCTGACACAGCGTCCGATCTTCATGCAGTTGGTGAGGAACTTCGTTCGGACATTCGTGCATGCATCCGTTCCATCGTCTGATAGAGGCTTTGGAAGGTCATGTTCGTCCGTTTGGAGAAGCAGTAGGATTCTTCTTTCTGCCTATTCGTTCGGACGGTGAAATGCATCCGAGAAGCTTGACACAGTTCGGACTGTACAGTGCGTCCAAAAAGCCTATCTCTAGCAAAACAAATAAAAGACCTGCAAAAACTTGTTTACAGAGTTAAGTGTTTATGTTATCATCAAAATAAGGTTTGGAAAACATCACAAACGTTCCAAATGAAAATGTGAATGTGGTCTTCTCTTAATCCTCGGGAGTGATAGCGATCTAAAAATAACCTGAATAACCATCAAGAAAACAATATGCATGACCAACTAAACTTTTAAGCATTTGATCAATAAAAGGATAAAGGAAAGTAATCTTTGCGAGTAAGAGAATTAATTTTTCTATAATCTATACAAATTCTCCACCTATTTTGAATACGGGTGGGCACCATCTCATTCTCTTGATTTTTCACCACTGTTATTCCCATCTTTTTAGGGACCACTTGCATCGGACTAACCAATTCACTATTTAAAATAGGTTAAATTATCCTTACTTCTAGAAACTTAAGTATCTCTTACTTAACCTCTTCTATCAGCATTGGGTTCAGCCTTCTTTGCAATTGATGAGTAGGCTTAACTCCATCCTTAAACAATATGTGATGCACGTACGTGGATGGGCTAATTCCTTTTATGTCTGCAATGGTCCATCCAATCGCCATCTTGTGCTTCCCCAGAACCTTTGACGATATTTCTTCTTACTTATTAGTTAAATTACTGGAAAAGCTTTTCTATCACCTAAAAACAAATAATTGAGATGACTTGGAAGAGGTTTCAATTCTGGCTCAGCCACATGCACAACAGAATGTAAGAGGATTTATAGTTATAAATTGGCAATGTAGCGTAAGATACCTTACCAATTTACGGCTCCTCAACATTACTTTCAACTTGCTCATCTAATTCATCATTGACTTCTTCTTCAAAAACCTCCTATACTAACGAATCAACAATATCAATATAATAGATGGAATTATCCCTCAGTAAGATACCTCATGGCCTTATAAATATTATGCTAAAAAATTTTGCCATCAAATTCCATCGTCAAAATTGCAGTGTCTATATCTATCTTAGTTTTAGATATTTTCAAAAATGGTCTACATAATAGAATAGGAGTATAATTATCATTGTTTTCCATGTCAAGAACATAAAAATTTGTAGGAAAAAATTAATTCATTGACTCGGTCTAAACATCTCCAACTATACGTTTAGGGTAGGCAACTGACCTATTAGCCAACTGACTAGCAATACTAGTTTCAAAAAAAGGACAACTGTGTAAGGAGGTATAAATTGAGTAAGACATAACATTCAGAGACGCTCTCTTCTAAATCTAACATGGCCTTTTTAATCTTAGTATTTTTTATTGTACAAGGAATTGCACACATACCTAGATCCTTGCATTTCACAGGAAGATTCTGTGTAAGCATCGCTGAAACATTTTTTCTTTAAAGTAATCTTCTTTCCTTTCATTCATCTGTGCTTCTTTTTATGTGTACAAAATTTCTTCAAAAACTTAGCATATTGAGGTATTTGTTTAATAGTCTCTAACAATGGAATGTTTATCTCGCATTTGGGAAAAGTGTCATATAACTCTCTGTTAGGATCCTCTTTTGCAAATTGCTTAAATGCTTTGAGGAATGATGGCTCAGGTTTATATTCTGGTCACGGAGTTGATTTACCTTTTTCTTCATCTTTGTTGCCTGGATCGACTTCTTTCTCTACTGCGGTCTCCTTCTCATCGATCTTAACATGTTCAGGAACTATTTTTCTCGGCACCTCAAACATTTTGCCACTTCTCAATGCAATTGCACTAGCATTTTTCTTAGGATTGACAGAATTGTTTGAGAGAGCAACTTACCATATTTCTGTGCTACCAATGGGCTAATTGCTGCTGCCATTTGTCCCATTTGGTTCTGCAATTGCTGTATACTAGCTTGGTGTCCTGTTGCAATTGCTTAGTATTAGCAGTCAAAGCATTATCATTTTCTCTAAAGACTTACCAGATTGAGTGGCCGAATTAGATTGTTGTTTTTGAGCAAATGAAGGCCTATATGGTTGGAAATTCTGTCAATTTTGTTGAGGTAATTATTGTACTAGATTCCCGTATCTGATATTAGGATGATCCCTCCACCTAGGATTATACGTATTAGAATAAGGATCATTATTCACTCAGGATTGCCTTGGAAATCCTCCCATAGCATTTACCTACTCATGGGACTCATCTTGTAATGTGGGACATGTTGGACCACAATTATGATAATCATATTTTGATGATGACCAAATCATACTAACGGCTTGTAAACAAGTGTGCAGAAGAACAACGAGATTCGAACGATGAAGAGCCGTCCGAGAGAAAGGAGCTCGGACGCAAGTGACTGTCCGATACACGCCCAGAGGGCATTGGAAGTGATAAACTTATCGGACACAAATGACTGTCCGATAGACAGAGCTTCAGACGATGGTACTCGTCCGACACAAAGAACCTGAAGTAGTCTCGGATAAAGAATAGCATCCAATCATATTTCCAGAAGACATTGCATCGATCGGACGTAGATTCGGACGCATTCTCGGGACGTCCGAACGAATACCCTCAGAGAACCAACGCAGTGTCGGACGCAGAGTTTAGCAGCGGTCGTCTGAAAGGTCCAACGGCTAGTTCATTCAGACACACACCCACTGCTTCAGCCGTCCGAAAGATCTAACGGCTAGTTTTCCAGTAAACAGAAAATAGCCGTTAGAGAATTGTTGAAGGCATTTTTTGGGCATATATAAATACCCCCAAGTCTAAAAATGCAAAAAATAGAGAGTAGAATTACTACATTCAATACGAACATGTGTAAGAGCTATTTGGGAAGTACTATAAATAGGCTAAAATATTGTGGGTTGTATTAGTTTGAGTAGTGTAGTTCTCTTGGCTCAACTAGAGGGAATTAGTGTAAGCAAGAGTAGACCAGTGAGTGATCTTCAAATGTAAGAGTGGAGGGATAACAAGTGTACAAAAGTGAGGTTGTAGTGTAAAACCCTTTGGCTCAACTAGAGGAACTTAGTTGGTGCAAGAGTGAGCCTACTTTGTGTATAAGAAGGTTATTGCCTCACCTTCTTTGAAGAGGCACTACTAGTGGATATACTCCAAGATTGAGAAGCTTGGGAGTTTGGTTTGATACTCTCTATCTCAATCTTTACATTTGTTCTTTAAGCTTTAATTGTTAGATATTTATCTTTGATCATTTGTTCTTAAGTGTTTATTTGTTGCATAAAATTTATATTTTCATTAAGCACATTAAAAGTTTTATTTTTTGAAACAACCTAATTCCCCCCCTCTTAGGTTGTTTTGGGGCCAACAGGACACATGTCTGTCAAATGTCCCTGTCTCACTCGTTTGAACAAATTTGGCAAGTTTGCATAGTTCCTGAAGCCAATTGACGTACAAAAAAAAGTTAGCTGGGCATTTGTTGTCCTATTGATGAAATATTTACCTCATTAACATGTTCAAGAGGTTGTTCATGTTGTGTTCCAAACTTTTGAGAACATGTTGACAAGTTTGATACGAGCTCACGGGCAGCGTCAATAGTCAAATTATCAAACGCCCTTCCACTAGCGATGTCGATCATGTTTCTCTCATTAACCAACAAACCTTCATAAAAATACTGAGTTAATAAATAGTCACTGATTTGATGGTGAGGACAGCTTGCACAATGTTTCTTGAAACGTTCCCAGTACTTATATAATGACTCGTCATTGAACTACCTTATCCCACAAATTTCTTTCCTTATATTCGTAGTTCGGGAGGCTGAAAAATATTTTGCCAAGAACAATGTATTCATCTACTCCCGCGTTGTAATACTGTCCGAAGATAAATCGAACAGCCAATCTTTTTCCAAATGAAACAATTATTTTTAAGTGAGAATTAGAATGCCTTTAGCTTAATGTGCTCCTCTGAAACCCCAGCGGGTCTCATAGTCGTGCATACTATGTAGAACTCCTTCAGAAGCTTGTTCGGATCCTCACCTGGCAATCCATGAAAAGAAGGTAACAAATAGATTAGTCCAGATTTTAATTCAAAAGTAATATTTGTATCTAATTCAGGGTAAGTAATACAAAGAGGTTGTTGATTTAAAGTTGGCGTTGCCAATTCTCAAAGAGTTGTTTGCGCCATGCTAGTTTCACCCTGTTCTTCTCGATTCTCGACAAAAATGAAGTCCAAAAGTTGATGTTCCCCTAGCTGTCTATCACTTAACTCCTTCCCTAATTTGTGTAGCATTCTTTGTATTTTCGAATCAAGTTGGAATTCAACTTGTCCATCAAATCGTGTTACTAGCATATAGAATTAACGAAAGAAAAATAACAAAATAAAGAAAATAAAAACATAAATTAATGGCATAAAAATAAATCAAACAAACCTAATCGTTACCCAACAGTGATACCAAAATTTTGTCAGTGCTGTTGTGGATACCCAAAACTAATCGAATTCCCTATACTATTGTGGCAATGAAGAGTGCGAGTCATCCCATAAAGAATGGGGTTTATTGTTGTGTTCAAAGTAAAAAGAAGGGTTTGAATAATTTCAACACTGTAAATTGATGTAAGAATTAAAACTGAAGAAAATTCAATAAAAGAAAAATATTGGTTCCAGTCATATCTACCATGGAAATTCTATTAGTTGATCATCAATACCAAAAATTATTCAGTTTTTTTACCAATCAGTAATTGAAGAACTAACCCGAATTCCAATTCAAAATTGATTCTTATATCTTTTCCTAGGTTGGTTAATTTTCAACACGTCATCCAATTAATCCAAACTATTAAATTAATCCAGACACATGCCAAAGATTAATTAATAGAAGCATTAAAATCCAGCAAGAAAAATTAGGCTAATATAACATAAACACACGCGGTTGTGTCAATTAGTAAGACAATGATTATTTTTCCTAAATTTAATAATGCTAATCGTGCAATTATTAAACTAAGTTACTTCACAAATTGAATTGAACAAAGAAGTCAAAAATAATCTAACTATAGATTAATTCCAATAATCCACTATTCTATAGAAATAGCAAATTAAAAAAAAAACAATCATAAAATTAACATAGAAAAATATTCAATACTTGACATAATAACCAAATAAATTCAAGTACAAAAGTCTCACAATACACTAGAACCGACCATGGCTTCAATTCCCTCAACCAAGAAAAGAAATTTAAGCACTAAGTGCCATAGAAGAATGCACAATAATGTCTGCTACAAAACTCAAGATGAAAACAAAGAAAAAGTGTCGTTGGCTTCTTTTCACCCTACACGTGATACTTGTAGTGAGTACTGGGGTTATAATCCCTGCATAAGAATAAAAACGTGAAATGGACTGGAAAAGATGCAATCGGCAAAGAAATCTGCCTAAAAATAAAAATTTTGAAACCCTTACTGCTGTCTTTCGCGCACACGTGTGCACCTTGAAGCTCACGCATGTGTGTGCAAATCCTATTCTAGAATTTTGCTCACTGGAAATCGAGAACGTGCACAATTCTTGGGTCACGCATGTGCGTGACTTCGAATAGCTGTGCACTATTTTCGGATTCAATTTTGACCATGATGCTCATGGAATTTGGGAAAGTACAAAACATAAAAGTTGTAGCTTGAGTTATTTTTCTCTAAATTATAGCATTTTGATAGTTTAAATCCCGAATTTTAGGTAAGTAATTGAAGACTTTAGTTAATTTCTTTCATATGTGTTTGTATTTCCATTCTTGATTAAATATGATAAGTTTTCGTTAAATTTTTAGTTCAATTAATTGCTTAATGTGTTAATATTATGCAGGTCAAAATTAGAGGTTGGAAGCTGGAATGCACAAAACTCAAAGGACCAAATTGCAATAATGGAAGAAATGAAGAATGCTGAGAAGAGAGTCGAGATCACGATCTCAAACTCTCCATATCGCGAATCTCGACTCGGAAAATTGTCTTAAAGTATTAGAGTCGAGATCGCGATCTCAATTGTTCCATATCACGATCTCGACTCGCTGAAAGTTAAGTTGTAAGGGCAATTTGGTAAACTTTCAGCCAACAACTCCTAATTTTTGCCTTGTGTAGCATTACACTATTTAAGCTACTTAAAAATAGTAAGTAGAATTAGTAGTAGACAGTTTAGTTAGATTTTAGGATAGTTTAGGATATCTTGAACTCCAAGTTTTCTTCTTTAATTGAAATTTCTCTTTAATTGTCTCTTATAACTCCTTTTAATTTCTTGCCAAGTTCAAATTTTGATTAGATAATCGTAGTGGGTTAATCACAAGTTTCGCGTAGATATAATTTTTATTCGCTTTCTAGTCTAATTTAGTAAGAAATTCTTTACTTGCAATTTAGGGTTTCTTAGGTAAATTAGGATTCTTGATAATTTCTTGCATTTCTAGTTAAGAATTCTCAATTTCTTGCATTAATTTCTAAGTTAATTACTAGTAGGCTTTATTTATTTCTATCAAAAATCTAAAAATACTTAGATTTCTAGTTTAACTCTTTTCAATTTCTAGTTTAGAAATGATTGCTTTTAGTCTTCAAGGTTTCTTATTTGTAGTCCTTTTAATTGGGTAATTTGCTTGCTTTCAATTTTAGTTTTAATTTTGTTAATTTAGGTTAGAATTAAGTGCCTTCCTTTACTTGCTTTTTCTAGAGTAGATTAATTAGTTTCTTAATATCGTAATTGGTAATTACACTTACTTGCTTTTTAGTTAATCTAGCCTTAAATTAAGTTTTTATCGTTTTCATTTAATCATGGCTTTTACTAGAGTAGTTCCATCATTCGTTGTTTGATTTTACTTAACTACACAAATATCCGTAAATCTTGGTAATTTCCTTCCAACAATCCTTGTGGGACGATACCCACTCATCCTATACCACTATCAACTCCGTATACTTGCGAAAGTTAGGTAAAGTATACTGAATTAGTGAGTGGTTAATTGTTGCTTGTTTGTCCTTTCAAAGTTAAATTCTACCTAACGAAGCAACCATAGCTCTTTCTCTTAGATTTCTAGTTCATCTTGAGTCAAATCAATGGGAGCTCGGACCACAAAGTTGTGTTCAAAATATGAAATAGCATCCACATTTGTTCCATACTCCTACACAATTCCTCCTTGGAATTTCTCTTCATCTTTTTCATCCTTTTCAATCCTTTTTCACTTCAAACCTGTAAAAACTAAGAATAACCAAATTAAACTCACTATTAACTCAAATCTTTCTTACAATACATAAAAATGTGGTAAATGACATATAAAACATAGAACAATTATGAGCTTATCAGAGAATCCGAAGGTTCAAAACTGAAGAACCCAAAGATTAAAAACTGATAAAACGCGAAGGTTGAAAACTAAGAATTAGAGCAAATTATATTTACAGATGAAGGCTCTAATACAATGTTATAAACAAGAGAGTATGTATAATATGTATGTTTCTCGATATAGTCATGAATCTCCTACTATACTTGATGTTGACAGTTGAAGTTCTATCTAAATTACCCACAATGATATTTTTCATGAAGATACCAAGCACATTGAAACAGATTATCATTTTGTTTATTGTCACATTGTGCAAGGAACTGTGAAACTTCTCTCTACCTCATCTTCTAATCAAACTGCTGATATTTTTACCAACACTCATCCTCCTGGATGCTTCAGTCATTTAGATTACAAATTCAAGTTGGTTTGTACTCAACCACCTTGCGCTTGAGCTGCATGTTAACATATGTATATAGTGTATAATCTATATGCTTAGTTATAGGCCATGGTTTAACTATAGGTTCCCTAATTATAGTTAGTTTCCTTGTGTAATTATCAAGCATACATAGGTTTGTCTTGTACAACCATAAAATGTAGAACAGATATATACAAGTTCACGATCTCTCTCAGCAAGAGTTTTGCATTTTAGGTTTGATCAATTGATGTGGTTCAATTTTTTGTGAATAAGAAAATTAACCTATTCTTACAAAATACAAAGGCCTCCTAATTTGTTTCATGGTCTAAACAGCCCACTGGAGCAATTAGACTAAACATAAATGGATCTTCATTTTTCATAAGATTCCAAAGGGTTCTATGTCTTTGGTATCTTTTAGTTTGATTTGGAGGTTTTGGTTTAGGTCCCCGTTCATGAAATTTTTATTTCAAATATTAATTAAATTTTGGGAGTATCAACCCCCACCAAGGTTCTGATGGTTAGCTAATTAAAAAAAATACATGGATCTTCACTTGATAATTCCAGTTTGGCTGGAGCGAGGGAAGTCCTATGAGGTGATGATGATGAGGTTATTTTAGGTTTTGCACAATGACTGGGTTGCAAGGCCATCATCAAAGTTGAAGTGCATGCTGTGTTAATTGGATTGCAACATTGTAAGGCAAATGGTTATACTCATGTATATATTGAATTGTTGGAAAAATAAAAAACTAAAGATAGAAATAGCCAAGAAGAACACACAACAATACAAATACATGTCTAGATATTATAGTTTAACAATAAAGAAAGGAGTTTGTAAGTGAAAAATCAGTTTGAGGCACACTGTAGTAGGTGCAGAAGATTTTTGTAAGTGAAAAATTCAAGACATGTCATGGTATGCATTTTCCTTGGAGCATATTTCTGCCACTACCTTATTGCAAATAGCAACGATAATGTCCTACTCCCAAAATATAATGAATCACACAAAAATCTTCTAATGTACACTCAAATAGAAGACTAAAAAAACTCTAAATCTCTACACTACTCCTATAGGAATTTAGACTAAGAATATGATAGAAATTTGAAGACGAGAATAATGAGAACTTGAAGATTAGAAAATGTTTTTAGATTTTAGGGCCTGGATATTTATAGACAATGAAACAATACCAATGTACATTTTTCTTATAGACATGTACTTTCATGAAACACCCAATAGATGTGTTCTTCCATTCACGAATAGACATGAGTATTAGAGATATGTCTATTCATTAATAAGATATGTGTTAAGTTTATTCATCAATAGTTACATCCTAATATGTGTGTCTTCTGTATCAAATAGATGTGTCTACTAACAATTATTTTGCATATTTGAAAGGTATAATAAATTTTGAATCACTTAACACAAATGCAACAATTCTCCATTTGATTCATAAATTTAGAGATACAAAAGCAATCTTTTGTAATTCTTTCAGTGAATGTGTCTTGTAGAGTTAAACCTCAATTAGTATGAGAAAATCCATTTGGAAGAACCATAGTGAATTTGTGTCTTCAGTGAATGTGTCTTGTAGACTTAAACCTCAATTAGTATGAGAAAAAGTATTTGGAAGAACCATAGTGAATTTGTGTCTTCAACTAGGACCTTCTAGCCCAAACTTCAATTAATCATACACATTATGCGAGATTTTTTTTGAGTTCATAAACACGGTCGTGCATTAGCGGCCTTGCACTAGTATTTTGATTCTTGAGTGCTCTAGAGAAAAGCCTAATCTCATAGGTTGCGGCTCTTACAACCTTAACAATCAAATTGGTGAATCCTTCAAGGATATGTATAATGGAAGTATATCCTACGTAATATTTTACGAATTCATTCAAATCATAAGCTTTTCCTTATTGCTACATCAAGTACCATGAAATAACGATAGGACTAGAAATCAAAAGTATGGTACTTCTCCAATTACTAAAAAGCTTTCTTTTACCACATTGAACCTTCGTCTTAGGATCTCTAGTCAAAAAGGTTGGGTTGCCACTATCAGTAATAGTTTATGGGCTTCAATCCCATCCCTACTGAAAATTCTATGACTTGCTTTCTAGCTAGTCACTTGGTTAATGAATCCGCAATATTTTTTGAAAATGGAATGTAATCCACGCGATTACTCCATTTTTAATTAAACTCATAATAGTTTTCTGCCTCAAGCACGTGTCTCTTTTGCTCATTTGCGTTCTTTTGCTTGCATCGTGCAATAGCAATTTGATTAACACAAAGAAGGCAAACTATAAGAATCAACTTTTTAACAATAAGGAGGAATATCCATTAATAAGCTTTATGCCATTCTGCCTGCTATACCATAGCATCTAGTGCTATCATCTTGGATTCTAAGAGGATCGAGAAATATACATTTACTTGGAGGATTTTCACGTAACTACTGCGCCACTTAATGTGAAGACATATACTATGATAGTTTTGGTCACATCTGAATCAGAGATGTAGTTTTCTTCGATCTAGCCCTCGAGCACAGTAGGGTTACCCGAATAATGTATACCGAGTGATATGTACTTTTTAGATATCTAAGTATCATTTCTAATGCTACCAAGTACTGTTATCAGGATTATTTGTATATCTACTTAATCTTCCTATTACTTGTGCTATATCAGGTCTTGTAGCATTTGTGAGATATATGAGAGAACCAACAAGTTGAGAATATAATACTTGAGAAACGAACTCTCTAACTTTTTTCTTTAGCCTCACAATGGGATCATAAGGAGTACTCACGGGTTCACAATCATGCTTATTGAATTTTTTTCAATATTATTTTTCGATATTATGTGATTGTGTGATTGTAATACCCATTGAATTTCGTAAAATCCTTATTCCTAAAATAACATTAGTCTCTCCTAAAATTTAATGCCAAAGTTATTTGATAAGACATCTTTAGCTTTTTTAATAATTCTCATATTACTACTGATGATGAGAATATCATCTACATGGAGAGACACATTTCTCAGAGTCATTAATTAGAAACCATTTGACAAGATAACTTGATCAAATTTCTTATAACATTGCTTTGGGACATGTTTCAATCCATTTAAGGATTTTACTTGTTTAGAATCCTTATACTCTTAGCCAAGTATAGCAAGTCCCTCTGATTGTTCCACATATATATATATATATATATATTTCTTCTTCTAGCACACCATTAAGAAAGGCTATTTTAATGTCTATTTGATGGACTTCTGACTTATATATGGATGAAAAAGCCAAAAGGATTTGAATTACCGTCATTTTACTTAAATGCCTTTTAAATATCCACTTATCGAGCCAATAGATTTACAACCTTTGGACAATTCGGTTAAGACCGAAGTCTTGTTATCAATTAAAGACTCTATTTTAGAAATGCTATAGATAATATAGCTTCTTTATATATATTTGAGGATCCTTCTCAATTAGATATGTATAAAAGTTGTTTCCAAAACTTTTCTCTGCTCTTACTCTTTTACTTTGTCTAGGCCTTCCACATGTATTTTATCTTCCTCATCATGCTCTACCAAAACTGGAGTGCAATCCGAATATTTGGATTTATTAATTGTATTTTTCAAGTGTAATACATCCTCAAAAAATATAACATCTCTTAATTCAGTGATAGTACCGACATTTATATCAAAAATTTCAGATTTTATTGTTAAAATCTTATAAGTAACACCATCTGGGGAATAACCCATAAGAACTCCATCAATAGTTTTAGGTCCCAATTTCTTCCTATGAATTTCTAGAATTTTCACTTTTGCCAAACACCCCTACATTTTTAAATACTTTAAATTGCGGGTTTCTTCCCTTTCCATAATTCATATGAAATTTTGTCTAATTTTTTGTGAGGAACTCTATTTAGAATGTGACATGAAAACATGAATGCTTCATTCCATAAATTGTAAGGAAGTTCATAGCTCGGAGCTCGATAACATACAATTTTCCATATCTAAAAAGTTCTATATTTCCTCTTCGCTACACTATTGATTGGATGTGTAAGAGGGAGACACTTGATGGATAATACTATTCTCATTACACAACTTCGAAAATTCTGTAGAAACATATTTCCTTCCGTATCTGAATGAAGGTTTTAAATTCTTTTTTTATTTTGATTTCAACTTCAATTTTTGTATGAAGTGAACATAGCCAAAACCTCATCTTTTGTTCAAATTTTGGGAACATAGCAATATTTAGTAAAATCATCTGTGAAAGTAATAAAGTATCTCTTACCAATCCTAGAATAAACTTGTATATCACAAACATCATTATGTATGATATCTAAAATTAAAGATTCCCTAGAATTTCACAAGATTTAAAAGATTTTCTTGGTAATTAGATTACACACAAGTTTCACATTTTTCATGCAGGTTTATGTCAAATTCAGGAATAAGATCTAAATGCATCATTCTCTTAATAGACATATTATTAACATGTCCCAAATGACTATGCGAAATATTAGGAGAATGAACAATATTGTAAAGAGATAACCACTATCACTTTTATTATTATACAAACAACATTTGACACATTTAACTTGAAAATACCTCAAATACATATCCTTTACTAATAAAAAATTTATTCCTACTAAATTAGACTCAAATAAAATTTATATCCATCTCTAATAAGAAGAGAGCAAATAATAAATTTTTTCCTAATGTCAGGCAAATTATTGCACTTTATGAAGAGACAAAGTCTTCTCAAAAGTTAGTAATAATTTTGTAGTTTCTTTACCCTTTATTTGTGCAACAACAGCATTACCTATATTTGTGGATTTTTCGTCAATAACCTGCTATTGTGAAAACAAGTTTATTGTTTAGCACAAACATAGATATTAATATTGTTTAGCACAAAAATAGATATTCATACCGGTATCAATCCACCAATCAATAGAATCACACACTATATTGTCCATAGGAATGAGTGAAACAAACCTTTCGTCAGTTTCATTAGTCACAACATTGACTTGTGAGTTTGGTGTCTCAGATTCTTTTTTGCCTTTGCCATAGTGACAATCTTTGGCCATATGCCCCGATTTTTCACAAACAAAGCAACATTCTTCTTTTTCTTCTTAACATTGGATGGATTTTTAGACGAATTGTCTTTTGAAAATTTCTCTTTTTAGAATTTAGAATTTTTCCTTTCTACAATGTTCAATTTTCCCTCAAACTCATGGACATTTTATCTTTACCTCTTTGTTTTTCTTCAATTTGAGGAGAAACAATTAAATTATCAATAGTTGGAGTCTCACGCTTGTGTTTGAGCAACAAAGAAAATAATTTCTATTTTAGAGAAAGTTTTTCAAGTAAAGCACAAGCACATGAAAATTTCTACATACTTCAATATTTTTTTTTATTTAATTCATGAATGAGATGTTAGAAAGATGTGCTTGTTTCACTACAGATTTATTATTATTCATTTTAAAATATATATATTTTCTTATAAGTAGTTATTAAGTCCTTCATCTTCCTTCATCTTCTTTACCATATTTCCTTTTTATTAAACTCCACAATTCACATGTATTTTTTGTAGTGTAATACACGTACTAAAGAGTACTAGAAAAAGAAGACAAAATATGACCATGACAAAGAGAGTTATTATCTACTTTAGTTTCTGGTCTAATTTTGTTACTTGAATAAGAATAAGTTTTTTCATTTGAAGGACCAACAGGCCTAGAGATGACTAAAAAAGTTCTGAAGTTGTCAACCAATAAAATATTTGACTTTTCCATGTGCGAAAATTTTGTCCAAAAAGTTTTCTAGTTTTGCAAAATTTTGTTCTTCCAATGAAACCATTTTTTATGTTTTTTCAAAAATAAAAATGTCCTTGGCACTCTGAACTTGTTGGGAAAAAAATATCAAAGATAGAAAATAGCCAAGAGGAACACACAACAATAAAAATACAATATTACCTGATAACAATAAAGAAAGGAGTTTATAAGTGAAAAAATAGTTCGAGAAACGTTATCGTAGGCAAAGAAGGAGTTTGTAAGTGAGAAACCAATTCGAGGCACGCTACAATAGGCGCTTTCTTCAAAGTAGATTTTTAACACTACCTTGGTGTAAATAGCAATAATGATGTCCTACTCCTAAGATGCAATAAACCTCACAGGGATCTTCTTATATGCAATTAAATAGAAGACCAAAAGAACTCTAAATCTCTTAGCTGCTCTTGTAGGAATTTAAACTAAGCATATAATAGAAGTATGACGACAATAGAATACTGAGAACATGAATATTAGAATGTGATTTTTTTAGACTGTAGGGCTTAGATATTTACAGACAAGGAAACAATACTTATGTACCTTTTCCTAGTAAACATGTATTTTCATGAAAATCACCCAATTGATGTGTTCTTCCATTCATGATTCATTAATAAGGTATGCGTTTATTCATCAGTAATTACATCTCAATGATTATATCCTAATAGGTATATCTTGTATATCAAATAGATGTGTTTTATAACAATAATTTTGCGTATTCAAAAGATATAGTAACTTTTAAATCACTTAACATAATCCAATAGAAACTAACTCAAAGTCTTATTCAAAATGATTCAAGGAGGAACTCGCATTCCATGGAAGGTTGAGAGTACTATCCGTGCGCTCAAATGCTACTTCAAGGTTTTATCTTTCATATATTGCATATTTATTTGGAGGCAAATTTGATTGCAGACTTGTTAGCAAAATTAGCAAGTTCGAATCAATCTTCTAATCTTTTTGTCAATGCTGCTAATATTCTTAATTGTGTATCTTCTTCTGTTGGTTCTGATTCCCTTGGCTTACTGTCAGTTCAAACAGGAAAACTCTACAACTTGTGTTTACATAGGGTATTATTTTGTTCTGATTCATGTACTTCCTTTGGAGGTTTTTGGCATCATGTCCCCCTCTATGTAATTTTTTTGCCATTATACAGGTTTCTAACCCATTACCAATAGACAGGTAGATTTCTGAGAAAAATAAAGGAAAAAGTATGCCAAGTTGACCGAGTTTTGCCCGATTTTCAATTGAGGTTCTAGATCGAACTCAATTTCAAATAGTAATACATCTAAAAAGTTCAAAGTTGAATTTGAATGCTAGTATACCACTATTTAGTATTGACTCAACTTTTTCACACCTTAAACAATTCTCACCCCATCAAAATTCAACTCTTGTGTCCATCTCTAAGTGGGAGGTTAAGCGTTCGAATCCCCATACAAAGCAATAAATTTAGAAGCAGAGGACTATTCTTGCTGGGTATGGTTTCACAGTGAAACACCATGTTGAGTGCCTTTAAAAGTGGGATTATTGTTTGCCGTCAAAAAACAAAAATAAATAAATAAAAAAAGTAGAACTTTCTTTGTGGACATGATTATTAGAGCTACCTATTTCTATCTTGGTAAATAAAAATAAATAAATAGAAAAAGTAGAGCTTTCTTTATGCACACGATTTTAGAGCTACCTATTTCTATTTTGGTAATGCAAGTCAACTTATACTTTCTTTTATATACTACGTAATCATAATAGGAGTTAGTTAAAAATCAAATCTACTATTAAAAATATCATGGTGGTTTCTCAAAAAAAAAAATCACGATGGATTCAAACATACGTATTTTTCTCACCGGAACATGCACCCATCAACTAATATTTGCTTAGCCAAAAAGAAAAATCATTTACTATTCAAAACACCGATACAGAAGAAGCATTTGGAATATTGATTGATGTTGAATCATCAACTCAAGGAAACCGTGTAATTGAGATACACATGCCATGGAATAAATATTTAATCAACAATATCATCGAACAAGAAACACCACCACCACGGCTTTTCTTTGTTTGCTCATTCTCCCAGGTTTTGGTTTCCCTCTCCTATGGAGGAAGCAATTACTCATAAACTTTAAACGTTAGAGCTACAGAAAATTAAAACATGCTCAATTGACAAGCCTTCCTAGGAAACAGACTTGATATGAGCCGAGCTAACCAGGATGAAATCAGAACTAGGAAGACATGAAGATAGAAAGTAACTAAGTGAACGAACTGATCTAAAACTAGGCAAGGCCATAATCATGAATAGCTTTGCACAATCACAAGAAACACCATTCCTAGTTCCTACTACGTGAATATCAAATCCCCAAGCAAATAACCATACACAAAACAGTCACCAAACTCAAAAGGCCAAAAACTTTAGGTAATAATACCCACCATCTAGATTGCTTCTTGATGATGCAATAATTAGTTATTTTTGTGGCACTGGGTATTTATGTGATACGCTTAGGTGGTAAAATCATCACGGACGTTTATGTAATTAGCCACTATACCTAGATGGAAACATCATGGCCCGAACATCCTCTATCATTGTCTATAACTAGGGGGTCCTTGATCGTTTCTTAATTGTAACTTTAACCTCATTAATACAATTGCAATTTTTCTCACCCCAAAATGCCTGATTTCTATCTCCAACCTTTATACACATCATTTGGTGCTATCTGTGGTAATCGAGCAACAAAAAAGCCGTAATTTTATCTTTGTTTACCAATCGGCTTTCCAATTTTTTGGTGAAATTCCTTACAATCTATAAATTCTAGCAAATCAACCGGTAGAATTTTAAAATCTAGCAATTTTTACTTGCTGACATTACAAAAAATCATGAAGAACCATGGTGGAGCTAGACGCATGAACAGTAAGGAGTCTGAAGATAATAGTCAATACATTTTCCTCGAGAATGTTGGTGAAGAAAAAGCCAGAGTTTCTCTGGATAATCAACAACAACAACAAAATGTTCTACAGTATATATCTGAACATTTTGAATCTTTACGAGCTTTCATGGATCAATGTGAAAATTATACTCCTTTAGGTTAGTAGAACCCGCCAGAGCAACCTTGAGCTAAACTAAAGGATTGAACATCGCCCCAGTCGTCACCCTGGCAAGCAACCTGAAGTTTCCATAAACAATATTGACCTGAGGCACAAAATTATATGTTCCTGGTCATTAACTACGCCCGAACAATCTGATATAGCAACCAATCAACCTCATAGAGCTCCAGTGCATGAAAGAATAGCTCCTCAAAGGTATAAATCTCTAGATCGAAAGGGCCTCTTCCCAGCTATTTCTAAACAGCTCTAGGAATAAAGCCTTGAAAGAAAAATTCAAGTGATCATGAAGAAGAACAACTTGATGACCCATACTTCTCTTCTTCCTGAGGTGGACAAAGACCTGTTCATCGTGACAATTAAGATAGAGCCTCTACTAATTCAGTTTAAGCAGCCTGACTTGGACAAATATAAGGGCAATTCAAAACCCTCGAATCGTATTTCTCATGGTATGGGAGTAACAAGCCTCTATGGATATATTGATGCCATGAGATGTAAATTTTTTGCTACCACTCTCCAAGGTCTGTCACAGAAGTTGTTCCATTTAGGAACTACCCATGAATTCAATGAAAACTTTCCATGATTTGGCAAAATCCTTTCTCAGTCATTTTTGAAGAAAGTCAGTCCTACAGAAGGACACCTCACATTTGATGAATATCAGGCTGAGGTCTGATGAGTCACTTAGCCAATATGTGGATCGCTTCAATGATGAAGCGGTTCAAATCAAAAATGTTGATGAGAAACTCATGGTTGTTGCTTTTTGCAATGGTGTATGACCAGGGGCCTTTAATGAAAAACTGGCCAAAAAGATGCCCTCTATGTTCCTAGAGCTGCTGAAAAGAGCATCTGATCAAATATGAGGAGAAGAATTCTACAGAATCAAAAGAAAGCTTTATAAGTCGAAGAAAGATAAGGATAAATCTGGTTCAGACACTTCTTCATCCAAAATAGAAAAGATTACAGATTGGTTGGGTTATCCTAACCCTAGGCTATTGGTGGATTGGGTGGAATATCCCAATAATAATTTTGGGGATCGACTACCACGAACAAAAACAATTCTGCCTAACATAGACTTCACACATCTGAACACTTCGGGGAAGGAAATATTATATCAAGTTCAACGTCCAAGAATCTTGGAGGCCCTTCCTTCGATGCAAACTACCCCAGACCAAAAGGATAAATCCAAATATTATGCTATTCATGGTCAGCACGGTAATGATACCATGGTATGCAATCACCTCAAAATTGGAATTGAAAGAGCCATCAAGGATGGCAACCTCCAGCAATTCATCTAGAATACTATAGCTGAATTCTGAAGAAATGACAATAATATGGATAACAAAGCCCCATGTCGGCAATATCATCCTCGACAACAAAATTAGAACAAAAATAATAATCACTTTCGTGAGGAGCCTCACAATATGTTGCCAGGATGATAAAACAATTGCTAGAAGTCGAGTGACGAAGATGATAACTCTAGTAAACTAGAGTTATTTTACCTATTTAACCTAAATTATTGTTAGTGTTTTTCGGATTTTAGGATAGATTTGTGTGTTGTGTTTTCATTTTGTTTTGTTGCATTAAGTATTTTTATTTACATTTGTGTAAATATCATCATTTTAGTATTAATTATGGCTTAATTTGTCAATAATCAGGCTTTTGAATATTTTTACAAGTTTAGGACAAAGGATATAGATCATAAAGAATTGGAGCATTCTTGAGAAAAAAGGGGAAAATTGGAAAATCAAAGCTGCTGGATTGCACTCCATATCGCGATATCAATTTGATATCATGATATGGGCATGAAAATAGGAATTTTAAAATTTGAGTGCCATATTGCAATATCATTTCAATATCATTTCCATATTACAATATGGACATGAGTTTCAGAACTGTAATTCGCTAACTTTTGTAATTCTAAACTTTGTTAATCCTTATATACTAGGCTTGTAGAAGTAAGTAGTAAGTAGGAATTAGAGTAGGAAACATATAGTGGTGAAGTTAGTATTTTTAGTTTAGAGTAGCTTTGTAGAGCTTTCTTCACCATCAAGACTTATTTTCTTAATATCAAAGTTCTCTTTAATTTTCTTTCAGATCTTGTTTTCAATTCTTCGTAAGTTTTAATTTTGATTAGATAAAATTAGTGGGTTTGTCATTCCTTTCAAGTAGATATAATTTTTACATGCTTTCTTTTTAAATTTCTAGTAAATCAAGTTACTTCCATTTCAAGTTTTCTTTGAAGATTTTAGGGTTCTTGCTAATTTAGTACTCTTTAGTCAAAAATCTTCATTTCCTTGCTTTAATTTCTAGTAGTTTTTAGTAGGCTTTCTTTTAATTAATCAAAAATTAAAAATATTTAGTTTTAATCTAGTTTTCTTTACAAATATTTATAGACTTATTTAGTAAAAATTGGAGTTCTTTTTCTTTTCATTTTCTCTTTATGTTTTCCTTAGTAAAATTATGATTACTTGCTCTTTAATTCTCATTTTATTTTAGTTAATTTAGTGGATTTAGAAGTAATTTTACTTGCTCTCCTTAGATTAGTTTAGATAGCTATTCCTTCTATTATGTATAAATGTTTAGGCTAACTACACAAGGACCTTTAAATCTCGATAATTGTTAAACCGACAATCCTTGTGGGACGATACCTACTTGCCATATACTACTACCTATCCCATATGGTTTCGGAGGTAAGGGTAGAGTAACAAGTTTAGTGTGGTTTATTTTATCATTTGGTTTAGATTGCACTCTACTCGAAGCAAACAGGGGAACTCAAAACAACACCAAGAAGAAATAGGCCAGATATGTATCCAAAGGCGAAGATAGGGAAAAGAGACTGCAGCTATTCATGAGCCTCAGCTACACTTTTGATGACCCAATTCCCAGTCAAATGGCACATAATGACCCAATTGTGATACATGTTTAGTGGTCGGTTATGAGATGCACCGAGTCTTTGTTGAAATGGGTAACTTGGCAGATATAATATTCTGGGGTGTTTGGGAAAAAGAAATATTGATTCATCTCTTATCCAACCCTTTAATACCTTTCTGGTTGGATTCACAGACAATTCAGTTATGCCAAAAAGGCAATTGTATTGCCTTTGACCTTGGGAACCCCTCCAAGGCGCAGAGTGGAAATGACAAACTTTGTCATTGTTAGGAAGGACAGTTCCTATAACATGATCCTAGACTAGCCCACTCAATATACCTACCGGATCTTGCCTTCAATTTTTCATATCAGAATTAAATTCATGATGAGAGATAGGTTGGAAGGCACTGTGATTGACAATCAGCAAGAGGCTCGGGCCTGTTGTATAATGTCCTTAAGATCTCAATCACAAACAATGTCAGCAGTAGACAAAGCCTTTTTGGAAACTTTTGATGTTGAGCCTTCTACATTGACAAATCCTAAACTGCTTTTATTGCCAGATTCGAAGGAAAAAGAGAAGGTGAAACTTGAACAAGAGAATGATGTGTCAACCGAAGAAGTAATCCTTGATCCTAGCCTCTTGAATCAGAAAATCAAAATCTGTGTCATTCTACCAACTGAGCTAAAACGGTTTATGATCAGGCTTTTATGCGAGTACAATGGATATTTTTTATTAGACTGTGGAGGACATTCTATGCAATCTCCAAATTATTGAACACAAGTTGGGCATTAACCCCACTCATAACCAGTCTAGCAGAAGAAGCGCCTCTTCAAGCCAAAAAGAAATTTAGTTATGGAGGAAGAAGTTAATAAGCTTCTTGTAGCCAATATTATTAGAAGTGTTATATCCACTATGGCTATGTAATTCTGTACTTATAACAAAACCCGATTCTTCTTGGCGAATGTGCCAAGATTTTATTGATTTGAATAAAACCTATCCTAAGGACAATTACTCTTTGCCCCGAATCAACA
Source organism: Cinchona pubescens (assembly GCA_025175665.1). NCBI lineage: Eukaryota > Viridiplantae > Streptophyta > Magnoliopsida > Gentianales > Rubiaceae > Cinchona > Cinchona pubescens. The sequence goes on along the minus strand of JANKKI010000097.1, from coordinate 514,902 downwards.
CTATAGTTGATTCTTTTAAAGGATTTGTTATTTTACAGTTTTTAGATGCCTTCAAAAGATATCATCAAATACACAAGGCAAAAGATGATGAAGAAAAAACCTCTTTCATCACTGACCGAGGCATTTACTGCTATGTCACTATACCTTTTAGACTCAAATATGTCGGGGCAACATATCAAAGATTGGTGAATAAAACATTCAAATCTTAGCTAGGTTGGAATATGAAAGTTTATGTGGACAACATGGTCGTCAAGAGCAAGATCTATGAAGAGACAATTGAAGACCTAAAAGAAAATTTTGAAACTTTGAGGTCAATAAAGATGAGGTTGAACCCAAGAAGTGTACATTCGGAGTTCCCTCATAAAAATTTTTGGACTTCATTGTGTCGCATCAAGGCATCAAGGCGAACCCAGAAAAAGTTAAAGCAATCATTGATATGAAACTCTAACCTCGATAAAAGAAATCCAAAAGGTGACAGGAAAATGGCTGCACTAAATTGGTTTTTGTCCAAGTTTGCTAAAAAGGGTTGCCATTTAATCAAATCATTGAGAAAGTAGATAACTTCCAATGGACGGATGAGGCACAGAAAGCTTTTGATAAGCTTAAAGAATACCTGGGCAACATACCGAACCTCATCTCACCTCAAAATGGTGAATCTCTATACTTGTATCTTTCCACTTTAGATTTTGCTGCTAGAAGTTCAATTCTCCTCGAAGAGGCTAAGAATGGAAATCAACTTTCCATATAGTTCACAAGAAAAGTGCTTCAAGGGTAGGAAAAGTACTATCCTTTAATTAAAAAGGCTGCCTTTGCATTGATCACTTCAACTTAGAAGCTAAGGCCATACTTTCAGGGGCACAAATTAAATTTTTAACAAATTTTTCCTTGAAAAATATTTTAAAGGATGTTCAAATGGTCCATGGAGCTATTTGAATTTGACATTGAGTTCAGATCTCGGACAACAATTAAAGCACAGATTCTTTCAGATTTTGTAGCTGAGAATTGCAGGTCAAAAAAGTTGAAATTAATAATGTCTTTAGAGCCCGCAAAAGGAGCCAAGCTAAAGGAAGACCTTATTTGGGAATTACATATTGATGGGGCTTCATGTGAGTCTGGATCTAGTGTTGCGATCATCATCCAAACTCCAGAGGGCGATCATCTCACTTATGCACTGAGGTTCGAATTTAAAGCAACTAATAATGTATCTCCCCGAATATGAAGCACTCATATGCGGGATAAAATTGGTTCATAAAATAGGATCTTGGACATTGAAATACACAATGATTCATAATTGGTTGTCAATAAGAGCCTGAGTAATTACGAGGCTTGAGGGGCTATACTCGAGAAATATCTTGACGAGGTAAAAAGTAGGAATCACAATTCAAAAAATTGGACCTCATCAAAGTGCCCAGAGCCAAAAATACACATGCAGATGCATTGCCCAAGTTGGATTCGGCAATATATTCTCATCTCACTAAAGAAATTTTTGTGGAAATACAGAGTGTAAAATCGATCAATCTGGTAGAAAAAGTTATAGTTATTGATTTGGACCTCGACTGGATGAGTACATCATGGAATATCTAGCAAATAACACACTCCCAAACAAGGCAATCGAGGCTCAAAGGATTAAATGCAAAGCAACAAAGTATGTTCTAGTTCGGGGTATCCTTTATAAGAAATCATATTTATATTCTTTGCTCGAATGCCTTAGTAGTGACCATCCAAGGCTAAATATGTGATAGGGAAGGTTCATGAGGGAATCTGCAACAACTATGTGGGCACAAGAAGCTTAGCTCGAAAAGTGTGATTGGCCTGGATATTACTGGCGAACCCTACATTCTGATGCTGATGATCAAGTTCGAGCTTGTCACAAGTGCCAAATCCATGCACGAATACCTTAGAAGCCTGGTTCAGAAATGGTCCCAATTCAGAGTCCATGGCCATTTGCTCAATAAGGGATTGATCTGCTCGGTCCATTGCCCAAAGATCCTAGGAAAGTGAAATTCTTAGTAGTGGCAATTGATTACTTTACAAAGTGGATCAAAGCTGAACCACTAGCGTCTATTTCTAGCAAGTTAATTGAGAAATTCTTCTGGAATAATATTATATGTTGATTCAGAATTCCGTTGGTTCTTGTCTTGAACAATGGAAAGCAATTTGAAAAGGAACCCTTTGCCAACTTCTGTGCTAGGCGTGGGATAAAATAGCATTTTACTTCGCTGGCTCATGCCCATCCTCAAGCAAATGGAAAGATTGAAGTATGTAATAGAACCCTCCTTCCAAGTCTGAAAACCCGACTAGAGTGAGCTAAAGAAGCCTAGGTTGATGAGCTACCAAGTGTTCTTTGGGCCTACAGAATGACACCTCGAACAACCAATGGAAATACCCCTTTTAGTCTAGTATATGGCTTCAAGGCTCTCATTCCTGCGGAGATAGATCTGCCTTCAGCTTAGACAGCTCTACATGATCCCGAGTATAATTATGAAACTTTAAAAATCAATCTTGATCTGCTTGAGGAAAGAAGACTTGGTGTTTCTATTTGAGAGGTGAAATATAAACAAGTAATGTCTAAGCATTACAATTCTAAAGTGAAGTATCAAAATATAAACAACTAATGTCTAAGCATTACAATTCTAAAGTGAAGCATCAATAATTGAAACCTAGGGACTTGGTCCTTAGAAAGAACAAAGCCAGAAGGGTCGAAGGAACAAAAAAATTAGATACAAATTGGGAAAGCCCTCATACAAAGTAGTTGAAGCTCACAGGTTGGGCTATTATACGCTCGTACATATGAATGAGGACCCAGTACCTCAGCTATAGAACATTGTAAATTTAAAGAAGTATTATTCGGGGTAGGTAAAAGTCCAAAATTCATGATCAAAAGCAATAAATATTGTATTTTGTTTAAAAATAAAAGAGTAGGAGGGCAAAGACCTAGTGGTCCCTTTTGAAAAGTGAGCTATCCTGGACCTACTAAGGTGCTAAAGTGACCAGGATTAGGTTTGGAAAAAGAAAATGAAAGAAGAAAGAGCAATAGTGCTAGTTGGGAAGAGACCTAATAGTCCCCCTCCCCAAAAAATGAGCTGCCCTGGACCTGCCGAGATGTTAAAATGGCCAGAATCAGGTTTGACAGAAGCAAATGAAAATAGAAAAATAGTAAGAGTGTTAGGAGGGCGGAGACGTAGTGTTCCCCTCTCAAAAGCAAGCTACCCTAGACTTGTTGAGGTACTAAAGTAGTCAGGATCAGGTTCAGAAAAAGAAAATGAAAATAAGAATGGAGAATATAAAGGGTGAGAGCCTGAAAGTTCTCTTCCTAAGTTTAATAGATACAAGGACTTTGCCAAGTTCTACTTCATATTCTCAATAGTATTATGAAGGCCCTTAGAATGACTGTGGGTAAATGTAGAAGTGTGTAAGCTTTGTTCTTACAACACTAACAAATTTTTTAGAATGTTTAAAAAAAGATGTTAAGTTTTTTACACTTAGAATTTTTTAACATACTTTGGCTTAAGTAATGCAAGTTTTATACTTTGAAACTTTTTGGCTATGATTAGAATTGTTATGGAAAAATAAAGAAAAGCATAATAGCGTGAAACAAAAACTTCGATTAATTCAAGTAAAAGTTTTTACAATAGAGGCTCCTACAACTATTACAAGTAATGAAGGTCAAGGTTGGGTGGTAGTAGCAGAGACCTAATCATTGGCAATATTAGTTCCAGAAGGCTCTGGAGAGGGGCTAGGCTGTTGAGGACCTTCAACTGGCTAAGTGCTAGCTTCAACTAAACTAGGCAATGGCAGAGGTGCATTGAAGTTATTTTCCATGACATCCAGCATCTCTTTATTGACTGGGCCATTATAAGAGTTCCCTTGTAAAGATTGGGGTTTCTGACCAGAAGGTCGCATATTGAAGTGAACTCCATAACAAAGGCCTACTTGGCGAACTCCTTTAAATTCTTGTCCACCTTGGATGAGGCCAAGTATTCATTTCTACCAAGCACCTTCAACTCAGCCTCCCGAGAAATGAACCGAGAGTTGGCAGCTTGAAATTACTCCTATGCCTTGAGAAGTTTTCCATCTCTTTTAGCCACATCTTTCTCAAGGGTAGCCTTCTCAATTTGCACCTAATGGAGTTTTGTCTTCAACTTGTCTGTTTCCTTCTTCCACTCCTCATATTTTTTCTGCTGCTGCCAGCTAGCATTTGATGTCATGCTTATCAACAACCTTCTTCACCTCTTCCTGTACTGCCTCTTTCACAACTACCTATATTTGCATGTTGGCAGACTCAAGCTTTAGATGCTATATTTCTTGTCAAAGGCCAACCACCTCGACAACACAATTCTCTTCTATCTCTAATATGGCTGGAAGTATGCAATGACCTGAATAACGAAGAAAAGTATAATAAGGCAATTGGTTACTTGAGGTTAAAGCTAAATAAAGATTAAGTGCTACTTACATTTATCAGAGAAATATGCATTTCATCTGTGCCGCTGAGGAGTGAGACATCTCACATACTCATTGGCCCTTGCAAGGAAAATAGATTTGGCCTATTCTCGAGCCACCCAGGCATACTGAGATGTATCATTAATATCTAAGTTGGGGTACAATCTAAATTTGGTGTTTCCAATAGTAGAGGTGTTAGACACCGGTCCCACAACTTTAGCAGCCCAGGGTAGGTCTTGAGAACTAGTTGCTCTTTATTCATCCTTAGGCATAAGCCTCTTCTCATATGAATGCAAGCCTCATTCAATTACATTAGGGTTATTTGGGATGCAGAAAGCTATTAGAAGTATGAGCCCAGGGATAGGGTCGCTTACCTCGGGCAGTAACGTATTAAAGAGCTAGGTTCTTTGAGCTCTGACCATCAAACCAAGCCACGGTGCTCGAAATGACGACAGAGTAGCTAGGGCTTCCAACTCCTACATTAATACTTCTTACTTCTTCTGTGTCCAGATTGTTCTCCGATTTGATAGCAAGAAGAACTCTGGTCCTTTTCCTAGTAACTCGAGTTGATGCAGGAGTAGTGGTAGGAGCAAGAGCAACAAAGGTTATGGATGGGTTGCTACTTGTAATGGGTGACTTGTGGGCTACAGGTACCATAGTGGTGACATCCAAATCAATGAAGGTAGATACTGGGGTGGCATCTACCACAAAGGTCTCTAAGCCACTGATCACAAGTGTCTCGATAGTAGTGATTGTAACCTCGGGCATAGGTTGAGGAGTTAGCTCAGCCGAGGTGCTGGCCTCCACATCTAGTATAGAAGCGACAATATTTCTTAGAAATCTGCCTAGTCCTGAGAAACAATAAGCAAAGTGGGTTCAGGTTCAAGAGATAAAAGTAAAAGTGTAGTAAAAATTATAAAAATGGTTCAAGGCAAATGGCAACCTTTTATATGGTCAAAATTCTCTGGGACACTATGACCAGGAGAATAGGCCAGCCTAGGCCAAGATATCATGGCTCAGGATTACGGGCTGACCTTCGAAATCTACTCGGATGGTGGCTTGTAAAAGTTTTTTGGCATCGGTTAAGTCCTATAGAGCAGCATTCCAAGCTAAGATGGGTTCTTTGACAAGGTTAGGAGTCTCAAGGCATCATTGGGTCCAAATAGTGGGCATAGAAAAATCTATTCTTCTATTCATGAATAGAAAAAGGATTACCCATGATTAATTGCCAACCAATGGCTCAGGAGAAAACATAGAAAAACCTATGGTTTGGGGTTAATTTCAATAACATCCTAAAAGTGTATAAGGATAACGAAACTTCATATAATTTTCAAATAATACAAAATCCAACTATTACCTAATGTTAGGTATTCTCCATTTGGGGTTAGCTAGGTTACACTAATGTTCTAGTGGTTCAACAGTTCACAAAGGAAAAGGGATATAGGAAGACGGAGGCCTGCCTCGAGTAGTTCTTGATAAATGGTCATATAACCAGGAAGAGGCCGGTGGCCACAGTCCCCAGTGGAAGGGAGTTTCAAACAAATAATATCAAGAAATTAGTAGTGTCCTTGAGATTGCGAATAGCTCAGGCAGAAAGGGTATTTTGAAGGCTTACAACTTTAAGGCATTTATATTCATTAACAAATGGTTAAGAAGAAGAAGGTTCCACAGAAAATTCAAAGGAACAACAGGGAGAAGAGATGTACCAGTAGGGTTTAGCAGCAAATCTACTGGGTCAGTAGGACTAGTGGATCGTGGTGTGCTAATAAGAGAAGAAGGGGAAAACGTACTAGCTATCAATCTCCTGAAAATGTTGATATAGCTTGGAGGAATTGAAGGAATTGAGGGTTTTTCAAAGAGAATGTAAGGAAATCTATCAAGAAAAACTATAGAGGTAACTATAAAATTATAGAAATAAGGTGAAAGGTGGGAAGATTAAAGGAGTTCGTAGAGTTACAAAGAATCTGTGAAAGCAAAGTTTGTAGAAAAACTTGAAAGTGGCTTGGAATTTTTTAACAAGAACAGCATCAACAAGTGTCAAAAGCAGGGGGTAAGTCGCACCAAAAATTGCCAAAAAATTCTAAGTTATGATATATATATACCAGGGTGATTTGGGCTAATGGACAAATTAAGTACAGTAAAAATGAAGAAAACAATCCTATTTAAGCCAGTTCAACTAAGGGAAGCAGGTTCTATCCGAATTCGTAACTAAAAAAAAAAAAGTTACTGGAGAAAAATGGCATTAAATATAGATGCAAGGAACGAGGAGGTTTTCAGTGATTTCAAAGAAAAAGTAATCAAGAAGATTGTTTTAAAAAGACATGAAATCTAACCGTCAGGAATACCAAGAGTTCGACACTTGTAAACATAATAGACATTTGACGGGGAAGAGATTCCACCGAAGGGGACCTCGGAATTCAAAATCAAGTATTGGAAGGGTCTAGGTGTCAGTTCGAGGACTTCGGTGGCATATGTCATCTTAGCCATGAGGTTAAGTTCAGCACCAAATTGAGAAGACTAATGATGATGCAATAATTAGTTATTTATGTGACACTAGGTAATTATGTGATATGCGTACGTAACAAGTTCATTAAGAACACTTGTATAATTAACCACTATGCTTAGTTTGCAACATCATGGTATGGCCATCCACTATCATTATCTATAAATAGAGGGTCTTTAAACCTCAATTGTAAATTTAACCTCATTAATACAATCTCATTCTACCTCACCCAAAAACGCTCTGCCTAATTTCTCTCTCCAACCTTCATACACATCATGTCATTTTGCTAGAGAAGACTGAATGCCAAAATGACATCCGAGTTCCATTTTAAGTAGTTCATTTGGAAACATATTGGCTAGCTTTCCCAGTAAATAGAACACCACACCATCAGATTCTGATAGGATCTGTGATATAAATTCCATTGTTTTTGTCGGACCCTCTGGGATCGACAGGTCAACTTGAACAAATATGCTTTCACGTGAGATTGGAAATGCTAAACCAATAACAACAAATAAACCTTGTATCTAAATGTTAAATGCACCTGAATACATAAATCCGACAATACCACAAGGAGAAACCACATAAAAAAGCACTTAAAAACCGTTAAAAATCAACATACAGCTTCAAATCCAGTTAGAGGCTAAAGCATCTCAGATCTGGTACTTCGCATAGAAACAGGACTACAATAACATAAAAGCACATCTTCCACTCTGAAATTAGTTATAGGGAGATCCATCCTGATCCGGTTCCCTTTGATAATCCACAGGATCAGCACTCCTGCTCCTACTGCGGCTTTGACCCCTGACTGGACTTCTGCTGCGGCTTCGACCCCTGACTGGACTTCTGCTGCTGCTTCGACCCCTGACTGGACTTCTGCTGCGGCTTCTTGAGCCATTGTGTGCAAGTGCAGAATGCTCCCTGATGGGAGTCCTGCTGCGACTCCTTGAGCCATCATAGGGTGGAGAACGGGAGTATGACCTGTCCCTACTATGTCGTGGGAATGACCTCTCATGGCTGTACCTCCTTTCTTGGGGTGAAATAGATCTGTGAATTATACATTAGGGGAAAGGAGGCAAGGACATAAGAGGAGCAGAAGAACAATGACAAATAGAGAAGCAAAATGATGCAACAGGTATGTATGCATATGAAAATGTACAGTCTACTAGTATCCCCTTTCTCCTAATTAAAAAATAAAAATAAAAAATTCGATACTACACAGAACACAAACAACCAAGGTGTGTAAGAAATTCCAGTGAATTATCATTATTTTTCTGTAGAATTACATTTGCAAACTTATCTATTTCAATTGGGTCCATGTGGCACTTCATCAGATCTTTTCCTTTTACCAGGTCTTTTCCTCCTGTGCTCATGCATGTCTATGAGAGCACAGAACAATCTTTTACCTTGAGTTGATCGTACTGTCTTCTCTTGGGAGGAGGTGAGTAATAATCACGACTGCGAGATCGAGACCTTGCGTAGCGGGGAGCTGGAGGAGAATATTGAGGGGAACGTGAATAACGAGCAGGAGAACGTCTTCGATCATAGTGACGACCCCTGCAGAATACACAAAAGTCAGTAACAAAAATTCTTCTCCAAGATGTCACCTAAATCACAAACACTCCAGCAAATCTATACATAAGAACATGTGGATAACCTTCTAGTGGTCCAATATATAGGAACCAAATGTTGGTAAATATTAATTAGACTTCCATTGACTAAACAGATGTGCCATAACATCTTACAGAGAACACTAGAAAAACTTGACACAGAGATGCTTATTCTGCTCTGCGGCATAATCATTTATCAAAAAGTAATTACAAACCCAATATATCATAACGTTGACGCAGTATTAAGGTATCCAACAAGCACCAATAAGGACAACCACAGAAGAACAGGACAACCACAGGAGAAAACAGAAGATTCTGTGTCATTATCAAACGAGCACGAATAAGGAATGATTACCACAGATTGTAAAACCTACCAAATACGAGTATTAAGGTATCATTTGAAACTGAAGTCTATCACCTCAATTAAAATTTTCCGATTAGATTCACCTCAATAAAAATTTTCCGATTAGATTCACCTCAATAAAAATTTTCCGATTAGATTCACCTCAATAAAAATTTTCCGATTAGATTCACCTTAAACTGAAAGAAACTGAAAGAAACTGAAAGATTTCTGATAAATGTGCAAGCAGGAACCAACAAATGTAAGAGTAAGTAACTATGGATGTCCATTGATAAAGAAGTTTTCATCAGGTTGGACTCTACGAAAAGCTTGCTTTTATTTAAGTCCTCATAACAATATATTTGTATAAAGGGAGTCTTTCTCAAGGGCAACTACACATAAGCTGCAACCAATTTAATAAAATTTAGTGTTGGAACTCATATAACACTCAAATTTAAACAATCCATCAAAACAAAAGTATACTTATATGAGCAAAATTTACCTCACTCCTCGCTCTCTAGTTCTCATTTCAGTTGGCTTTTTCCTGTTCTCCTCAGCATATACAACTGTCAATTGCCTGCCTTGAAAAGCCTGCCCATCCATCTGATATTTAGCTTCACCTGCAGCAGCAGGGTCTACATACTGGACAAAACCAAAGCCTCGTGGTTCACTTCAACAGAAAGAGAAGGCGAAGTCAGAGAAAAAGTTAAGGAAAAAAGACGCCAAACAGGAATGAATAGATAGTACAAGCCATTTAGCAGGAGTTATTCGACCCATAAACATTTGGCATTGTTGAAAGGTTAAAATTCCTGGCAAGCAGGAATGCAGAACGGGACACAAATTTCAGAATTTCTTTCGCAACTAAATATTACAGAGTTAATTTTTTTTTTTAATGATGGTTTTCAAAGTATATGATTATATTAAGAGTAAGCTTTATCCTACAGCAAAACAACTTGTGAATTAAACCTTAAGTAGAAAATTCAGGTGTTAAGGCCCATTCTTAAAGCAGTCACTGAATTAATCCCAATAACATGGAAGGCCATGATAAGGGTATAAGCAAACACATGGTAGCTGACCTTGTAAGTGTAAGTAAAAAGGGAACTTGAAATTCTTCAAGACTTGAAATCTTGAATTCTTGATATCTTCACATTGTATTCAAACTCAAATCCTTCCAATCTTCATTATCATTAACATCACCTTCAACTCTTAATACTTGATTGGTGTCAAAACTCTTACTACTTGAATGTGTCAACAGAACTCTTATTACTCGACTGAAGTCTTCAAAACTCTTAATTCACTGCTAAATCCCAAAAATTTAATACAACAGCCCAATTGATATATCAAATAGGACACCACGGGAAAAAATACCTATGACAAACAAAATATATATACACACAAAAAAACAAAAAAGGACTTCATTTGATTATATCTGGGGAAAATGGTTCACAGTAAATCCATAGAGGGTGAAGGGTTTATAAAGCATCCAAATAAAGGCAAGGCAAGCTCACCCAGTGTGATAATCCCTTGGCAAATATATATCCTTAACAGGGCCAAATTGCCCAAATGGTCGCTTGAGATCTTCTGGTCTGCCAGCAGAACCGTTAAAAGCATTAGAAAGAAAATGGTGGGGATGATGATGTAGAGAAGTAACTTCAGGTAAAAAAATTAGGACAACACATGCAGGCATATTATAATTGTCTAAGAATTGAAAAAGGATAAAAGTAAGTGTTGATTCAACCTTACCTACAATCATGACGAAGGTTGCGAACTAAGAGACTTGTAGGAGCATCTCTGGCACGACCACCATAACGGCCCCTAGGGCTTGGGCTCCTTCCTCTTCTACTATAACCCCTTGGTGGTGGTGGTGGTGGTGGTGGTGAAGGACTGTAACTCCTTCCCCTCATTTTTCAGAGTCTCAAATGCTTTGAAAACTGACAAGCACAACAGACAAGGAGAATATATTAATCTTTCAATAGATATGCCGCAGGAAATTCAAGATACTCCGAAATAATAAAAAGTAAAATGAAACAAACCACAAGACAAAAAAGAAGTAAACAGTTCCCAAAAATTGCTGCGACAAAATAACGTGGTGAATTTTTTTCATTCACATAGAACAACATTAGTCAAATTTAAAATGGATATAGAATCCATCTCCCACCAGAACCCACAATTACAAACTATATTGAAATACAAGGATAACATAGTTTGCTCATCTTACAACTCAAACAGCAAAAAGCACTCAAGAACAATTAGTCAAACTTAAACAACCACAATCCATATCCTCCTATATTGGAAAATGAAATGACTAGAATCCTAATACTTAACACCTAAATTCTGTCCAACAATGAAAACAGTAGCAACTTAATGACCAATGTCATCTTCAGACTATTAAACAATTAAATATAAAAAGTTGCTCCAAAATCTGCAAATCACAAACGAAAGAAAAACGACTTGGAGGCTCCAGGGGCAAGACTAAATGAAATGGAAGGCAAGAAAAAGAATTGATCAGTTAGAGCTAACACATGATAAGTGCAATCATATTGGCTCTCAAAACACAATAAAGTGAAATCATTTCATTCTCTTCAAATCACCAAACTATCTTCTAAATCAACAAGTATATTATAAGGTACAAAGATAAAACAATTTCGTTAAATAGAAAAAGAATTTGTTATTAAAATGCAAGGCAACAAGATCCAAGATTTTACTATAATGCAGCTTATGAAGAGAACGATCAGGTAGAGCTAATACATGATAAATTGCCATCAGATTGGCCATCAAATCACTAAATTAATCATCGTCATCTCATTCTCTTCAAACGCACTAAATTACCAACAGTCAATTGAAGCAAATATTGAAATACAAAAAACAGTAAAACTTATTTTCTAAACCATCCTAAAAAACCAAAAAAAAAAGAAAACAAGATTCTTTTTCCAAATAACGCCCACAAACCAGAAAGGGGTAATCTCACTTGCTTAGATATGAAGCAACTAAAGACTGATTTCCAGACCTGCAAACAATAATAAACAACGGAAAATATTCAGTAAAAAAGATATAAATTGGAGGAAAGTAGGGAACGAAATTAATCCAAGCAGTAGAGAGGAAAGACCGATTCGGCGGAGGCGAAGAGCGAGCGGCGAACAAGGGCAACGAGTGTTAGGGTTAGAAAGAAGCGACCAATATTTGGATCTAAATTTGGGGGTTTGGAAACCCTACCATCCTTGCGGTTTATATAAAGGACGATTCAAAATTCCACAGTCTGCTGCCACGTGTGATCCTTTTATAGACGCATAATCGCACGGGCTAGGTTGAATCTTTTTAGAAATGTAATAGTTTCTGATGGGCAAATATCGACCCGATACTCGAGATCAACTAGAATTACCATTAGGATTGTCAATTGGATTGAGTTAGACCACTTTTATTCAAAAATAATGGGTTGACTTGAATGTAAGCCTTAAAATCAAATTAGATTTAATTAATAGTTGAATCAGAATACATTAAACTCAACTTGCATCTAAGGTTCGACCAGAACAATTTGTCTATTCATATACTTTTTTTTTCTATAAAAATATGCAACATGAAATATGTAAGACACAGTATGTACTGAATATTCATTATATAATGATTTTGTTTATAAGTTTTGTAGATATTAGGTAATATTGTTTAAATAGAGTTATATATGTTTGAAATACTCCCATCGTCCTATTTTTTTGTTGCAATTTGATTTTTTTTGGGCAAACAGTGTAAATTTTAATTAATAATTTATATAACTTTATTCGATTTTTAATGAAATTTATTCAACAAAAAAAATTTATACCAAATATTAACACATACATATTTATAATTTTAAAAAAGATAAAGAAATTTATATAAAATTAAGTTATGAAAACTTAATATGTTGACCTGGAAAAATCAAATAGTGACAACTTTAATGACACGATGGTAGTATACGAAAATTTTCTATTTTTTAGAAGAGATGTCGTGAGTTTGGGTTAACACGATTTCAGTTTGAAACTCTCACTTAGGTTCTGTTTGATAATACTGAATTTTGAAATCTAAATACTTAATGCTGAAGTTTGAATACTGAAACAGTTAAGGTGCTGAAATTTTAAACAATGAGAAGAAATGTTTGTCTAAATCTGAAGGTTAGTTTTATACACATCTGTCAATGTATAAGATACATGCAGCTAAATGTTTAATAAGTCAAATTGTACAATTATGCCCTTCCTTTAATTTTTCATTTAAATATGTAATATAATTATATTTTAATTTAGTTAATTAATAATATTATTGACAATAAACAAGTAAAAGTGGTTATTTAACGAAATTAATTGAATAGAACAATAAAATTACATAGTAAATAAAATAAAGTACGATATACATTTGTTGTTAAAAAATAAAATAAAATAAACTAATAAACTTAAATATCTAAATTTAATTTAAGAATTTGAAAGTTGATCTGCAATTTGTTTACGTAGATTATGCATGAACACTTGATCAGCTTGTCTTGATCGTCCTTCTAATTCTTGGGTGTTGTCGAATCATTTTCAAGCTCTTGATCATTTTCTATTACAGCGTCATGATCTACATATTGTTGAAACCAAAAATCATTTGCAGAAGTTCTTCGCAAATAATTATGTAAGGCAACACACACAATCACAATATTTCTTTGCGTTGGAAATGGATATGGTGCCATTGTTTTAAGGATCGGGAAACGAGCTTTTAGAACTCCAAAAGCACGTTCAATCACATTTCTCAATCTTGCATGTGCTTGATTAAATTGCTCTTCTTTTGTTCTTGGACGAGCATCATTTCAAAAATCAGATAACTAATAACATCTAGATTTGATATGGTCTCATAAATCCATGTGTATAAATATTGTGAGAGACACAAATAATACACATCTGCACAAAACAGATTTAAGCATGTTGAGAGAAAAATATATCGTTAAATTTAAAATACAATGTAAAACGCAGTGAACCTGGCGGAGGAATTGGAAAATTGTATGTTGGATCTCTTATGGCTTCTGCTAAAACTGCTTGAATCATGTGCCACTCCTTCCCAGCCAGCCAACACGAAGGTAAAAATCATATCGAAGTCGCAAATAGCAAGTACATTCTGAATGCACTTTCCTTTTCCTCTTCCCCGATATGGTATTTGTTCATCCAAAGGTAAAACCACGGGTATAAGAGTTCCATCTAATGCATCCTTTTGAAAGATAACAAAAATACTAGAATTAGCAACCTAATTTAATCAATTTTAATTTAAATAAAATTAATATTAATACCTGAAATATTTGTAGAAGTCTTCGTTGTTGTTGACTTGGATTATTATTTCCGTCAAAATTTGAGACAATCATCTCTTTAGAAAAATTCAACATAGCTAGTAACACTTCATAGAAAATTTATGCATTGTTTGAGTTGAATGATTGTATCTCCTCTTAATTACACGATTTGTATGATGCTGACCCATACTCGTGAGGAACATTGCTACCTTTTCTTCAACAGAAATAAAACAACTATTTTCTAACCAACCTCTATTTCCTAAAAGAGAAGGCATAAATTCAAGAATACTTCTTTCCTCATTCGTAAAATTTCTATACAATGTGAAGGATTTTCGTTAAGAATTTCATTCACATAGTCATACCCTCTCAATATAGAATTTGTATCGGGTCTTCTTCCGATACGTCTTAATTTCATTCTTTTCATTATTAGTATTATTAAAACAATTATTAGCATATGTTTTTGCTCCCCAGTTAACATCAGCAAAAATTGAGATTAAATATATGTTACAAAAATTATTCAAAAAAAAAAACCATTAAAATTTTCACCATAATGCCTTAGGAAAAAAATGCAAAAACAACAATAACTTTCCTAAACCAATATAAAATGTTGTTGTTCAAAAAAATACTAAATTATCAGAAAAGAGTCATCTAAACAAAATTGAAATTTTAAAGATGAAACATCCTACAATTTAAAATAGGCCTAACTTTTTTGCATTCATTGATATCCAACCTAATTTAGCTTGTTGAGATTTTGTTGCAAATTGAATCAAGTAAATCATTGTTCTCTATATGCCTTACTTTTACAAAAAATACTAGCAGCAGCAAGATATAGTGGATCATCCTCTCCTAAAGACATCTCATTTAGAATTTTGTTACAATCTTCAATACTTGGTCCATCTGATTTTTTCAATGTCTTGAGAACAAAAGCCAATTGATTATCAAGATCTACAAAACTTATAAACATACACATCTAGATGTGTATAAGAGACAGCATAAATATCAATCTTGAATCAGAAAATTTTGAAATACCCTCCTTCAAAATTTTCTGATTCAAGATTGATATATATCTCCCCACAAGTTTCGACAGCATCCTCTGGCATTCCTTCCTTAGATGGACCCCATACATCTTTACCGGTTGCTATAACTCCATCAAACATTCTTTCATCTCGTTTTGATATTCCAATGACTTGTAACGAAATTGAGGTGCTTTAGGATTTTTCTGTAATATCATAATAAAATATTTAATTATAATCAGATATAAGTTAGTAATTTTAGTTAACCCTCGAATAACACTTAAAAATAGTTACCTGTATGTAATCGTCCCGTTGCTCTGAGATCCAGTTTATGGTATTGGTTATTGGATCATAATGACTATTCCCAGTAATACTTGTCATCCTTTTCCAAATTGTGTATTTTGTCTTTAAATAATCCCATTCATTCTTCAACTGTCTTTGTTCAAAATTATCCATTTTTTCCTCTTTTAAAACTAACCTAATTCTTTCCCAACATTTTTTTTTTAAACTACTCCCACTGTAATTATTAAACTTAGCTTTCTTCACGCATAATTCTATAAACCGTTTCAATAAATTAGGATCTTTCCAATTAGCCCTAGTAACCTTATCAGTATGTAAAGGTTTCATCCCTATATATCACATAAAATTTAATTAGAACAAAGATCATATAAGATTAAATAAAAAAATAAAAAAAAAACCAAGATGGGCATCAAGCTATTACCTTGATAAAAAAGGATAATAACTCCAAAAAAATAGCAATATGAAGATGGGATTTCTTGAGAGAAAGAAAGGGATCAGGAATATCGTTATAGGAGAGAGTATGTGAGGGAAGAAGTTGTTTAGTTGGAGAACAAAAGGGAATGAATAGGGACAATCTTGGAACATGTGTTAAAATCATTAAAGTTTATCTGCTGAGCGTGTTTTGCATTAAGCGTTAAGTTATAACTGTATCTCTGAAACTTTGTTATACAGTTTCAGCACTACTTAAAATTTTAAGTGGATAAGATTTTATTTATCAAACATGATAAAAATGACAAATCTCTTAATGTATTCATTTTAAGCATTAATTTGTATTATCAAACACACCCTTAATTTTGTAAACTGAGGGTGAAACTCAAAGGTGTGAACTTTTGTTTCTGATGTGAATTGAGGGTGAAATTCAAAGGTGTGAGCTTTTGTGAGTTTAAATTGGGTTGAACTCTGTTATTCCAAAGTGGGCTGAGTTCAAACACTAGAAAACCCAACTCACATAGACCGATTAATAATTGTAATTACAGTTTTTATTTGGGGATGATTTGCCATTAATTAAATTATATTTAAACTGTTAACATTTTAAATTTGACTCAAACTTGACATAATAAGATTATACTTTTAAATTAATACCTAAAAATTTTTAGTTACTTGAGGATGATTTGAGTTCATTTTAGTAAAAGATCGATTAACTTCTATCGAAAGATGAACAAGTTAAATTTGTTAAAATAATTAAATAAATTTAAACACTAGAATATGTTGTTTGTTTAGACTCGGATACTCCCCTATAATGATGTAAATACATTAGACAATTTGTGAGCCATGCCCATGTTACTCTATTAAAAAGAGAAAAGAATGAAAAAAATATCAATTATATTTATTGATTTTAATGATAATTATCAAAATATTTAAATACAATAGGACTAGAGACACTGAATTCATGAAAGTATGCATTATTTACATCATTATTTGCCTACCAATAAACCACTTTGTATAATATTTTCTAGAAATGAGACTAACAATTAAGTCCAATTCCATCCTTATTTAGTATAATCTCCAACTTCTATTAGGGGTTGATTATTTTTTTGTCATATATAATTGGATTACTATTAGTTTAGTTTTTTATATATTTCATTTTTTAATAACAAGGTTCCCCTATAATTGAGATTTGTAAATCTCAAGATCCATTTAAGTCCCACCCCGATTTCTTTTAAAGGGTAATGCTAGTTCTCTTTTTTCTCCTTTTAGTACTTTACACATTCCTAGATGCTCATAACTAAAAATGACACTAAGTAACTCATGTTCTGTAGGTTTGGATTAGGGTTTGAGCTACTTCTTAATCTTGCAAGGAGAGAAGGAGATGCTGTCTGGAACTTAAATCGGTAAATGTTTGATAAACAAGTACTGTAGGGTTGTCAATCAAGTTATGTGAGTTGGGTTTTAATGTGTCCAAATTCAACCCATTTTAAAATAACAAAGTTTAGATCACGAAAGCTCACACTATGAGACTCGGGCTCAACTCACGAAATTAAATGAACTTCAGGTGAAAGTAGCTCAACCGACGCTCACAATATCTCTCCCTGAAAAAAAAAATTCTTTATATATCAAACATATATAACTTTATTTAACCAATGTCACCTAATATGTGTTAGCAACCAAAAAATATACAGTGGAAGATAAATTTATTTGATACATATCAATAAGTGGGAGAAAATGATAAGTGACAAAATAACGCACATCTGACTCTCATATTGAGACAATATAAACCCACGACATAATAGCCTTTTTCTAAACTAAACTGTTCATGGAAGTAATCTACGTTATCCATGAACAACTTGATCAACAATCTTTTCATTGACTTCGTCTCACTTTCCACCAATTTGGCACCATCAATTTAATATGATCTTGATGATTTTCAATTTTTTAAATGAAACACAAATTTGGACTGATATTTTTCATTGCACACTTTTTCTTCAATATATCAACTTTCATGAATCTCCTAATAACTGGTATCAAAATTATCAAATTTTGTGAAACAATATTCACAATCAACTTGGTATGATTTTTTATCACTACCCAACAAACACAAAAGTAATCACAGTGGTATCCCTCTTTTTAAATTTTTGTCCAATTAAGGTCAATTTCTTTACACTCTAATTGTCAACAATGAGTATTGTTGTAATACCCGACTTTTCTAATCATTTTACACATTTTTGCATTTGATTTTATACTTTTAAATAATCATTAATATCCCTTTCATATATTAAATAATCGTTTTACCCTTTTTAAACATTTTTTAAAATTTTCGGGTCAAAGTATAATTTTACAAAACTTCTAGATAAAGTGCAAATATTAAAAGTCTATTAAAACGCCGTCTCGAAGTCTCCTGATTCATTTTCCTTCTGCTTCTCCAAGTAACTTCTTCAGAGCTAAGTTTACTTTGAAAATTCAATCAACCAATTCTTCAAATTCCATATTTGGTTTGAAAATTTACTCACAAATCAAATTGGTGATTCAGGAATTCTCGTAAATCTTTAATCCAACTTCAAAAGTAAGTTTTACTTCCAGATCTGTATGATTTTTTTGTTAAATTCCAAGTTCTTCAGGACATTAATTTGTTTAATTTTGTTGTTTATGAATTGATTTGATTATCAAATATATTTATGAGCTATTGGGACTGAATTTATGGTTCGAAATGACTTTTTAACTATTATTTTTGTAAGATTTGAATTAGGGTTTTGACAATTCTTAACCTAGTGAGATATTTGAAATTATAAACCCTAATTCTTAGATTTTTATCTTATTTTCAACAAATTTAAGTCCATCCTTACTTAATTGTGTTCAATTAATTACTAATTTGAGATTTTGAGTGATGCCCAAAAGTGAATCCCTATCTCGATATTTATCCTAATGGTATAACACTCCTCCTGATTTAGGTGATTTGGAATTAGAGTTTTAGACCGTCGAAATTAGGATACGTCTCTTATACATCGATTTTCGAGGTAAGTAACGTTTACTCTTTTTTATCGATACCCTGTATATGATTAGTATTGTAATCATAGAATAAGTGGTATTAAGTTAAGTATATTTATTTCGATTAATATTTATAAGGTAAGTACGTTTATAAATTATATGTTTGTTATGTAATGTATCAATTATTCATTATTGTACTATGTGTTAATGAATGATTACTGTGAAGAGCTCAATGGGTCACTTTAGTGGACTTGGATATGAGTGAGTGAATGAAATGATAGACTGAGTACTCTGCTTTGTAAATGTTATACCCAGTCTATCGGGAAGACAAGTGATAGATACTCCGTTATATACTTGTCTCCTCGGGTGGATAATAGGTAGACCTGGATCCAGTGCTGGGAAGACTTTGGTGAACCTTGAGTCATTGATTGACATTTGCATTTTAAATAATGATAATATTCATCAGATATATTTTTATACTTAGGCCTATGTGCCTATGGACTTGTTAGATTTGTCTTGTGATTGAATTTTTGACTGTTGTGGGATTGTGGTTTGTTGTTTGTATATGACTATGATTTGGTTATTGTGGATTGTTATGGATATGACTGTTGAATATATTTTGTGGTCTTGTATTGGTTGATCTGGAGGTCAAATGACTTATATTATGATTTGTATATTGCTCTTGTACTGTGCCTTGCATGCTTGGGGTGATCCCAGGTGCGGCGTGTCATTGTCCCGTTTTGGGAGCACAGGCGTGACAATTGTTCCCTTGGTTGGGTAATAAAAAATGCGCTAACTCCTAACTTCTACCCTCGCGCCTACTAGTATATGGTTTTAGATAGTAGTATAGGGTGAGCAAGATCGTTTCCATGAAGATTGCCAGTTAGCAAGTATCGAGATTTACGAATCTTTGCATAGATAGGCGAATCAAATACAAAGTAAATGATCTACTCTACTCATAAATATGATCCAAATTAATATGTAATTAAAATCTAAATTTAAACTAATCTATATACTAAAACAAGTAATGAAAGTAAGTAAATTACTAGATTAAGAGATTATTTAACCTAATATAATGAAAGCAAGTAAATAAAAGTAAATACAATTACTTCTAAATTAACTAGATTAACTAATACTAAACTAAAATTGAAAGACAAGTAGTTCTAATTTGACTAAGGAAGACAATTAAAAAGCATAAAAACCAAATAAATTTCATTTCCTACTAATTTAGACTTAATGAAAATTGCAAGTAAAACTAAGTTTAAACTAAATATTTTTGGATTGATAAAAGAAAACCACTAGAAAATTAAAGCAAAGAAATCAAAATTTTAACTAGAAAACACTAAATTATCAAGAAACTTAATTACTCTAAGAAAACTTGAAATGGAAGCAATTAAAATATGAAGAAATTTCACTAGAAACTAAGTAAAAATTATATCTACTTGTAATTAAAGGGTAACCCACTAAAACTATCTTAGCAAAATTTAAACTTGCAATGAATTAAAAGCAAGAGCTAAGAAAAATTAAAAGAGAACTTGTATTAAATTAAAAGTTTGGAAGTCAAGTTACTCTAATTTAATCCTAATTTACAATTACACATTATACATACTTACTATGTGTACTTTCACTACTACTGCCTACTATATATGTTAAGTATTTTACAAGTCTAGAAATAAAAATTTGTAAGTCAAAAATTACAAAAATGCCATACAACATTAGCCAAACGTACATCAATGTCGCGACATTGGAATTTGATGTATCGCAACATAAAGCTAAAAATTAGTAATTGAATTTCTATCTCTGTCACGCTCCCAAAACGGGAGAATGACATGTCACACTTCGAGATCACTCCAAGCGTGCAAGGCAAAGTATAAGAGCAATAAATAATACATAATATCTATCATTAGACTTCAAATTTATTCAGGATAAAACCACAAGAGGTATATACAATAAACATAACCTCAATCATTCACGACATAACCAAATCATACCTATATACAAACATCGAATCACAAACGAAATGGCAACCAGACATTTAATATACAAGACAATTCTAACGAATCTTTTGACATACAAGCCCAGACATAAGAACAAACCTCACAGTGAGGTGGGAAATAGAAAAACTCTAGTTTCAGTAACTAGGGTCCGCATTGAACCCCTTTCAGGGTCAACACTCTATTCAGGATCTACTATTGTCTCTTGTTGATTCTAGACTACAAACAAAAGGGAAAAATAATAACGGAGTAAGCATATAGTGCTTGAATAAATAACACTAAAGCCCAATTATAGAAAACACATATACAATCGGTGTAGGAAACAATAAACGAGACACTTTCAATAATTAAAATGCAAATGTCAATCACGAAGCTCATGGTTCACAAAAGTCTTCCCAGCACTAGATCCAAGTCTATCTATTAACTGCCTGAGTAGACAAGGCATAACGAAGTGTCTATCACTTATTTTTTTGATAGACTAGGTGTAATATTTACAAAGAAGAGTACTCAGTATATCATTTCATTCACTAATTCATAGCCAAATCCACTCAAGTGACCCATTGAACTCTTCACAATAATCATTCATTAATACATAGTGAAATAATGAACAAATAACACATTACATAATGAACACATAAATTATAAACATACTTACCTCATAAACATTATTCGAAATAAATACACTTACCTTAATATCAATTATTCTAGGGCTGCAAAACCAACCATATACAAGGTGATGTTTCTCAAACCTTATTTTCATGATGACATTATAATGCACTAAACTCTGAATTCAAGATGTGCAAGTCTACTATCTTGTCTGTTAGAAACAGGGTTTTCGGACGCAGAACACCGTTCGAACTGTACTTCATCTTTCAGATGAACAGGAACGTCCGATACAAACTCCCACAGACGCAGCTCACTGTCCGAATGGACAAGCAGAAAGGAAACTTTTTCAAGTACCTGCAACAGACGCACAGGAGCGTCCGGGAAAATATCCCTCAAGCACATATTTTCGTCCAATAGATGAGGTAGAATCAAATCTCCTAAGCTTCACAACGGACGCATATAACTGTCCGAACAAAGTCTGCTTTGGACGAACAAGACTGTCCAAAACCTAGTTCGAAAGATAGAACTGACGCATGCTCGACCGTCCGAACGACATTCATCACAAACTCTGTACTGAGATCGGACACTTGGTTGGACGCATAACTAATACATCGGACGTCCGAAACTCTTAACGACTAGTTTTTGTACATTTATTATTGAGCCATTGGGAAGTAGTGAGATTACAACCAGAATTCGTTGCTCCTATAAATATCTGATGTATTGTGTTTATAAATATATCTTACACATTGAATACAAGCTAGTAAAAAAGTAATTTGAGTGCAAATTAGCTATTGAGCAATATTATATTAGTATGTACGTTGAAGTGTAATTCAAAAATATTGGGTGGAGTTATAATCTTGTACTAAAGTGAGGTTAAGAGTAAAATCCTTGGCTCAACTAAAGTGAATTAGTGTGAGCAAGGATTGTCCTACTTTGTATACATTACAAGATTATTGACTCACCAATTTTGTGAAGCATTCTAGTGGATTAACATTTCAAGCTTGGTAGCTTGGAAGTGTTGCTTGTTTAATTTCTCTCTTTACCCTTTTTATATTCCATACGCTTTGTTGTCTTTATATCTATTTATCCATTTGATAGTTTAAAAGATTTTATAGGTGATTATTTTGCAAAGTATTTTTTAAGAAACCTAATTCACCCCTCTCTTAGGTTGCTTTGGGGCCAACAGAATTGATGTACTACATGGTATCGATAAAAAGGCATAAACATTGCTTATCTCAAAAATTGATTTCGTAGACGTATCAATTTCGACAATCTAAAACTCTAACCTAGAATCACCTAAACCAAAAGAGTGTTATACCATTAGGATAAAAATCGAGGTAGGGGTTCATTTTTGGGCATCACCCAAATTCTCAAATTAGGCAATAATCGAGCACAAGAAGTAAAAGTTGACTTAAATTTGTGAAAATAAGATAAAAATCTAAAAATTAGGGTTCAAAACTTCAAATATATCACCAGGTGAAGAATCATCAAAACCCTCATTCAAATCTCATTAAAATAATAGTTAAAAAGTCATTTCAAATCACAAATCAAGTCCCGATAGCCTATAAACATATTTGGTAACAAAATCAAATCACAAACAACAAAAATTAAACAAATTAATTTCTTGAGAACTTGAAATTTCATGAAAACCATGCAAAACTTGAAGTAAAACTTACTTGTGAAGTTGGATTAAAGGTCTACGATGTATTCTTGGATCACCAATTTGATTTAGAGGGGAAATATTCTAAATTAGTAATAGGATTTGAAGATTTGGCAGAAAGGTTTTGGAAAAGAAATAGCCTCTGGAATGTGTTTGCTCAGGATAGGAACAAAGTGATTTAGAGTTGTTGAGTTATAAAACTTCATTAGGAAGTTTTATCAAACTTTTAAAATTTACAATTCGGTCCCTTAAGTTTTGTAAAATTATACTTTTATCCAAAAACTTTAAAAAATATTTAAAAAGGGTAAAACAATTATTTATGCATGAAAGGGATATTAACGAGCATTTAAATGGATAAGATCAAGTACGAAATGTGTGAAATAAGCTGAAAAGTCTGGTATTACACTCTCCCCTCCTTAAGAAAAGTTTTTCCCTCGAAACTTAATGTACCTACGAGACAAACAAGTAAGGGTACTTGTCTCGCATGTTAGATTCGGATTTCCAAGTAATCTCCCTTTCGGAATGATTAGACCACTTGACCTTAACAAATAGAATCGAGACTGATGTTGAAGAACTTGTTCTTTAGTATCAATAATGCGAACAGGTACCTCTTCATAAATCAATTCTTCTTTGCCACTGAGAGGTTGATATTCAATCACATGACTTGGATCGGATAAGTATTTCTGAGACTGTGAAACATGAAATGCATTATGCACTCGAGTTATCTTTGGTGGTAAAGCCAACTGATATGCCAGGTTTCCTACTCTTTTTAGTATCTCGAAGGGTCCCACAAATGTTGGACTCAGTTTCCCGCTCTTACCAAATCTTGTAACCCCTCAGTCAGATAAACCCTTAAATATACCTTATCCCTAACCTGAAACTCCAATGATCTTCTTTTCATATCTGCCTAACTCTTTTGCCTATCCTGAGCAACCTTGAGTTTATCTCGAATAATGACTATCTTGTCCACTATAATTTGAATCAATTCTGGGCATGTTAGTCTTTTTTCCTCGACTTCATCCTAATATAAGGTTGATGAACATTTTCTTCCACGTAGAGCTTCAGAATACGAAGCCATACCGATGCTACTATGATAACTATTGTTGTAGGAGAACTCCATCAACATTAAATGCTCATCCCATTTACCTTAAAATCAATAGCACATGCCCTCAACATATCCTCTAAGGTCTGAATTGTCCTTTCTGATTGTCTATCAGTCTGGGGATGAAATGCAGAACTCAAAACCACTTCTATACCCATGGCTTGCTGGTAGGCTGTCCAAAATCTAGAAGTGAACCTTGGATCCCAATTTGAAATAATACTAACAGTTACACCACGTAGCTTTACAATATTCTCCATATAGATCTGCACTAACCTATCCATAGGAGTAGAAGTCTTCAAAGACAAGAAATGAGTAGAAATAATGTCTACAATGACCCAAATGCAATCATGTCCCAATCTGGTCCTGGGCAACCCATTGACAAAATCCATCCTGATATGTTCCTATTTCCACTCTGTAATAGGCAACGAGCTTAGTAAACCATTGGACTTTTGGTGCTTGGCCTTTAGTTCATTTGCCTTGTTGATAAACCAAGCACTTGGATACAAATTCAGCAATCTCTCTTTTTATGTTGTTCCACTAGATGTGTTATTTTAAACCTTTTACATTTTGGTGCTGACAGGATGAATAGAAAATCTTGAACTATGAGTTTCAACCATGACCTCTTTCTTCAAATTTTCATTTGCTGGTACACAAAGTCGTCCTTGCATCTAAACAATGCCATTATCGACTAGGAGTTTCCCTAGATCTCCACTTTCCACCTTATTCTTGATCTTCAGTAACTCTAGATTTGTAATCTTGTTTAATCTTGTCTATTATGGTCGGTTGCACCACAAGTGGTGCTAAAACATTGGCTGTGGACTTCACAATCTCCAAATTAAGTTCTTCCATTTGCCTTATCAACATGTTAGCTCTGACCTTTGAAGATTCCTATTCAGTGCATCTGCTACCTTGTTAGCTTTCTCTGGTTGATAGCTGATCTTCAAGTCATAGTTTTTGAGTAGTTCTAACTATCTGGGTTGCCTAATTTTATATTACGTTCTTTCTGTGTGAACAAGTATTTTAGACTTTGATGATCTGTAAATACTTCATACTGCTTCCCGTAAAGATACTGTCTCCAAAATTTCAGAGCAAATACAATGGCTGCTAATTCCAGATCATAAGTAGAGTAGTTCTGTTTATAAGACTTCAACTGCCATGAGGCATAGGCATTAACTCTATCATTTTGCATCAGTACACAACCCAAACCATTCTTAGAAGCATCACTGTAGATCCCATACCCTCCAGCCCCGAATGGCAAGGTTAACATTGGTATTGATACTAGCCTGTTCTTCAAATCCTAAAAACTAGCCTCACAATTTGCATCGTATACAAACTTGGTCTTCTTTTGGATAAGCCTCAATGGCACAGCTATCAAAGAGGATCCTTCCCCAAACTTCCTATAGTAACCCGCTAAACTAAGAAACTGCAAACCTCCATCACATTTGTCGGTTTAGGCTAATCAACGATTGCTTCAATCTTCTTGGGATCCATTGATACTTTTTTCCACTCTCTCGGATGATGTGCCCAAGAAAAGCTACACTCTTCAACCAAAATTCACATTTGTTGGACATCGCATACAACTTTTGCTCCCTTAACTTCTGTAAAACAAGCCTGAGATGTGTTTCATGCTCATCTAAAGGTGAATAAACCAAAATATCATCAATGAACACTATCACAAACCTATCTAAACGGGATTGGAATACCCTATTCATCAGGTCCATGAATGTTGCAGGTGCATTGGTTGACCCAAACGGCATCACCAAGAACTCATAGTGGCAGTATCTAGTTCGAAAGGCACTCTTGGAACATTTTCATCTTGATCCTCAGCTGATGGTAACCGGTTCTCATATCGATCTTGTAAAATACCCTAACACCCTTCAACTGATCAAACAAATCATCAATCATTGGCAAGGGATATTTATTCTTGATAGTGACCTTGTTCAATTTTTGGTAGTCAATACACAACCTGAACCTGCCATCTTTCTTCTTCACGAACAATACTGGAGCTTAACCCGAAGGAGATACACTAGGTCAATAAATTTCTTATCTAGCAACTCCTACAATTGCGTCTTCAATTCCTTAAGCTCTGTTGGGGCCGTTCTGTAAAGAGCTTTAGAGATTGTTGCAGTCCCTTATGGTAAATTAATTTTAAACTCTATTTCCTGCTCTGGTGGCAATCTTGGCAAATCCTCTAAAAAAATATTTGAAAACTCTCAAACTACTGGGATGTCTTCTAGTTTGGCACATTTCTTTTCTATATTGATCGCGTAAACCAAGAATGCTTCACACCTCTTTTCTAGTACCCTCTGTGCCTGTAATGCTGATAGTAGTGTTATAGATTGTCTATCTAGTTTCTTGATACCACCCTGATACACAATTTTCTCTTTCTTTGGATAACAAACTCTGACTTTCTTTTTCCTGTAGTCTAGGTGAGCATAATTGTGAGACAACCAATCCATACCCAATATTACGTCAAAATCAGACATATTAAGTTGCACTAGGCTGGCATTAGACTCATAATCACCCAATGATACCTTGCAACTAGGATATACCCATCTAGATTCAAGAATCTTATTCCCGGTATACCTACTCTATAAGGGCTATCAAGTCACTCTGATTTTACATTCAACTTTCTATCGAGTTTTTTAGAAATGAAGGAATGCATAGTACCACTATCAAATAAAGCAGTTGAAAGCACATAGTTAATTAACACCATACCTGTCACGACTTGACCCGATCCATTTGCTTCTTGCTGGGTCATAGCATAGAATCAGGTTGTAGCTGGTCCTGTGCCACTACCACTCCTTCCCTATGGCATCTGCTGCTGCGACGGTCTTGGCCTGGCAATAGGGCAGTTTCTGATCCTATGCTCAAAGCTGCCACAGGTTAAATATGCTCCGGACCTCCACCTGCACTCTCCCATGTGATAACGATGACAATAACCACACTCTGAAATACGAGGTTGTGCCTGAGATGGAATTGGTATTGGAACTGTCCCTCTCCTTTTGTCAATAACTTGAGAAGGTCCCGGCGATTTAGCTAAGGATGGTCGTGGTCTCGCCTGTGGTGGCTGGAGCCTGAAACCACAAAAGTGTGAAACCAGTGGCTGTGGTGGTCATACACTGCAAGCTTGAGGTGCTGCAAGTCCATAAACTAGTTTCTGTTGAGAGACATGTAGACCTCTATCACCTTTCTCTTTCGGTACCTGCCGTCTCAAAAACTTATCTACGCGAGCACTAGTATCGTACAACTATTAAAATGTATTTGTATCTACTGCTGCTATTTTCTTCTGAATCTCCTTTAGCAAGTCTCTCCTGAAATGGTTACACTTCTCGACTCTATCCCTCATAACCCTGGAGCAAACATTCCCAATGCATGAAATCTCTACGAATATTCTACTACTGACACCCTAGAGTCTGTCTAAATGAATTGAACTCGTCTCTCCACTCAACTCTAAGATGTGAAGGATAAAAGTGCTCCAAAATGCCTCTCTGAAAGCCATCCATAAAATCTGTCCCATAGGGGCAAGTACAGGTCTCACCCCCTGATCCACCATCTTGCCGCATCTCCAACAAATATGGCTTTAATATCGGGACTCTGTGTTCATTAAATACCTTCAACAAATTTAAATTCTTCTCAATTTGTCCTAACAATTTTTTTGCTTCATCTAGATCATGTCTACTCTCGAAAGTGGGAATATTGCGGTAGTGGATTAGGTGCAGGGTTTACAGGGGTAGTATGAATGGATGCATGCACTACTTGTCACACAATTGCTGCAATGGTGGCATAATCTATTGCTAGTGTAGGTATTTGTGACTGTTGAAGCTGCCGTAACTGCTATGGCAACTGTATCGATTGCTTAGTCTAAGTCTACTATCTTACTCCCTAATTTGTCCCACAGACTCCTCAATCTGTACCTGGCTGATTCTAGTCCCCTACTCAGGAGTCCTCTCTTGAGCTATGATAACTTGTTTAGGTCTATTTAATTTAGATTCCATTTTCTTGCACATTTCAAATAGGATAAGTATCACATGTCAATTCCTTTTCAACCACTGTGCAAATCATGAAATAACATACACACTTCAATCACTCTCCACCTAAGTATTAAGAACAAGAAATCACAAGAACTTCCGATTTGGGTGGGCCAGTCCTAAACCCTAATTTATTTACAAGTCTAAATCCCCAATACTGCACTAATAACAATAACAGTTCAACTTAATACTAGACACAGGATTGAATAACCTATGCTTTGATACGACTCAATGTCACACTCCCAAAATGGGACAATGACACTCCACACCTCAGGATCACCCCAAGCGTGTAAGGCATAGTACAAGAGTAATAAACAACCCATAATAGCTATCATTAGACTTCAAATTCATCCATGACAAAATCACAAGAGATATATACAACAAACATAACCTCAATCATTCAAGACACAACCAAATCACACCTATATACAAATATCGAATCACAAATGGAATGATAACCAAACATTTGATATATAAGACAATTCTAACGAATCTTTAGGCACACAGGTCCAAACATAAGAACAAACCTTTGTATTTTATGAGCACACAAAGATAGTAAACAAAAAAAATCTAGCTCTAGTAATAGGGGTTCGCACTGTAACCCCCTCCCATGTCAGTACTCGACTCAAAACCTGTTATCGTTTCCTATTGGTCATCGACTGCAAACAAAAGGGAAAAATTAATAACGGAGTAAGCACATAGTGCTTAGTAAACAGCATTTAAGCCAATTATAGGCAACATGTATACAGTCAGTGAATGAAACAATATACGAGATATTTTCAATAATTAAAATGCAAATGTCATTCAAGAAGGTCATGGTTTACAAAAGTTTTCCTAACACTGGATCCGGGTCTATCTATTATTCCCCTGAGTAGACAATGTATAATGGAGTGTCTATCACTTGTCTTCTCGATAGATTGTGTATAATATTTACAAAGCAGAGTACTCAGTATATCATTTCCTTCACTTACTCATAGCTAAGTCCACTCAAGTGACAGCTCTTCACAATAATCATTCATTAACACATACTGCAATAAGAAACAAATAACACATTCTACATAACGAATATATAAATTATAAAAGTACTTACCTTATAAACATTACTTGAAATAAATATACTTACCTTAATATCAATTATCCTAGGCCTGTAAAACCAACCATATACAAGATATCAATAAAAAGGCGTAAACGTTGCTTATCTTGAAAATTGATTTCATAGATTTATCCGAATTTTGATGGTCTAAAACTCTAACCCCGAATCACCTAAACTGGGAGAGTGTTTTACTATTAGGATAAAAATCGAGATAGGGTTCATTTTTGGGCATCACCCAAATTATCAAATTAGGCAATAATATAGCACATGAAGTAAGGGTTGACTTAAATAAGATAAAAGTCCAAAAATTAGGGTCCATAATTTGAAATATATCACTAGGTTAAGAACTGTCAAAACTCTCATTCAAATCTCATCTAAATAATAGTTAAAAAGTCATTTCAAATCACAAATCAAGTCCCGGTAACTTATAAACTTATTTGGTAATAAAATAAAATCATAAACAATTATAATCCAAAAATTAAACAAATTAATATCTTGAGAACTTGAAATTAAAATGAAAACCATACAAAATGTGAAGTAAAACTTACTTATGAAGTTGGATTAAAGGTCTACGAGTATTCTTAGATCACCAATTTGATTTGAAGGGGAAGTTTTCTAAATTAGTAATAGGATTTGAAGATTTGGCAGAGAGGGTTTTGGAAAAGAAATAGCCTCTAGAATGTTGTTTGCTCTGGATAGGAACAAACTGATTTATAGTTATTGAGATATAAAACTTTGTTAGGAAGTTTTATCCAACTTTTTAAATTTACGCTTCAGTCTCTCAAGTTGTAAAATTATACTTTTACCTGAAAACTTTAGAAAATATTTAAAAAGGGTAAAATGATTATTTAATACTTGAGAGGGACATTAATGAGTATATAAAGGAAAAAGATCAAGTACGAAAATATGTGAAATGAGCAGAAAAGTTGGGTATTATAGTCTTGATGTCACAATATCGAGTATATTTAGCTCAAGTTCCTTCAATTTTACATTAATTCTACTTTGACCCTTGAATTTTTATAATCTTGAGTTCCATCTTCTCGATTCCAAATCTACAAACACATTTAACTAATTAAGTAACCAAGTTAACAAAAACTTATTAAAAGTTTATGATGTTTAAAAGCAATGCAAATGCAACAACGAAATACAAGTAATTAAATTAAAACACTTAATTTGACACCAAAAATCGAGATTAAACTAACAAAATGCCATAATTTAGGAGTAAATAACTCTTTGTATGGCTTCAAGCAGTCTCCCCGTACAGTTAAATTCTCCTCTGCTTTTTACTAGTCCCGAGCAAAATAAGAAATTAAAAAAACCTTATTAAATGACTTAACTAACACACTAGTAAGTTGACAACACACCAGATGAACAATAGATGTATTTATGATCAATAAGGAATTCTCTCAAGGGATTTGAAATACCAAATAACAGTTGAACTATTTCAATTAGTCACTCCAAATTTTTTAGTTTTCCAAAAATTACCATAAGTTCATTTACTATACAAAACTTAAAATTACCAAGTATTAACCACTCTCAAAAAGGTTCCCAAAAATTAAGTTCTATTCATTCAAAACATCATCTTTTCTTAAATCACTAGTATTACAAAATTGTTCAACCATCCTGAGGAGGCCGCATGGAATTAGAAGTTCATTAAGAATCTACCTGTATGCAAATATCACATAAGTTGGGAACATTAATCTATCGAGGAATGAGTAGTATGATATCAATGATAAGTATTGCAAATATTTTCTCCTCGAATTCTTGGTATTCTAAAATGCAATTCCTAATGACTTAATTTGGAAAATCAATAGGGGTACCTACCGGAATACCGTACTCACCTTATTCCTAAATGCAATTTTTTTCGCATGCCCCTAAACCAGGGAAGAGGAGTAAAACGTACCTAAGATTAATATTTAATACCAATCATTCACAAATTAGAATAACATTTCCTATGCAAACACACAAAATGTCCTAAATTCTTTCTATATCTCTTTTTAAACCAATTTTTCTAAAAGATAAATCGACCAACAAAATAATATTTATGATTTGATAAAAAAACAATAAAAACAACATTTCAAGTGAATTTCTCCCAAAATATTAGTCTCTGTTTTTGAAAATGGTAATACAAAGTTTTTGAAATTCTTATGTTACAAAAGAATCACTCACACACACTTAAGTTCATGACATGTCCAATTCAAATAGTTCAATCATTCAGTATTGCAAGTCAAGGATCATCATCAAGTACCAATTTGATCAATTTTCCATCCAAGGGCCATCAAACACACATACACACATAAAATGACCATTTTCGACACAAGAAACGGGCATTCCCAAACTTGACTCTTTTATTCTATTTGATAAGTAAAACTCATCCTACCACTCAACCAAAATTCAAGCATAAAAACACATAAAAGATAATCACTCAAACAAGAACAAACTGAATGATAACAAAATCTTAAGAAAATGCACACCACTAAGTGACATCACTACTTATAGCACCTCAAGTCATGCCATGCAATCCATCAATTAAACTCATAATTATCAATTCTAGAATTTAAGCGTCAACAATAATCTACACGGTATCAGCTTAAGGCCCTTAGCCATTATCAAAAATTAAACAAGCAAATTAACTAAAAGAAATTAAACTTTAAACCAAGCATTCTAACATGAAGTCAAAAAAGATCAAATCTAACACAAGGACCAACTAGAATCACTTGATATCAGCCTAAGACCCTAAGCCAGTGTACTACCAAAAGAAAATATCCAAATCAAAATATCTAAAAGCATAAAATAAATATGACAAAGTACTAAAGTGCTAAAGAAATGAAATTCTCTCTCAATATCTCCAAAGCTGTCATTTGCCATCACTGGCTTCGTCAAATGTCTTGCTCCATCTCCTCATGACCATCCTCTGCATCACTATAATGGCCCTCCTCAAAATCCTCATCAAATACTTCACTGGGGCCACTAGCCTATTGTGCTTCACCTTACTATGTAGATACGGTACTGCTGGTGGTGTGTAATAGGATTGTCCACGAGGTAAGCCGTAATGCCAAAGTGGAGGCTGTGATGGCTAAACCCAGGTGTTGAGTGAAGTAGTCTAGAGAGCTTCTCCTATCAAGGCCAAATTATAGTGCATCACCAGTTGACTATATGTCCAATATCCTTACAATTCTTTGTGCTCCTCTTCTGTAACTAGTTCAATACACACAAAGCTAGGTGGTAAAGGAATGAATAATATACTTGGGGGTGATGGTGGAGGCATTTGACCTTCTTTGGGGTGATATTTCTCGTATTCTTGGACCATCTGTACACACACTCCTTATTGATTTTGCCTCTCTGATGTGCCATGGGTTTGTCGGTAAAATAAGGACATCCTGCAATAATACATAGATGTGTTATTAGACTAGGTGTATAAAAAATAGGTCTCACGAACCTCCTACTATCAAGGAATTCCTTTCTAATCAAATTGCCCACATCCACTGGCATCCCTGTCGATAATAGCATAAACTTCCTAAGGTAATATCACTAGTCTCACGATAAGTTCACCTTTTTGCACGTCTATGAGGGTTCGTCCTTTAACTAAGAAAGGTCTACCGAGAATTATAGGAATATTTTCATTCTCTTCAAAATCAAGAATTATAA
Source organism: Cinchona pubescens (assembly GCA_025175665.1). Classification (NCBI taxonomy): domain Eukaryota; kingdom Viridiplantae; phylum Streptophyta; class Magnoliopsida; order Gentianales; family Rubiaceae; genus Cinchona; species Cinchona pubescens. The sequence goes on along the minus strand of JANKKI010000097.1, from coordinate 481,861 downwards.
AGTCGGTAGGAAAAATAAATTTATAAACTTTACCAAGACATCCTCAATAATGCCCATGGATGAGCTAAGTTCTGTCAGTCAATTGGAGAGTCACATTTGTGGGCTTTACGTCTCCTATCCCAAGTTTATTGAAAATAGATAAGGGCATTAAATTAATACTTATTCCTAAATCACACAAGGCCTTACCTATAAACTGTGTGCCAATAGTGCGCGGGATGGTAAAACTCCTAGAATCCTTAAGGTTTGGCAGTAACTTTTGTTGGAGAACTACACTAAACTCCTCTGTCAAAGCCATCATTTCAAAGTCTATAATACTCATTTTTCTATATAACAATTCCTTTATAAACTTGATGTTGGACCCTAGTTATGATAATCATGTGTGTCTGTTTTGATGATGACCAAGTCGTACTAACGGCTTGAAAACAAGTGTGCAAAAAAATAGGATGCCTCAGACAAAAATGATCATCCAAACACAATCAAGAAAAAACAACCAAAAGTTGAACAACACCTTTTGTCAGTATTTTCATATGGTTCCATCTTGAAGGACTCATACTTGGCAACAAGTAAGGATTTTTTTTGCTCACGAACATCGTCTCTCCCTTCATGGATTTCCTTCAATTTATCCCAAATTTCTTTAGCGGAAATGCATCCCTTTATGCGAGTTGATTCATTAGCATCCAAGGCATTATATAGCACATTCATGGCTTTTGCATTTAACGTCAAGTTTGCCTTGTCTTGTGGAGTGAGCTCATCCCTTGTCTTTTCTCTTCTTCTATTTGTGTGATCATCAATGATAGTAGCTTCAAAAGGACCTTCATTAACAACATACCGCAAGTCAATATTAATAGATTGCAAAAATATTTTCATTTTATCTCTCTAACTAATAAAGATTTGCCCCATTGAGGATAGGGGGCCTAGTAACGGATTGACCCTCAAAAAATAGAGTATTGTTGGTTGCCAATGGTAATAGTTCTTTTCTCAAAAGCAATTTAAGCAATAAAATGAGACCAAGCTCTGATACCAATTGTTGGTCCCAAAGAAACCTAACAGGGGGGGTGAATTAGGTTTCTAAAAATACTTTTAGAAATATTAAACTTATTGAGATTTTTCAACTAATAATTAATATAATAGAATCAATGAAACTGTGAAGTAAGAAAGATAGGAAATTAAACAACCAATACTTCCAAGCTAACAAGTTTGAAGCATTAATTTACAAGAATGCTTCACACACTTGGTGAGCCAATAATCTTTACAAAGTAGGGAAATTCTTGCTCACACAAAAACTCTTTTAGTTGAGCCAAGAATTTGACTCACAATCTCGCTTTCGTACAAGATTATCACTCCACTCAAAATTGAATTGCACTCTAAGCTGCACACTAATACAATATAGCACTATATGCCAATTTGTACTAAAATTGCTCTTTTCTAAGGCTTGTATTCAATGTCTTAGATGATCTTTACAGAATAGTAGAGCAGTTATTTATAGGAGCAATAAATGGTGGTTGCAACTACTTCCTAACGGCTAAATAATAAATGCATAAAAAGTAGCCGTTGAGGTTTCGGACATCCGAGATAAGTAGGATGCGTCCAACACAGCGTCCGATCTCCATGCAGTTGGTGAAGAACATCATTCAGACGGCCGTACATGCGTCTGTTCCATCGTCCGAACGAAACTTTGGACGGTCATGTTCGTCCGAAAGAGACTTTGTTCAGACAGTTGTGTGCGTCCATTGAAAAGCATTAAGAACCTTGCTTTCTGCCTGTTGTTTCGGATGGCGAAATGCGTCCGAGAAGCTTGACATAGTTCGGATGGTGTACTGCGTCCAAACACCCTGTCTCCAGCAGAACAAGTAACAAACCTGCAAAGCTTGTTTATAGAGTTTAGTGCTTATGTCATCATCAATGAAAATAAGGTTTGGAAAACATCATTAAGGCTGATGTGAAGAAGACCGAAGTTGAGAAAGAAATTGATCCAGGAAAGAAGGATAAAATCAAAGGTAAGTCAATTTCTTGGCCAGAATATAAACCTGAAACACCATTCCCTGAAACATTTAAAGAATTTGCAAAAGAGAATCCTAACAATGAATTATATGAGACATTTCACAAATGCCTTCAATATTCCATTATTAGATGCTATTAAACAAATATGTCGTCATGCTAGGTTTTTGAAAAAGTTATGTGCACATAAAAAGAAGCAAAGACAAAAAAAAGGTGAGCAGATTACATCAGGGCAAAATATTTCAGCAATGCTTACAAAGAATCTTCCAGCAAAATCCAAATATCCAATTCTGTACAATTCCCTATACTTGGATTAAAGAGGCCAAGTTAGACTTAGGAGCATCCATAAATGTTATGTCTCACTCTATTTATACCTCCCTGCATATTGGTCATTTACTTGAAACTAGTATTGTTATTTAATCAAGTAAAACGTGGTTGATAGATCATTAGCCTTTCCAAAATTTACAGTTGAAGATGTTTTGGTTCAAGTCAATGAATTAATCTTTCCTGAAGATTTTTATGTTCTTGATATGCAAAATAATGATGAGTCTATTCCTAATCTGTTATGTAGACCATTTTTGAAAATATCTAAAACTAAAATAGATGTGGATACTGGAATTCTTACAATGGAATTTGATGGAAATTTTTTTTAGCATAATATTTACGAAGGCATGAGGTATCCTACTGAAGATAATTCCATCTATTCTATTGATATTGTAGACTCCTTAGCACAGGAAGCTTTTGAAGAAGAAGTTGAGGCTGAATTAGGTGAGCAAGTGAAAAGTGATATTGAGGACCCATTGCAACTTTGTAAGGATCTTACACTACATTTCTGACTTCGATCGAGAAATCTTAGCCTCTGTTGTGCAAGCAGCTGATCCAGAATTGAAACCTTTTCCCACTCATCTCTAATATTTGTTCTTAGGAGACGGAAAACTATTGTTGATGATAATTTCTAGCAATCTAACTGATGAGCAAGAAGAAAAGTTATTGAAAGTTCTAAGGAAGCATAAGACGACAATTGGTTGAACCATTACATACACAGAGAATTAGCCCATCCACATGCATATATTGCATATTACTCTAAGGAGGAGCTAAGCCTACTCGTCAACTGCAAAGGAGGTTAAACCCAATACTGATGGAAGTGGTCAAGTAAGAGATTCTCAAGTTTCTCAAAGTGAGGATAATCTACCCTATTATGGATTATGAATGGTTTAGCCCAGTCCAAGTGGTTCCTAAAAATATAGGAATTATAGTGATGAAGAATCAAGAGGATGAGATAGTGCCCAACAGTATTCAAAATGGGTGGAGAGTTTGTACACATTATAGAAAACTTAATTCTCGAACTCACAAAGATCACTTCTTTAACTTTTATTGATCAAATACTTGAAAGGTTAGCTGGTCAAGCTACTATTATTTCTTTGATGGATATTCAGGTTCAGATTTTTAGATCGCTATTACTCACAAGGATCAAGAGAAGACAAAATTTACTTGTTCATTTGGAACGTTCGCTTATTGTTGCATGCCACTTGGTTTATGTAACGCCCCGGCCACATTCCAAAGGTATATGGTTAGCATATTTTCTAATTTTGTTGAGCACATTATTGAGTATTTATGGATGATTTTACTATATATGGTGATTCCTTAAATCAATGTTTGCATAACCTTACAATAGTATTACAAAGGAGCATAGAAACTAACCTTGTTTTAAATTTAGAAAAGTGTCACTTCATTATTCAACAAGGTATAGTTCTAGGTCATGTGGTTTCATCTAAGGGCATTGAGGTAGATAATGCAAAAATTAATACAATTCAATCATTACCTTACCCCACCAAGATGCGGGAAGTTTGTTCTTTTGTTTGTCATGCAGGTTTTTATAGAAGATTCATAAAGGACTTCTCCAAGATATCATAATCTCTATGCAAATTATTGCAAAACATGTGGATGCAATTTGAGTTTAATGATGACTGCAAATTGGCATTTGACAAGTTGAAGAATCTCCTTATCTCAACTCCAATCATTCAACAACCTGGTTGGAGATTACCTTTTGAGATCATGTGCGACGCAAGTGATTATGCAATGGGAGCAGTTTTCGGTCAAAGAGTTGGGAAATGCAATTTATTATGCTTCCATGACTTTGAATGATGCATAGAAAAATTACTCCATCATGGAAAAAGAACTTTTGGCCGTTGTCTTTGCTTTACAAAAGTTTCATTTTTATCTACTTGGTAGTAAGGTAATTGTTTATTCTGATTATGCAGCTTTGCGTTACCTGATGACAAAGAAGGAGTCAAAACCAAGGCTGATAAGATGGATATTTCTCTTAAGTAAATTTGACTTGAAGATCAAGGATAAAACTGGAATGGAGAATAAAGTAGCAAACTACTTGAGTCGATTGCCACATGTAGAGGATGAGTTGGATATACAAGAGAGATTTCCAAATGAACACCCAGTTATTTTTCGCAAGGGTGACATTACTATGGTACACAAATATTGTGAAATTTTTAGTCACTGACAAATTACCCCATGGTTTGTCTAGGGCTAAAAGAGTGAAGATCAAAAGTGATGCATAATATTATGTATGGGACGACCTATATTTATGGAAGCACTATGCCAACCAAGTGATAAGAATAATTATAAACAATAGTGGAGGACATTTTGGAGCCAAGAGGACAGTAAGAAAAGTATTGGAATGTGGTTTTTATTGGCCCAATATATTTCGAGATTCTTATGTATTCTACTGGTCATGTGATAATTGTCAAAGGACAAGTAATATCTCCTAAAAGAATGAAATGCCCCAAAACCTGATCCAATGTTGTGAATTATTTGATGTTTAAGGCATTGATTTCATGTGGCCTTTTCCTTTTTTTTTTTAATTATTCTTATATATTAATGGCTGTAGATTATATTTTGAAATGGGTGGAAGAAAAAGCCACTTATACTAATGACTCAAAATGTTGTTGCAGATTTTCTTAGAACTAACATCTTTTCTAGATTCGGAGTTACAAGAGCTTTGATAAGTGATCGAGGCACTCACTTTTGCAACTGAACAGTTGAAGCCCTGCTGAAAAAATACCATGTAACCCATAAAATATCAACCACATATCACCCACAGACAAGCGAGGAAGCCAAGGTATCTAATAGGGAGATCAAATCCATTTTAAAGAAAACGGTAAACTCTAGTCGTAAGGATTAGAGTTTACGGTTGAATGATATATTGTGGATTTATCACATTTCTTACATGACACCAATTGGTATGTAACCATATCGGTTGGTATTCGGTAAAACTTGTCACCTACCAGTAGAATAAGAACATACCGTGTATTGGGCTATTAAGAGCCTTAACGTGTAATTGGATGTAAGTGGTGAAAAAAGAAAGTTGCAACTGCAAGAATTGGAAGAGTTTCAAAATAAGGCATACGAGAATGCTCTCATCTATAAGGAAAATACGAAAGCTTTATCACGATAAAATGATTTCTAGGAAGGATTTTAGAATTGGTCAAAAAGTCCTTTTGTACCAAATGCTTCTTCGGCAATATCTAAGTAAGTTGCATTCTCGTTCGATAGGACCATTTGTTATTACTAATATTTTTCCTCATGGTACAGTTGAAATTCAAAGTTCGCAAACATCCAAGGTGTTCAAGGTTAACGCTCATTGACTTAAGCCCTATTATGAGAGGATTATAGTGGAAAATGTGATGAATATAGATTTGTAAGAACTGGACTACAATTGAGACAAGAGAGCATCAAGTCGAACCAATGACAATAAACAAAGGCACTGCATGGGAGGCAACCCATGTCCTTTTGTATTTGATTTAAGTTATTTGTTTCTAGGGTTTTGTTGTGTCACTTTGTTTGTGTTGAAAATCATCTTAATTTCCAAGTTAAATGGACTATGATTTGAAGGTTGTGTTTATTGTTTGGGTAATTGGCAGCAAAAATTTTGTGCTTCAAAGGAGTGTGTAAAGCACAGACATTTTACGCACATGCACACCATTTGGTATGCATATGTGCAAAATCCAGTAGCTAAATTTCAAAATTTGTATCACACGCACATGTACGGACTTACTACCTTTTGCGCACATGCGTGCCTGGCAGGCTGCGCTTGCACATGTGCGTGCGTTGATTAAAAGGCCCAAACCCTTATTTCCCTAGCATTCAAATGACATACTCCTAACACTTCTCTCTACTCTTCTTCTCCTCTCAAACCCTCTCAACCCTTGACATTTTTTTTGTACCCTTAAATCACTTTTTAATTCATTCTATTAACATCAATTCATTCTTCTTTCAAGAGTAAACTCCATCAAGATATGAATTTCATTGAATTTTCTTACATTTTTCCTTTTCGGATCTATAATTTAATTGTTAGAAATTTTTGTTTCTTGATAATTTAATTGTGCTAATTCGTCATGGATTAGATGTAAAATATGTGGTTTGAGTAATTTGTGAATGAATTATTGTTTGGGAAGTAATTGTGTGTTATCTTTTATGCAGAAAAATTCATCCTTTGTTCATGCATGCCAAATGTTTGATGAATTGCTTCAATGAATAAAAATCTTAAAACACAAAGTATTGGTGCATGAATTTAAGTCCTAGAACTTCAATTATGTCATATGATTCTCCCTTATTCATTTATTGTGACTAAGAATGTTCTAACAATATCATTAATTTATGCACATACCTTCGTTTTGGCAATAACCAATTGAAATTCATCTTTTGCATATTAAGGTTAATTATTAGTTGAGGCTGTGAATTTGCATAAGTATGGGGTATTAGAACCCTTATTTGGTTGCCTTGGTTTTCACATATAATTTTTGTAGGAATGGCACGAATGAGTAAGAAACTAGCTATGAGCAAAATCACCAGGGCTTCTTCATCCTCTGAATCTCAACAAGAGCGTGAGAGCTCGCCCGAGGAGAATGTGTTGCACAATTCGTCAATATTGCGACTCAGAAGAAATATGGGAAGGATATATCAATAAGGGCTTATATTCACAATTAAAGAGAAGGGTATTCAAATACCATTAGGCAGAGTTCCGGAGATCCGAACTACTATAAGGACGCATGATTAGAATCACTTCGCATCTATCCCTAAGGACATGATACTACCGGTAGTGCACAAATTCTATGCTAACTTGACTAATTATAGTGGCATTAAGGTGTATGGCCGGGGAAAGGAAGTAGATATTTTTGCAAATACGATTAACCAACTTTTGAGAGTCTACCGTATTCGTAATGATGAGTGGCCGACCATTCGTGACACTAATATTAAACTCAATAAAATTACGAGCATTCTTTGCGCTGGAGGAATTGAATGGGCATTTAGTGCTGGGGATGTTGCACAACATTTTAATACCAATATGCTTAAACTGGTTTGGCTAGTATAGTTCAAGTTTGTATTAGCCCGACTCCTTCCAATTTACCATCTCACACGTGTTGGAGTAGGTCAAACTCTTATACTGCGTGGCTTTTGGCAAAGCTATAGATGTGGGCAACCTGTGTATCTGCCAACAAATTTATTATTCAGCGGTCAACAAGCAATCTAACCTTCGGTTTCCCCACCTAATCACGACCTTGAGTGTAGAGGAAGGAATAACAATTGATCCAGAGAAGAAATTAAATCCCATAAAACCGATTGCATTGGATGGAGTGAGGGCTTTGGTTAAGCAAGCTCATTGCCATGCTTCTACTTTATAGCTATCTGATAAAGAATCTAAGCCGAGACACAGTTAAGAGGATATCTTAGAGCAGATTTTAGTGAAGCAGTAGTGCATGTGGCACTGGTTTGACACGTATATCCAATATCATCATGTATGGCAGTAGACTATGGAAGCTCGCCAACTAGCATGAGAGCGAGGAAAGGATTCCACTGCATTTTCACCTTTCCCTCAATTGTCGCAGAATTTGGCGACTAATGATCCTTGTGATGATGATGCATGATGCCCTATGATTTAGAACATTTTTATTTATGTTTTTCTTGTTTTTAAGATGATATCGTACTTTTTGAGTTATTTTTATTTTTAACTTGTTTAATTCTAGTAGTGATGTCATTGTTTTTGTTGTGTATTGCTCTTAAGGGATTAAGTTTTTTCCTGACTATTATGGAATCTAATTCTACAAATTTTTTTTTTATTTTCTTAATTTCTCAAAGGGTTTAATGTTTTGTTTTTGTTCTAGTGTAACAAAGAGTTTCAACTCACATCAAGGATTATTACGAGATATACTGCACCAAATGCTCATCAATACTAAAGAAACTTTTCTTTTTCATACTTTGTGCTTTTATTTTCTTTCGCATTGTGGACAATGCTTATTTTTTAAGTGTGGGTTGGGGAGTTATTTGGATTTAGAATTATTTTGTGTATAAATTGGTTATTTTGCTCATTTTTGCTACAACATTTTAACTTTTCTTTTGATTTGAGAGTTTTTGAAAATTTTTGAAATTTTTTTTACTTAGCATGTTTTTGTGATTTTCTATATGATAACTCTTGATTTGAACCATTCATGAGTGAGTAGTAACAGTGTTAATATTTTTCGTGTACGATTTTTAAGAATTCTTGAGTACTTAGCCATAAATTAATCTTGTTTGGATACTTAGAGATAATTATGTAGACTCATCTATATTGCATCCCAGAAACTTTCTTTATTACATTTTTGAGGCAAAAATTTTAAACAACTTGATTCGGTTTAAAGATTAGGGTAGAACCTTCTTTGGTTGTTTGAACCTTTCAAGCCATCACTTGAAATTTTTATCCCTAGTAATTTATTTGAGCCTTAATTGGTTACGACTGGAGAAAAATACCATTCACCTTCTTTCATTTAAACTCATTTTTACTGACCTTTATGAGCCTAAAAATTTCTTTTAATTTTCTATCCAAATTATCCCTAAAAAAGCTTTATTACACACATTTATTTGTAAGGGAATATAAGGGTGGAAGGTAGTAGAATAAGGATATCAATTTGGTTAAATGAATGGTGCACATTTATGGGGCATGAAAAGGGTATTGAAAGTACTTGTACAGTTGCAGGTAATGCCTATCACTGGTACTTGCATTAATGTGTTTGTGAGTAGTGCCTACCACTGGTACTCGCATTTGGAATCGGACACGAAATAATTATGAAGAATGGATCTGATAAAAAGGGAAAAAAAGGAGTATTACTAGACAAATGTTGGCATGTTGGGTCAAGTAGAAGAAGGAGGACTTTCTTGCTTATTGTGTGCTTAGAATTTTCCATGAGTGTTTGTTATTCGAGTGTGGGGTTGTGAATGTATGATGCTTAATGTGTGAAGTGAAGTTTTATTTTAATGTGTGGCTAGCATTACTTTAAATCTCTTTTTCTTATTTGTAATATCCTTTCTCTTCTTTGATTAGCCAATACCCTAGCCTAATATTACAAGCTAAAAAGTCCTACCTAATTTAAATTGAATCAGTTGTCTATATTAGTGGAGATGTATAACAAGAGTGAGCTATAGGTTGTTTGGAAAAATTTTAAGAGTTTGCATGATTTAATCCAACTATCTTCAATAAAAACTTAAGTTTTTCTTGAATGGCTATGCACACATACACATGAATCTCATGTTTTGGTTTTTATTAGTATTTGATCTCTTGAGTTCTTAGACTACTCCAAATGGTGGACAGACTCTTGATTATTTATGAGGATAATTGTTGAGATGTATTGGGTGAAATTTTGATATTCTTAATTGTTATAATTCTATGTTTGCTCAAGGAAGATCAAAGCTAAGTGTGGAGTAATTTAGTAAATGTCTTAAATTTTATATGTCATTTATCGTATTTCTATGTATTGTAAGCAAGATTTGAGTTAATAATGAGCTTAATTGGACTATTCTTAGTTTTGGTAGGTTTGAAGTGGAAAAGGATTGAAAATGACGAAAGGGATGAAGAATTGCAAAGCTAAAGCGTGCACAAGTACGGAGCAAAGCTAGACACTGTTTCATATTTTTAGCACAACTTTCTTGTTGAGCTCTGATTGAGTTGATTCAAGATGCATTAGAAAGTTAAAAGAAAGAGTATACACAATTTCATGTTTTGAGTTTTTTGAAATTCCATTAGCATCAATGTCAAAATTGAAGTTGAAATTGAAGCACCAGTTCTGATATGGATCCGAATAGCCCAAATATGTGTCAAGAGGAGGATATGAAAGATAGAGCAAGCATGGATTCATTCTTTCCAAGATTGGAGTACATTCGTGGTATTTCGATCAAGTTGGATTGGACTATTCTTAATTCAATAATACATGAAGTCCAATTCTTCAAAGTGAAGCACAAGTGGAGATCCTTTGAGTGCAAGAAGGCGGACTTCCTTTCAAGTTTAAATTATTATTGGGCTTTACAATCTGATGCGAACCCCGTGCGCAATCGACTTGATGCCACGAAACCCAACAATTCAAGACGGCACCAAATCCCAAGGATCGACTCCAAAGTTGGTCACAAGAATTTGGACAGCAAACACACAAACAAGAACAATAAAGAACACACAAAAATCAAGCAAGAATTCAACCCGTTGTCTATAACGAGACATTAAGAACCAAAGTCTTAACAAGATTTAAAGCAAGAATTGACCCGTTGCCTATATGAATCAGGCAAGAACCAAATCTATAAGTCAGTTAAAACAATCACCGTTGCTCAAGCGATGATCCCAACAAAGTCTTAATCCAAAGACTAAATCTGTATAAGAGACATGTGTATAAGAGCAGATTTTTATCAATAATATTCATCCTGTCTCTTATACACATCTAGATGTGTATAAGAGACAGAGGAGATACAATCAAACTAGCTTAACAACTCCTAATAACCTGCTAGGGTTCAGCCATAAGTGGCCCCAAGAGTTTGGGCTAAATGGGCCTTATTTAGGCTAATTAATGAGCCTAAAAACTAATAACTAAACGAACAACTAAACCCAACTTAAAACCAACTTAAAATCAGCCCAATTTACACAACACTTTAAATTATTATTGGGCTTTACATAATAAAGACCAAACTAAAATAAACTTGAAAGGAAGTCCGCCTTCTTGCACTCAAAGAGATGTTAGTGGGATCTCCACTTGTGCTTCACTTTGAAGAATTGGACTTCATGTATTATTGAATTAAGAATAGTCCAATCCAACTTGATCGAAATACCACGAATGTACTCCAATCTTGGAAAGAATGAATCCATGCTTGCTCTATCTTTCATATCCTCCTCTTGACACATATTTGGGCTATTCGGATCCATATCATTCCCTCTCTCCTCGAAAAGATTCGCCTCGAATCAATCTGATAAGAAAAGCACGTATTAGTCAAATGGGACACAAGATTGGCGACACATCTAGTCCTTGAAGCCCTGCACTATTGCAAACACAACAAAGTGTTACAAAGTAAGGAGCAAAACAGTTAAACAAATGTGCACGCCAAAGTAAAAAATCATTCAGCTTTGACAAGATAAACATAATTTGAGAAATTGCCAGAAAATACGGATTTTGACACAAATGAGAGATTTTTTTTGAGCAAAAAAATTTGAGTCAAAGTGTTCGAGCCTATATGAACACGATTTCATTCTTGCAAAGTATTTGACCTAAATCACACAACTTAGGTTTCTCAAAAACTAAATAAGAAACAAAAATTTGGGTGAAGTGTCTAAGTAAAACAAAATCAAATAAGGTATCACGCCATAACATAAACTTGACTTGACTTGCACAAAACTTGAATACCTTGAAGTTAACTTTACTTGAAATGTAGCAGAATTCATAAAAGAAGTTAACCAATCTAACAAAGTTATCCAAGTTAATTTGAACAAAAGTGAAATGTTGAAAATCATGTAGCATGCTAACACAACAATTCAAATTAGAGTTGATGGCATGGAAATGATTATCAAGTAAAGCTTGGACGGATTTATCCAAATAATGCTCCACAAATCTAGATTGAAATTCAAGAACAATTTGCATGATAGGCAAGTATAAGACTTTAGTTGCTGTGAATTATAGACCTTTAGATGTGTATAAGAGACAGGTCTTGTTTAATTATCTGATGTTTATTCTTATTTATTTCGTGTCCGATTCCAAATGTCGAGTACCAGTGGTAGGCACTACTCAAAAGAAGTTCATACGTGAGATAGGGTATTGGCTACCATATCTGTCTTACCTTGCTTTGCGGAATGATGAGATACTCAATTGGGAGGTTAGTGCATCACGACTTACACCTTTGAAGGGTTGAACATAAGAAAGAAAACTAGACAAGGATAAATCAAGGTTAGACATGACAAAATAAATTCTCTTGATATCTCTATCTTTTCTCTCTTTTCAATGGAGCTATACTCTAATTTGAATTGTTGTGTTAGCATGCTACATGATCTGTCTCTTATACACATCTAGATGTGTATAAGAGACAGGGTTTGAATTTCTAATGTTGTCTAACATTTATTTATGTTGTGGCAAAGGAATAAATTTTATGTTTTACCCTTTTTACACAAGTGATATGCCTTAGTATAGCTATCATAAAAACCAATTTCAGATAATTCCCATAGCTGACCAAGTTGTAAATGACATGTGAGCAAAGGTGCTACATCATCCTGTGACATAAGTTAGATCTTCAAAGAAAGTGAAAGCAATGAATTGACCCGTTGTCTACCTCAAACACTTCACTTTCAGTTGACCATCGAAACTTATAAGGTTTTGGATGTGGGAAAGTAGGCAAATTCAACTTTTCAACAAGATATGTACTTGCCATATTAATCCATATGCTACTATCAATTACAGTACCACAAACCCTTTCATTCACAAGAACCTTAGTGAAGAAAGTCTCTTTCTGCCTGCAAGACATCACAAATAAAACTCACAAAACAAAGTGGTTAGTGTTAGAAAAAAAATTAGAATTTTTCCTCACCACTCGGTCTTACTCTGTGGAGTGCAATTCACTCAAGTTGAATCACTCAATCTCTTGTGTATACCCTCAAATGAATGGCTTTTTATCACTCGAATGATCTTGCCACACTGCCTTTTTCCTCTCTTTAGTTCTTTCTTTTAGTCTTTGGATTAAGACTTTGTTGGGATCATCGCTTGAGCAACGGTGATTGTTTTAACTGAACTTATAGATTTGGTTCTTGCCTGATTCATATAGGCAACGGGTCAATTCTTGCTTTAAATCTTGTTAAGACTTTGGTTCTTGTCTCGTTATAGACAACGGGTTGAATTCTTGCTTGATTTTTGTGTGTTCTTTATTGTTCTTGTTTGTGTGTTTGCTGTCCAAATTCTTGTGACCAACTTTGGAGTCGATCCTTGGGATTTGGTGCCGTCTTGAATTGTTGGGTTTCGTGGCATCAAGTCGATTGCGCACGGGTAGTTCGCATCAGATTGTATCAGAGCTGTCTCCAATTCTAGGGTTAAAAAAAAAAGGAAGAAGAATGAATCCATGCTTGCTCTATCTTTCACTCCTCCTCTTGACACATATTTGGGCTATTCGGATCCACATCAAGTTCTGGAAGTCGTGCATATGTGCGCGACCCAAAAGCTGCGAACATGTTCAATTTCCAATAAGCATGTCTTGAGGAGGAGTTTCTCACACACCTACGCAATGCTCAGGCGTGCACGTGCGTGTGTAGCAGCGCAGGGTTAGGAAATTTTTTATTTTAGGCAGATTTCTTCGTCCGGTTGGACTTTTTTTCAAGCATTTTCATGTTCTTATCAGTAGATAGGGATTTTAACCTTAGTATTCTCTACAAATACCGCTTATAGGTGAATAGAAGGGAGAGAAATAGAATAGACAATCAGGAGTTTTCTTTAGTAGCTTTGTATTCTTTCATGGCCTTTAGTACCTAAACCCATCTTATTGGTCGAGTGAAATGAAGCCTTGGTTGATTCTACAGTGTTGCGAGACTTTTGTATTTTAAATTTTAAATTCACTTTTTATATCAAGTATTGATTATTTTTCTACATTAATTTTATGATTGCTTCTTTTAAATTGCTATGACTGTAAAGTAGTGAATAATTTGAATCAATCTATAGTAGATTAATATGACTGCTTTGTTCAATTTAATCTCTTAGCCAACCAAATTTAATAATTGCTCAATTAGCGTTATTGAATCTAAAGAAAATAATCAACTAATTGACAAAACCACGTGTGCTTATGTTATATTAGCATAATTGATCTTGCTAGTTTTTTTTATTGCTTCTATAAATTAATCTTCTGCGTGTGTTTGGATTAATTTTATACTTAGGGTTAATTGGATCGCTTGTTAAAAATTAACCAACTTAGGAAAAAGATATAAGAATCAATTTTGAATTGGAATTCGGGTTAATTCTTCAATTAATATTTGATACAAAGATTGAATTATCATGATGTTGATGATCGATTAATAGAATTTCCATGGTGGATGTGATTGAAACCAAGACCTTTTTGTTAAATTGAATTTCCTACAGTTTTGATTTTTGCAATTTAGTATAAAAACTTATTCAAAACCCCTCTTTTACTTAAGCTTGAACAATAAACTCCAATCCCTGAGGAAGGACTTGGACTCTCTACAACTACATTAGTTATGAGAATTTGATCAATTTTGGTTACCTGCGTTAGCATGGCCAGTTGGTGAACAATACCCATATCCTCAAGTCACCAACAAAGCCAAACTAGTTCTTGTGAAGTATCAACTAAAGCACGATATTTAGCTTCAGAACTGGAATGGGCAGTGATAAATTGTTTCTTGCTAAGCCAAGAAATCAAAGAATCTCCTAAGAAAAGACAAAATCCTATTGTAGATTGCCAATCAGTAGGATCCCCTGCCCAATCAGTATCAGAGTATGCACGTAATTCAAGTGAAGAATGTGCAAAAAATTTAATCCATGGAACATAGTGCCTTTGACATAACAAGGAATCTGAATAACTGTTGCATAATGGGTAGAGCGAGGAGCACTCATAAACTAATTGCTTAATAATATGGACTGCATAAGCAATGTTTGGGTGAGTGACTGTTAAATAAATAAGACTGGCAACCAATTGATGATACTGAGTACGATCATCTAACAATGAACCATCCAATAGAGTGAGATGAGTGTTTGCTTCAATAGGAGTAAAGGTAGTCTTAGTATCAGTCAAACCAGCACGAGTTAGGAGATCAGATGCATATTTAACCTGAGACAAGTAATAACCTTTGGCATTAGAAGATATCTGGTAAACCAAAAAAGAGCTGAGTAAATTGAGATCCTTCATTTCAAATTGTTGACTGAGAGATTGCTTGAGCTGTCTAATACAAGCGATATCATCTCCGGTGATAACCATATCATCAACATAGAGAAGTAATAAGATAATACCATTAGCTGTCTGTCAAATAAAGAGAGTAGAATGATAAGAGTTAAAAGAGATACCCAAACCAAGCAATGTAGAACTGACTTTAGCAAACCAAGTCTGAGGAGCCTATTTAAATCCATATAACACATGACAATTGTAGGCTCCCGAGGTGACAGACCTTTTGAGATTGATGATGAAAACCTGGTCAAGGTCACATGTATACTTCTTCTTTGAGATTACCATTGAGGAATGCATTTTTTGTATCCATTTGATAAAGAGACCAACGATAAATAGCAGCGACAACAATAACTGTACTGAACAGATGTAAGACGAGCAACAGAAGCAAAAGTTTACCATAGTGAATGTCATACTCCTAAGTGTAACCTTTGGCAATAAGACACACTCTACAGTGCTCAATAGAACTATTAGAATGAGTCTTGATCTTGTACACCCATTTTCAACCAATTGCAACTTTGCCATGGTGTAAGCCAACCAAATTCCACGGATGGACATGTGCCAAAGCATCTAATTGCTCTTGTATATCTTTCTGTCACAAAGGGTTAGAGGAAGCCTCACAAAAAGACTGGGGCTCATATAGGGTAACAAGAGTAGGATAACAATGGTAATCTTGTAAATAAGAAGAACCCTTACTCGAGTAAAACGACGTAGGGAAGGACCTAGATCTAGGATGTTGTAAAGCAAAAGCGTAAATAGAATCCGAAGACCAAACAGTAGGTAGAGAAGGGACTATAATTGCATTATCTAGAACGTCTAAAAGGTTTGAAGTACCTACATCAGATAGTTCATCTAGGAAAAGATTGATTAATTCATTTGTGAAGAGACACGGAGAACTAGATGGACTGTGAAATTTTGATATGCTAAAAAATGGCCTATGTTCCCAAAATAGAACATGACTAGATGTCCTAAAACGTTTAGCCAGAAGATCATAATAACGGTAGCCCTTATGTTGAATACCTTAACGAACGAAACAACAAAGATGAGCAGAAGGCTCAAGTTTGGTACATTCATGTGGTTGAAGTAAAACAAAGCAACTACAACAAAAAACCTTGAGTGATTGATATTTAGGAGGCTTACCTTGCAAACACTCATAAGGTGATTGATTTTGTACAAGTGGAAAAGGGACTCAGATTTATAGTATACACAATAGTAAGCGCAGCTTCACCTCAAATTGTAATACTTTAGGTATATTTGAAGAAAGCAAAAGTGCTCGAATGGTGTCTAAAATGTGGTTATGTTTTCTTTCAGCTCGACCATTTTTTTGAGATGTACCTAGACAAGATTTTTGAGGAATAGTTCCATCATTTTAAGAATTGACAAAAATGAAGAATCAATGTATTCACCAACATTGAAAATTTTGATGAATTGAGAAAACTGAGTTGTAACCATATTTTTAAATTCATGATAAATTTGTAAGAATTTGGATCTTTGTTCCATTAAATAAATCCAAGTAAAACGGGAAAAGTCATCAATAAAGATAACAAAATAATGACATCTACCTATAGTAGGAGTAGGAACTAGATCCCAAATATCATAATGCACAGTTTCGAAGGATTGAGAAGAAAGAGAGTCACTTAAGTGAAATGGTAGAGCATGTTGTTTACCAAGTTGGCATAAAACACAATCAAATGATTCTTTTTTTACAAGACCTTGTAACCAGTAGAAACTGGTTGACAGACATACAACATAAGGATGAATGACCTAAACGAGAATGCAAAAGTTAAAGTGATGTGACATGGCTAGCTTGTGCAACCATAGTGGCTACAAAAGGTAAGTGTAAAGAGGTTAGGATAAATAGATGCCCAACTTTTCAACTGGTCCCAACCTGACTCCTGATCTTAGGATCTTGAATAACACAAGCTTTCTTAGAAAATTAAATATCAAGATCAAGATTACATAATTGACCCACTGAAAGTAAATTATACGATAAATTTGGCACAAGAAAAGTATAAAAAATGGTCAAATTTGAGGTAGAGATAGAACCGTGGTGACTAATATTTAAGGAAGATCCATTAGTAGTATGAACTGGTACAACATTAGGCATAGGTTGTTTGCCAATAAAAAGAGAAGAAAATAGATGTCATATGATTGAAACAACTAGAATCAATAAGCCAAGAACTACTACCTGATGTGGCAAGAAGAGATGAGGAAGATAAGGAATCTTGACGAGATATAACATGATTGAGTTTATAGACATGGATAGCATAAATGTCCGAGTGTCCATTGTAGTTTCGTGAAAATTCAAGAACCAATTAGTCTAAACAAGGAATACTATGAAGGCAGTTGACTAGTATTCTAAGAAGTTATGAACGAAATGATATCGTGTAATTTAAAAAACAGAATAATACCATAAAAATTAATAATATCGCTCTAATACGATGTTAGAATAGTAAACAGAATTGGGAGAAATTGTGTGTATTAATCAATGATACAATAGTTTATATTTATATACTTATAGTTACAATGAATTTAGACTATATAATGAATCTAGACACTAATTGATAAGGTAACTGTATATAAATCTAGGCACTAATCAAGGTAACTATACATAAATCTAGGCACTAATGAAGAATTTAATTATACAATGAGTCTAGACAATCACTATAACCAAGTTAATGGACTTCAACCTTAAAAGCTTCAAAATAATATAACAAATGTGAAAAAGTGTTGCGTGTCGGATATGGAAAGTGTAGATGTCAATTTTAACAACGCAAGTAATAAAAGAATTTTAATAATAAACCATTACCGGTACTCTGCAAGGATATGGGGTAGTTGAATAGCTAGCGGCAAGAAGTATTGTCCCACAAAGATCGTTTGTCGACAATTACTAGACTAGAAGGTACTTGCACTATTTAGACAATGAAAAAGTTGGATTTTGAGATTTACTACTATGAAATTAAACTATCAAAGCAATTAACAATTGCAATTTTACTAAATTAATACTAAGGAAAGCAAGTAAAACAAGTAAGAACTAAGAAGTAATTAAGTAATCTAAGGAAAACAACTAACAATTGCCACTAAATAACTAATCTAGGAAGCCATAATTGAAGAGTAAAAGCAATTAATTATAAATTAAACTAAGAAAGGATGAATTATACATGAGAAACTAGAAAACATCATTTTTACTAGAATTTAGCCACTAGAAATAACTAGAACTAGTAGTACTTAACCAACAATTTATACTAAACATAAGAACAACTGAAAACATGGATTAAACTAAGAAAACTCAAACTAAACATATACATAATAAATTACGAATTAAATTAAAAGTTTAATTTACATGGAAAACAAGAAATGTGATTTAAAATCAGTAATTTTTATATCTACTTAAAAACTAATGAAAATACCACTAATTTAAGGTAAGAAAGATTGAAACTTGCAAGAAATTAAGCTAGAGAATTAAGAAAACTAAAGCAGAAAATTTATTTATTAACTAAAACTTGCAAAGAAAGTTAAGTTCCCTAAACTAATTTACTACTAAAATATCACGTACACTACTAGTATGTGTCCATTTGTACTATGAGGGTCGTCTTTTCATAACTAACTAGAGGTATGTGTTTTCTGCAGAAAATCTACATGGGAGAACAATCCCAAGGAAAACTTCTCCTTCGATGCTTTGCCCCACTAGTGAATGCTACATTTCTCCTCTCAACAAACTATCTTAAAGTGGTTGTTGATAACCTTAGAGGTTAAAGGCACTTGAATCTTAATATAAGGTGCTAGGTCTTGTGAACAATCTACCAAAAAGAACATCGCTGCGAATTCTACGGTATTTATAAGGTAAATATTAGTTTTTTTTTTCCCTTTCTAAGGGTCACTTCCAAATCATAGAATTTTTACATTTTAATACACCATGTCCTCTATTACCATCCATTATTTGAAATTTAGCTGGTTCGATTGGTTTAGCCAAGAATGTTCAGCTGTTCAATCTGGTTAAATGTAAAAGAATTCTAAAAATCCATCAAACCTGGTGAAAGCTAGTGAACAAACTGAATCAAGCTAGACTGGTTTTAATGGTGTTTTCTATTATTACTCTCTGTTGTTATGTTCTCTTAGATTTATTTCTTCTTTTTTTTTTTTGGAAAAATGCAAATAATCCCTATGATATCTTGAATAGTCACTTTAGCCCTATGGTTATCAAATGTGAATTTGACCTATTGTGCTTCAAATATTTTTGTAAAATTGATAGAAACCATCAAAATTAACACCAAGTTGCGAAATTTCATATATGCCCTAACCAATTCAAGTGTATGGCATAGTTTTAGGGTAAAATTAAAACAAATTAAAATTGGGTCATAAAGTTTTTGGGTCAAATTGAAATTTTAAAATAACCCTCCCCCTCCCCTCCATCTTCTACTACCAATAGCCATCCCTTGACCAATCCCTCTCCTTTTACCAGTAGTCACCCATCTATGGGTCACCATTCCCTCACCTACACCACACAATAGCCATCCCATCCACCCACCCACCCCATCCAACACTGATGTCCCCGACCGCCCACCACATTCTCCCTTTCCTCTCCTTTGCATCCTGATCTTTTTCTAACTTTTCCCACCCCGGTCTCTCTCGATATCTCTCCTAATCTTTATCCCCTGATATCACATCTCCCAATCTCCCTTGATCTCTCTTTCCCATCGATCTCTCCCAATTTGTCATTGATGGTGATGAAGTAGGCATAGAGATGGAGAAGGAAAGCGAGGTAAAATTGACAAAGATGGAAGAGACATGCAGAACAAAATAGGGTGAGAATGGTAAGGCTGCTGTGATGGTGCTAATGAGGGGGAAGAGGAGGTGGCAGGTAGAATAGGAGAAGGAATAGGAAGAGTTAGGGTTTTGGAGGATAAAAAAGTTAGTTCACTATAATTTTAATGTTAATTTTTTTTAAACACTCCCAAACGCAATGTACGTCTGTGAACCATCAAAATTAGTTAGTTTTGATGGTTTTCGTCTATTTTGCAACAAAAATTAAAGTACTAGGGGTCAAACACATATTTCATAACCACAGGGATAAAGTGCTTTATTGTGGATAACACAACGTTCTGCATTTACCCTTTTTTTGTGTTTCTTATACTCACAAGTTGTTTGGTAAGGGTAATGGAAATAATATGGCATTGATTAGAGGAAAATTTGTAGTGAGAGAAAGTATGAAAATTAGAGAGATATTGGGAGAATTGATTTAAGTATTATTACGTGGCATTAGTTGCCAATTGGCAGGGTAATACCCTATTTATAGACTACTTTAAATGGGCCTTAACCTTTTTGTGTGGGTCTTGGCCAATGTAGCCTAAACTATTCATTTGAGTAATTATGATTATGCCCTTAATTAATTTAACAAATGGCACAACCATAGTAGGTACGAGATTTAGTATCATCAATAGTCCCCTCAAATCGAGGTTTAACTTCAATTCAGGGTTGGGCTAACCAATCTCTTGGGACTTCCCATTTTGGATGCATTTGTTCTAAGCCGAAGCTCTAGCTAAAGTCTCCACTTGAGGCTTACTGTTTGTATTTGATGAGTCCCCATTCGAGGCTCTAACATCTTTACTTAGTGCATGTGCGTTCCCATCCAAGGCTTTGTTATTTTTATTTATGCTCGGAGAATCCTATCCGAGGCTCTATGTTGTTGATTTTTACACACAATTTGTATGAGAATTCTTCTGAAACCCTTGCCACATGGCTTCACTTATTATTCCAGAAGATAAAAATAGCTTCATCTTGTGGGAATGAACAATGGTTCACAGAGCCATTTTGCATTTTGAAATTGGAGCGTTATCCCACCAGACCAAATTACTCCAAAGCTTGATTACGAAACCCAGCAGCACAAGCCTTCTCCACGTGGCAATAAGCTTTGACTAGTTGCTTCAATTGTCCCAAGATTCTTTTCAAAAATTGGGTTCTTACACAATCAATAATACCATCAACCTCTACTATTAATCCTCTAGTTCTAGTAAGACAACTGAGATTGCTATCCTGCTCCACTTATTTGAAATTCAGATTTTGAATTCACCTTTCTCCACTTATAATGATTTTAATAGTTGATATCAAAATTGATATCGAAGAGCTCTGGCTAAACCTCAGCTTATTCTAGTTTCTTACTGAGTATTCTCACCAAAGCCAAGGTCAGTTGGGCAGTTAAATTAAGTGAGATTTGATTAAATTAACTTCAGCCACATTCGGCTTCGACTAATTTGTTTTAGCTCCACGCATATTGCATGTATTTCCTCGAACTTCGGATTTAGCTTAAACAGCTTTGGCCTTGTTTAATGAATCCTCCAGCTCAAGTAATTACATCAGGCTAGGCCAATTGCATCAGCATTGGCCTATATTTTTTCTCATTTCATAGGCTCACAAACCTTTTTCATTTAATTTTGGGCTCAGGCCTCTTGTACATCATTTTGGCTCATAGCCTTCTTTGTGGGATCATAGGCTTCTTATATTTTTATTTTGGCTCATAGCCCTCTTCTTTTTATCATTTTAAACTTGATCCTTTGCCACTTAGGCGCATTAGCTAGCTTAGGGCAACTTTAAGGGGACCCGTAGGTCTCTTCCTTTTTTTGTTTTCTTTTTCTGTACTTGATCTTTTGTCACTTGAGTACATCGGCGGACTTAGGGCAACTCTTTTTTATTTTAAGGGAGGGCCACTAGATCTCAGGCCTTCTAGCACTCTTGCTTTTTCTCATTTCATTTTTTTTTTTTGAACCTGATCCAGACCTCTTAAGTACTTCAGCGCGACTCATCATTTTGAGGGGGACGGCGATTAGGTCTGAGCTCTCCTAGCACTCATACTTTTTCCGTTTCATTTGTTTTTTCTTTCTTTTTCGAACCTAATCCGAACCTCTTAAAAACTTCGGCAGGTGGAAGCAGCTCATCATTTTGAGGGGGACCACTAGGTCTCAGCCCTCCTAGCATTCATGTTTTTCTTGTTTCATTTGCTTTTTCTTTCTTCTTCGAACCTGATCCAAAGCTCTTAAGCACTTCAGCGAGTCGGAGTGGCTCATAATTTTGAGAGGGAACAACTAGGTTTCAATCCTCCTAGCACTCGTACTTTTTTTTTGTTTCATTTGCTTTTCTTTCTTTTTCAAACCTAATCCGAACCTCTTAAGCACTTTGGCGAGTTGAAGCAGCTCATCATTTTGAGAAGAAACCACTAGGTCTCAGTCCTCTTACCTCTTTATTTTATTTCTTGAGCTCTTCGACTCGACTCTTTTTTTTTTTTTTTTCTGGGCTCATGAGCTTCATCTTTTCCTTTTTCATTTGGCTCGTTGACCTCTCTGAGTTCATAACTTGGGCTTCGGCCCTTTTTTCTTGTTGGCTTCGAACATCAAATGATCAAATCACATTGTGTTCAAAGTCTCCAAGTGGAGATCTTTCTCAATTTCGATGACTCGAACACCAACTATAAGTCAATGAACCTCGGATCAGAAGAAAGTTCTAGATTCTTCTTTGGTCAAATGCTTCCAAACTAAACTTCTAATAAACTTCAACCTCGGCTTCATAAGCATCTCAACTTCGGCATCGACCAAGTCATCATTTTTCTATTTGGCTTCCCCTTTGCAATCCAGATTGCAGACATTAGTGATTGCTTGTTGAACTCCATAGGAACCGCAATTCTCAATGAAACTGCAATTATTTGTACTGAGCTTACGATAAGCTCTTTTTGACCTGCTCATTTGAATTGCTTTTGTTAACCATGTATGTGCTCCAGGCCGTCATCGGCAGCCTCGACTGTTATCTTTTATCATTGAACAACTTCTATTTGATTGGCGGCCACAACGGGGTTGCTTTGGACCTTTCCTTTGCAACAGCTTTATTTGGGAATTTTTCAATTGATCGGTCGTCTCAGCTTTATTTTTTGAGCTCGGATGAGCTCCTGCACCCTTTTTTTGTTGCTTTAAATTCAGTTTCATTCTTTTCGGAAATTTGCTCAAACTGCTAGGATGTTGACCCCATTTTGACCCCTCCTTCCAACAAATACCAAGAATAGCTTAGTTTCACTAATAAAGAAAAATAAACTTGAATTATCAAGCTTATTTTCAAGGTATTGCTCTACACATGTATTACTTTATAAATATAATATCGGCAAATATATTAGTGAACTGATGCACACCAATAATAAGCAATATGATCATGCCAATTAAAAAGTGAATATATTCTTAAGGATCGGCTTCTCAAAAAAATTCATAAACTATTTAAATATAGAACATGTCCATATGAACAGTATGTTGAAATTTAAACTTCTTAAGAAAGTGCTGAACTTATCTTTGGCAAAATTGAAGCTGAGTTTCTCTTCTCCAAATTCGTATCGTGACTTCGGACAGGAAAAATAACTTTTTTCAAAAATGGAACCCAGCTTGTTCGACACGTGGTCTTGAATAATTAACAATTTGATTTAAGCAACGTTCACATTGCGCATTCAAGGATAACTTAGTCACCCATTTTGAATTTGCATCTATCAACTTTTACAATATAGTCCAGCTAGTGAGTTATTTGATTATACGACTCTGGAATCATGGTTCAAAGTTGCGGTCGCAGTGACTGTCGCGGAACGTATCGTTTTATATCAGTTTCAGAGTATCGGTCACGTATCGAACGATATGTTAATTTAGAGATCGAAAATATATTTGAAAAATATAAAAAAAAAAAATTATAAACAACAATGATAAGCATATAAAATCAACAATTATATTAAATTTAGCACAACTCTCAAGCAACATGAAATACATAATTGTTATTTCACTCATAGTTATTAGGCCAAACGAAAGTTTTCTTTATGGATGTTAGACAATTGTTTATTAAATTTTCTTTCTTATTATCTAAACAATGAAATCATTATTTTTGTGAATCACAATTCAAGATTCAACCAGATTTGATGTCCATCTAACATAATTAAATTTGATTAAAAACTAATTGAAGATAAATAATACTCCCATCTTTTAAAATCCTTCAGGGGTCAAAATATAATAGAATAAAATAATAGGGGGACGAAAATAAGAAACCTTACAAATTATCGAGGCTGACTGGGAGTTTATTATAACTTGGGGGCTCAAAGTCAAAATTTCACAACTTCTAATCTTTTCCCTATCGATCAACATCACCAATCTAATCCCTCAGTCTACCACCGCTGATGAAACTTCCCAAATCCCTTCCTCCAAAAACCATCACACACCCAACTAAATCTCCAAAACTCTTTAACAAATCTATTCCTATTTCACTAGAAAACTAGAGGAAAAAATAAGTTGAAAACCCTAGTTCTAATCTTTTAAGACACTCCAATAATTATTTATTCTTTGATGGAGTGTCTGTGTTTGTTGAGTTAATCATCTCAGCCAATCAGAAAGATCAAAAATTGGGACAGATATTGGCTGACTCTATGCTATTTTGACTGGAATCTCAAAGATGAAAAAGTTAGTTTTTATTCAAATTGAATGAACCACAAGTTGACTCGGGGGAATCGGACGATTCTCACCGAATCCTTGAATCGCCCTGAATCTGACGATTCCCGATGAGTCGATGCCAGTTCTGACACTCAGTACATTTGGGAGCTGTCGATCACTCTTGTTCTGGTTCCGACTCGATCGAGTGCTTGGAATTCATTCTTTCTTCTTTAACCAGCCTTGACTTTCGGCTATAGAGCTCAACTTTGAAGCTGTAGTAAAGTTGTTTGTCCAATTTTAACTTTGGATCTAAACCAATCTTCGTAAAATTGGATCTTTTGAGTGATTTTTCTTCCGTCTTTGTTTTTGTCATCGTAGAAGATTCTGTTGAGAGGTCAGTTTTGTCTCATTCAAAGCTTTGCCGAGGTGAATTTTTCCTTTTCATCAGATTAGCCTTCAAATCCACCTGACGGACCTTGTTGATGAAACTCATTCCTTTGAGTTTTGTCATTTAGATTTTGCCTTAGTTGAGTACAATATTAGCTTTTACTGAGCTTTCTCTTGGAGTTAACTTTTTGTGTGATCTTATCTGCCCCACAAAAAATGTTGAAAAAAGGACGGAAGAAGGGTGACTCTTTTTTTATAGATTCTCACATACGGCGTTAATTGACGTGAAAAAAATTTATAGTGAGAGAAATTAAGAGAATTGATTTGAGTATTATTGTGTAGCATTAGTTATCAATTGGTAGAGTAATACCCTATTTATAGACTTTACATGGATCTTAACTTTTTTGCATAAACTAATAAAACCTAAATTATTCATTTGAATAATTATAATTATGCCCTTAATGAATTTAACAAATGGTACAACCGTTTTAGGTGCGAGATTTAGTATCCTGAGAGATGTTTATCAATTCGAATGAGAGTGATTGTTGCTGTTTTGCAGGGCTTCGGTGAGATGAGTCTATGGCTTTTGTTCACCCAATCTGACTTTAGTCAGTACGGAACAATTAGGTAGCATCGGCTTGATTATCCTGTTAGGTCTATTTCTACCGATAATGTCAAAAAAGCATCTTCCACACTCTATTTCTGAAAAATTCTTACATGGATCCGGTAGGTAGAATGGATCCTTTGCTCTATATTCATCCACATCACTCTAACTCATTAAAAATAAACTTTCTCAGGGTGATGTGGATGAATATGAACCAAGGAATCTATCCCACCTACCGTGGACTGAATCCGTATAAGAATTTTCCCTTCATCTCCTCCCATATCTCCCTCAATCTGTCTCTTTCCTTATTTTATTCCAATGAGCAATGAAATTCTCTGCATGTATTAATTTTGTTTTGAATGGTTCAGATGTATTTTTTTGCTAGACAAACTTTCCGCTTGTATTAATTTTGTTTTGAATGATTCAGATGTATCTTTTTTGCTAGAACGTACCAGATTGCGGATTTCCTGAACTCAGGACTACAATTTTGACAATGCTGTTGACAAAAAGAAAGAAAATTTTTTGTGACTTACGGAAGACAAGTTCACAGTCCAAATCAGTCACCGAATTTGATGATGTTCTATGGGAAATATTACTGAAGCTTCCAATAGAAGTTCTACTCACCTTCAAATGTGTATCCAAACAATGGCTCTTTATTATCTCTCATCCAGTATTTGGCTACCTACATTTCCAAGGTAACCTTGGCATGAATTTAGTTGCTGGCCTTCTCTTGTATCATTTACCTAGGCCTCATAATCCCAAAAATGCCTTCATTTACCTTGAAGGTGTTGAATTTTATTGGTGGCAATTCTGACGTACACAAAATATGGTCTTGCAATGGCTTGCTGTGTTTATGTATTGTTTGGTATGGGGAGTTTGTTGTTATGACTACACATCTTTAAACCCACTACAAGTAAATCTATCAAACTGCCAGATCTTGAGGGGCCTCAAGCGTCAAGAATATTATATTAGGTCCATGACTATAGCATTTGGTCCCTATAAGTCATAGTACTATAATGTTCTTTGTGTTTCAGTTGTTGGAATGCATTATCTGTTTCTACCTACTCATCTAATACCATGATCCGGAGAGATGCTGGAAATGATTTGGAAATGACGAATGAAGATTGTTATTTTTTTGAAAAGGGTGTCTTCTGGAATAATTATGTGTATTGGATAAGTGTTAGCCCCTTTGGCAGAGTTTCACGCATCGGCAAGGTTGCGTTCATGCCTGGCCACAAATAGCTTGCACGTCGGCTAGGCAGACTGCCCGTCGACAAGGCAGTATGTGAGTTTGGCAAACGGAGGTGGGCCGACTTGAGCTGTTGATGTGCTAAGTGTTTCAAAACTATGCCTTGGTGTTTCTAAAGTCCTTAGAAAAGATTTGGCATCAATTTGAACAGCTTTGATGGGGTCTCGGGTGGACCGAATGGTTCTACTATTTTCAATGAAATGGTGTCAACTGCTATCACTTGGAATTTTTAAGGTTTCCAAACCTTATATAGGGAAGGTATGTTCACTCCTGGGTGCCCGATAGGTTAGGCCACCAGGCAGGCAAGGCAGCCCGTGGGCATTGTTGGGAACCTTTTCCCATGTCCTATGAGTGTTAGGAATGGTCGTGTTGGCTTTGGGACTGACGTTGGCAAACGTTCTCTTGGTGCAGCTAACGAGCACGAATGAGCTGGGAAACGTTCGCAAATGGCAGTGGCAAGAACGGACCCGTGCACACACACATGCACACGAGATGGGCATAGCTTGTGGCACAATCTTGGGCGTTGCTGGGAGCCCAAGTGTAGCCTTGTGCGTGGCAAGGCTGGTTGGCAAGAGTGTTGGCTGAGGAACGTAGGCAATCGGGTTGCCTACGTGCTGGACAGTTACGGGAAACGGTTAGGCAGTGTGCACGTCGAGCAAGTGCACACGTACGGGTGTGGCAATCAGTGGAAGTTGGACTTCGTGTGGTTGAGTGGGACTACTTGGCTGAGCTGGTGGGCTGCGCATGTGCGAGAAAATGGCTGGAAATACAGGCAGCACGTGGAGTAGTGCTTAGTGGGCGGTTGTGGCAGTTATCACCATCTTGGGCATGATCAGGCCAAGTGTGCTGCCAACTGGCCAGGCAGCCTAGTTGTAGGCAGTTCGTTTGTCTAGCAAAGCTAAGCGGTTGGGCTTGTCAACCTCATTTTCCCTATAAATATTGGTAGTCAGAAACTTGGCATAGAGAGAAATCTGTTAGGATTTAGGCCAAGAGTGTTCTGTAAACCAACTGTTTGTAAAAAATCCCGTTGTAAGCTTTTAAAGGAATTAAAGTGTTACAAGGGTTGGCCTGGGGCCGTAATCCATTTGTGCGCTATTTACTTTCGTTTTGTTGTGCTTTGCTTTTGTGTGTTGCCTAAACTTTGTGCTTGTGTGTTGGTGAGTGCTTGTGTGTGCAAAGTTTTCCAAAAACGAGTGAAAACTAAACACGAGTGTGGAACGGGTTGGCTAACCAAAGTTTTCTGGGCGAAATTTTGGTGCCATTAACAGGCTTCTTATTCTGCCTTGGCACATCGGATTCGTGTCAAGTAGAAGTTTTGTGACAATTGTGGTATCAGAGCATTGGTTGAAGTATTCTGGACGTTTTTCCTATAGCTGGTGGCACGGTGGAACGAGTTCAGCGGTTGGAGGTGCTAGTAAACCAACTGATGATGCAGTTGGGTGAACTGCCAAAAGGCTATGTGCTGCGTTCTTCCCTCGACGAGACCAGGGATGCAGTTGAGGCCATTTGTCCTCATTTTCAACAACTTGAACAGGCATGGAATGCCAAATTTGAAAGTCTTGCACGGCTGCAAGACGAGATGGCTATGTTGAAGAAGGCGTCTCCTGTTGTGGACACGGTTAGCTCCGCAAGCCAATCTTCAAGGGCCAAGGTAAAAGTTACTGACCCAAAACATTTTGATGGTGGAATGAGTGCCAAGGAGTTGTAAAACTTCATCCAGGACATGGAGCAATACTTCAGGGCAGCGGGTGTGCCTGAAGAGGAAAAAGTAAGTTTTACAACTGACCATTAAAAGCATGTACCTTGCTGGTGATGCGAAGCTTTAGTGGAGGACGCGGGCTGGTGACGAGACCGTTCCTCAAATTTCAACGTGAGAGGCATTGAAAACAGAACTAAAGAGACAATTCCTTCCTACTAATACTTCGTGGCTTGCAAGAGAGGCACTACGAGAGCTGAAACACACGGGTAATGTTTGTGCCTATGTGAAGGAATTTAGTTCCTTGATGCTAGATGTTCGTGGGATGTCAGAGGACGATAAGTTGTTTAATTTCACGGCTGGCTTGCAGAAGTGGGCTTAGGCAGAGTTGCAAAGGCAAGGTGTCCAGAAATTGCAGCAGGCCAACTTCGGCTGACAGGTTGGTTGATTTTCAGGGAGTCACCAACGAGACTGGATATGGTGGGAACAACTCCCACAAAGAGAAGGACCCTAAATATGGAAATAACAGGTTCAAGAAGAAAAAGAAAGCTGTGGTGACTGAGACTGAGACCGGTAAGGTTCCTTTCGATAAGGATAAACTCTCCAAACTAGCAAGTTCAGTGGCTGTTTTATTTGCAAAAAGACCACACATGCCAAGGGAATGTCCCAAGAGGGAGCAATTTAGTGCCATCATTGCCGACGAGGATGGTCCGTCTTGTGCTAGAATGGGTTCCTTGACGTTGGTGTGCGACAGCAATAAAAACCAACTCTCTTAGGTGCTTGCGAAGCACAGGGGTCCTTCGGGTTGAAGGACAAGGCAGTAGGGACTGTCGGGTGCTAAGTAGAGGTGGGCTACTTAGATAAGAGAGTGCTGGCAGTTGGTGGCTGTCAGGCCAAAAAATGCTGGCAGTAGGTGGCTGCTAGGCAGAAATGGGCATGAGATGCTTGTTGTTGACACAGTTGGGAAACGTAGCAAACAAACACTACGAGACTTGGGTAGAAATCAGTCGGACATGGGGTCTTACTGATTGTGGGAGCCGAAAAACAAGTGGGGGAGTGTGCTATGTTTCTGTGTTGGTCTTGGTTTTGGGGGAAATCAAGGCCAGTCTTTTGTGTGGACAAGTCTGGCCAGGGCGGGCATTGTGCATGGTGCCTTGGCTGTGTTGGCCAAAACGATAAGGTTGGGAAAATGGAGGCAGGCCGTGTTGGTTTCTTTACCGAAGCTCGGAGACTGATCCATGGAGTCTCAAAAACGTGCAACGGGCAGTTCCTAGGGTGGAAGGTAAGTGGTAAATCTCTTCTGTCCTTGTTTAAATTTTTCAAAATCCGTTTTACTTGATTAATTTTATGGCACGGGGGTGCCAAGTGACTGATGTTATTGCTATGCAGTTGGCAGAGTGTAGTGTACTTCATTTGTTGCCCATGTACATTGTTTAAACAAAGGCAGTGCGGCTTGACAATGTGGCAAACTTGTTGTGGGATTCAAGGTTCAGGCAGGAATTGCAACTTAAATGAAGCCTAAAAGGACAAAAAGAGGCTTGTAGTCACAAAGTTAGCCTAATGAATGGGAGAATTGCTAAAGCCATGCGGGAAAATGCGCAAGGGTGTTGCACAGTGGCGAGACTGGTGCAAACTAATCTCCCACTCAGCAACGGGGCTGTTCCGTTCGAGTGGCAAGTGCAATTGCTAGAGGGCTGGCGGTTGGCATTGATGAGGGCATCAATCTCTTCAAGTAGGGGAGATTTGTTAGCCCCTTTGGCAGAGTTTCACGCATCGGCAAGGCTGTGTGTAGGCCTGGCCCCAAACAATAAGCACGTCGGATATAAGGCTTACATGATATAAAGGTTGGCGAGTTGAGCCGTTGACGTGCTAAGTGTTTCAAAACTATGCCTTGGTGTTTCTAAAGTCCTTAGAGAAGATTTGGCATCAATTTGAACAGCTTTGATGAGGTCTCAAGTAAACCGAATGGCCTCTACTGGTTTTCATTAAAATGGTGTCAACTACTGTCACTTGGAATTTTTTTCCAAGCCTTATATAGAGAAGGTATGCTCACTCCATTTCTTGGGTGGCCGGTGGGTTAGGCCACCAGGCGGGCAAGGCAGCCCATGGGCATTGCTAGGAACCTTTTCCTATGTCCTATGAGTGCTAGGCATGACACTTTAATTCGTGTTGGCTTTGGGATGGACGTTGGCAAACGTTGGCTTGGTGTAGCTAACGTGCACAAACTAGCTAGGAAACGTTGGCAAACGGCAGTGGCACAAACGGACCCATGCACACATGCACGCGAGATGGGCATAGCTTGTGGCGTAATCTTGGACGTTGCTGGGAGCCCAAGTGAAGCCTTGTGCGTGGTAAGGCTGGTCGGCAAGAGTATTGGCCGAGGAACGTAGGCAACCGGGTTGCCTACATGCTGGACAGTTGCGGGAAACGGCTAGGCACTGTGCACTTCGGGTAAGTACGAACGCACGGGTGTGGCAATCAGTGGAGGTTGGACTTCGTGTGGCTGAGTGGGACTACTTGGCCGAGCTGTTGTGCTACATGTGCGAGAAAATGGCTGGAAATGCGGGCAGCACGTGGTGTAGTGCTTAGTGGGTGGTTGTGGCAGTTACCACCTTTTGGGGCATGATCAGGCCATGTGTGTTGCAAGCTGGCTAGCAACCTAGTTGTAGGCAGTTTGTTTGTCCAGCAAAGCTAAGCGGTTGGGCTTGTCAACCGCATTTTCCTTATAAATATTGGTAGTCAGAGACTTGGCATAAAGAGGAATCGGTGAGTATTTAGGCCAAGAGTGTTATGCACACCAACTGTTTGTAAAAAGTCCCGTTGTAAGCTTTTAACGGAATCCGTTTGTGTGCTGTTTTCTTTTGTTTTGTTGTGTTTTGCTCTTGCGTGTTGCCTAAACTTCGTGCTGTGTGCAAAGGTTGCCAGAAAAGAGTGAAATTTAAACACGAGTGTGGAACGAGTTGGCTAACCAAAGTTTGCTAGGCAAAATTTTGGTGCCATCACAGGCTTTTTATTCCGCCTTGGCACATCGGTTTCGTGTCAAGTAGAAATTTCGTGACAATAAGTAATATGGGCCTTTCTTGCATTTTGATATAGATAAAGAATGCCTAGAAATTATGCCGGCTTCTCCAATACCAAACAAAAGTAAAAGGTGGATCTGTATTTTGGGTCAGTCCAATGGGCATCTGCATCTGATTGAGATACATAGCCCCAATAGCAGGTTAATAAATATCTTGGAGATGAAGACGGATTATTTCGAATGGATTTTGAGGCAATGTGTTACATTCAGTTGGCTATTTGGAATATATGCTGGAAAGTATTTCCGTTGGAACTTCTGCATACAGTATTATTTTCCCTGGAGAATGAACCACACTGGTTCTGCCTTGTAATATCAACTAAAGCAAGCACACATTTGGTGGCTAATTTCTTGAACTGCGAAGAAAAAAAAAAATTTTAAATTGTGAAGGTTTTTTTTTTTTTTTTTTGAAAGTAAGAAGGTTGCAGAAAGCGACCTTTAAGTTGTTTTCTCCAAATGTAAAAAATGTACTTTGTAAATTGCCAATTTTGTTTATAAAAAATGTAACATTCGATATGTATGTGAGTATTTCAAGTCAAAATATACCTTTAATTGTCTTCAGGACCAAAATGATGTATTTTGAATTTGTGAGGAGCTAAAATGCATCATATTTTTGAATGTGAAGGACTATTAGGATTGTTTTTCCAAAAAAAATATCTGAGATGTTGCAACATGTTTCGCTGACACAAAATTAGAGAATGCACTTTTTGCTATTCGGTTTGATGATTCATGGTTTTACTCTTGCTTACTGTCACTATCTATTGTGTATAAACTCATATGTCAGGAATTTGATCGAATAGATTGTTGTAGTATCTTCGAGGAAATTTAGCTATAGGATGTTATTCGAGTTAAATTTCAGTTTGCATTGCTTTCTTCTATCAAGCACATAGATCCGCCCATGCATTGCTTTCTTCCCTTTTCAGGTTCTCTGAGGAAAGAAAATGATGTCAAACACTTTGTTGGCGGATAAATTTTCTTAAGGAAAAAATACAAATATATCACCCAAGTAATTCTGTCATCGAATAGAATACAAATTATAATGGAATTTCTATTCAATTGAATCTACTTACGGTTGAAGATATCCAAAACAAATGATAAATATTAAAATAGAGTTCTACTTTATATCATGCAAATTCGAGTTGAACCGGTAAATTTCTTGCGAAATAATCTTGCCAAACTCATAGGAATATTGGCGTTTAGATCAAAGTTGGATAAAGTCAATTTTATGGCAACTAAATTTTAACAATTGAAGTTGAAGTAAAGTATGCTAATACCTAGTTGCGATAAGGTTTGATGACAGCACCTTTACTTATCAAGAAGGAGCAGAAAGCCTTAAAAGGACTCTATAAATAGCCAAGCACAGGAGAGGACGGCTTGAAACAAGCAAAAAAGAAAAAAGAAAAAAGAAAAGACAAAGAGCATTAGCAATAAAAGAAATAAAAAAAAAGATTAACATTAGCAAGCAAAAACGTGAGGTAAAAATTAAAAATAAATAAATAAATAAATAAAGAGAGGTTAAGTTGTTTACTAAATTTTTATATCTGCATCTTTAGCATAGATTTTTAGCCAAGACCCAATTCTTGTTGGCAAGAATATTACTGTGTAATCTTCTCAATTATCATGTACTGGAAACTCGGTAATTTATTTTTTATTTTATTGTTTTATATTATTGTGTTAATGTTATTGTGTTAAATTTATTTCTTTATTTTGTACATCTCTTGATTAATCGGGGGTGTTTTCTCGAATAAATCGAGAAAAGTAATTAATGAATGATTTATATTAAAAAATATATAAATTATTCAAAAGTATGAATCCACCACAATTTAAACCCTATTTACATATAGAGAAAATTTTGTTATATACGAATTTGAATTGCCAATTGATTAAAGACTTTGATGTGAAATCTCATACAATTCGACACCCACAAATTTTCTGGCACGCTCGGTGGGACATACTCCTGCTCCCATTTTTTCGAAAGATATATAAATAAGAAAAATGTTCCGTGTCTACTTGATTTACATTTTATTTTTATTTTTTGTGTTTATTTGGCTTACTAACATTTTTCTTTTCTCTTGACGGGAATCAAACGTCTTCTGGAGCCGGCCATTTGCATGAAATGTTTTTGGAATGAAAAATAATAAAAAATAAAAAGTGTTGAAACTAAATTTTTCTTCCCCCTAAAGTTTTGCTTCTTTCGAAAAAAAAAATGCTAATCCAGGGCTTGGAGTGTGGATGCATGAAATTGATTAAAATGCAACGTAGTACAATACAAGCAATTTTGTTATCATGCTTTATCGCATGCATTCGTCTGTATTGCATATAAGACATTAATATGCAATCTGCTTTTGATTATTATGCCAACTTTCTACAATAAAAAAATACGCATAATTTTTTTTTTTCCTTTTCTTAAAAAAAAAGTGCACTATATTCATGTCTATAGACGTGCATATGTGCACTTTTTTTTTAAGATGTTTTTCAGAATGCATATTAATTTTTTTTTTTGCCAAAAAATGGTTATATTATCAACCATTTTTTTAAATAAAAAAAAAAACTTTTGATAAAACTAAATGCTTTCGTAAAAAAAGATATCTATTATTATCTTTGTTTGTAGGAACGCAATTGTGATTAAGAAACCAAACTACACCTTGGTTATATTCAAACCCTTAACAAAGATCAAGACATGGAAAGATGCCTTAATGACTACCCCGACTCCAATCGCATGCAATATGGTTCAAGTTTGAGACCAACACTTTCCAGCACTAAGTGGATCCTCTATTAAGGGGGCTCACGTAGAGAACATGGCTCCAATCGTGCAATATGGTTCAAGTTGGCGACCAACGGTTTCTTGCACTAAGTGCGTCCTCTAGGGCTCACGCCGGGAACATATCAAGGCCTTTTGGCAACATATCAAGGCCTTCGGGCCATACACAAATGGTGCTTTCTTTAAAGAAAATTCCATACACCAAAAGTGCTATCTAGATGCACTATGGAAGAGGCCCTTACCCAACTTTAGTTCCTTTCAAAAGAAGGGATTTAAACTAAAATGGGGTATATCCAAATGGGGTATCCATCTCTCCAAATGTGGAGTTTTATGAAAAAAAGAATTCCACATCAAAAAATGGTTGTCCCTCCTAAGCGAATTTCTACGGCGATCCATAAAAATGAAACTCCACATGAAAATGTGGCGCTCTATGGCAATAGAGCTTCCCGACCAAATTTGGTTCACCCTACAAAGGGAACCCATCAAAATGCGATTTTTCATCCAAGGAAAACCTCGTATTCAAATAAGGCGTTCTATGAAAATAGAGCTCCTATACAAGGTATGGGTTACCCTTTGGGGAAAGGACTTTTGGCGTTCCATAAAAATGGAGCTCCACTTCAAAAGGCAGTTGCCTCTCCTAAAGCAACCTATGGACAAAAAATGGTGTTCTATGAAAATAGACCTCCAATTCAAAAAGTAGTTTACCCTCCATGGGGAACACCCACGGCGCCTTATAAAAATGGAGCTTCGAGTCAAAAAATGGCACTTTATGAAAATAAAGTTTCAAAACAAGCAATCCTTTGATTCACTTTGGTAAGAATTTTTCTCACCAAAAGAAAACATCATTCCCCTAGAAAAGACGAGTACTTAAGATACATGAACCTTCTCTTCGATGGAATAAAATGAATCAAAAGAGCAAGAAAATCATGCCTAGTACAAATGGAAGGCATGAAAATCTTGAAATTTTGAATTTTTCACGAAAGGGTGAGGTCATCTGCAAGCAATGCAATAAACATAAAAGATTTGTTGCAAATGTTGACTCTAAGTCCCCACAATTGAGTCGAATAGTGCATTCTGGGGAAGTTAAGGTCTTGTATCAAGCCAGACCTATTCAACCCTTTATGCCTCAAGTCCAAAGGAATGAGCTACCAATTTTTAGGGATAGTAGAACCTTGCTTGGACCAAAAGAAAACTTCTACTTGAAAAATATAGTAAATACAATGATGGCAGAATTTAGTAAAATAAGTTGAATCTCTTGAATCTAGAAAACAAGATGGAAGCAAAGAAACCGGAGAAATCCGTTCCAATGAGACCTTGGGTACTAACAAAAATGGTACCAACGCTAACAAAAAGAATAAAAAATGTCAAAAAAAAACTACCACTATCTTTATACAAGATAGTTCAACTAGTTCTAGAACTGGTTTGGTAGAAAGTACCCTGCAAAAGGAAATGGAGTGATGACTAGTCAAGATGGACAAAAGCGAATTACTCGTTCCATGTTTAAATGAGTCACTATTAAGGAAAACGTGCAAATCCCAATTGAGGAATCATCATCTGAAGAAATTTCATCTCCTATTTAAGACTCAAGAAAGAAGCCAGTCATGGCAATACAAATTGAGAATGATGGGAACGAAAAGTTATCGTATGAAGCATGGAAAAAAGCCTGAGAAAAAATCTCTGCTCTCATGGCTGAGGTAGAAAGTTTTAATGCGAGACTATCTCAACAAGAGGAAAAATATGTCCAACCAGATATACCACAAACGGAGATACCACCATTCCCATTATATGCAGGGGGCAATGGGCAACCTAGTTGCAGTACCAATCCATGGGGAAAATTTTACCCAAACACTGGGGCCAATGGACAAATGAATTCCAACCCTTGGGACAATTCCAATCTAAACGCTGGAGGGAATAATGTCCAGCCTGGGCTTAGCATGAGTAATATTGATTCTAACCATATCAATCTCATTAATGACATGGTAAGAAAACAATTCAACCAATTGGAGGTGAGAAAATTGTTACTTAAAGCTAATCTCCAAGCCATATTCATCAGGGATTGACAAAGTTCCTTTTCCACTTGGTTTTACTCAACTAGAAGTCAAAATATTTAATGGAAAAGGAAACCCGCAGCAACATGTTTCGCATTTCCTTTCACAACTTGCTCTACTTGAAGAAAATAAGCACTTGAGGATGCAACTAGTTATTCAATCATTGGAAGGACTAAATTTTACTTGGTATTCAAATCTACCAGAAAGGTCATAAAATCATTCCTAATTGGGAAACCATGTGAGTGAATTCTACAATCAGTTCAGCAATACAGAAAGGACTGTTAGAGTTGCTACACCAATTGAAACAAAATAAAGGGACAATGAGTCAGTTCCTGACTTTATAGCAAGGTGGCAAGAACTTACCTTCAAGTGTCCATAAAGGTTCACCCAAGCTGAAATGGTCTGGATGTGCCTGAATAACTTTAAGCATGAGCTTTCTGTCCATCTGATGCCTCAAACATTTGAGGGTTTCAATGACTTGTACAAAAACCCATGATTTAGAAATGCATCTTAATAAGAGGCGTTCTAGGTCAAGGCCTACGACAAGAATCGAAACCGCAACGATGGAGGCAAAAAGAAAACAACCCATGGTCATCGAAAAGAAGAAGGAAAACGACAAATCTAATGAAAATAAGAAGGGAGAAAGACCTCTATCACTGAAGGAAAGAATTCAAAAGAAATTTTCATTTCCTGATAAGATTGTGGATGATTTGCTCAAAGAATTGTTTGCGCAGGGCTTAATAACCCTTCCCGACATCAAAAGAGCATAAAATGTAGGGAAAACAGACAATCCAAATTACTGTCCCTATCATCGTCTGATTGGCCATCCGATTGAAAAATGCTTTGTGGTGAATGAGTAAATTCAGAAGTTGATTGATAATAGAGACATCGAAATCCCTCATATCGATAAAACTTCTTCCAACCCAGTAAGTGTCATGGAAGAAGAAAATTGTTCTCAAATGCAAAATCCTAAATTAGAGGATGTTGAAGAAGTTCATGAAAAATGGATTGTTTATGAAAGCAAAAGAGCAAAGAAAAGGTGTCAAAATGCCTTGAGAAAAGTTGTTCCAAAATCTGAAGACTTGTCTTTTAGAAAAAAGAAAATAGGGTTGAAAATCTGTAAGAAAAACAAGATTAAGCAGAACAAGTCAAAGAAAACCAAGAAGGTAGAAAAGCCTGTTGGAAAGTTATTGGTTCAATCTCCTAGAGTCCTAGTAACTCTCGATGAAAATTCATGCCTGAAGGTTTTTGTAACTATAAAAGGCAAGATGAACAAGAAGAGATTGTCCTTTCTTGAAATCACATTTCCGTAGGGGAGGAATTGAGTGATGATGGGGAATCTTTTGATAATTACACGATTGATTCGCTAGTCTATTCCTCAAGGGTATCATCAATGTCGTCTGAGTACATACCGGTAACTCTTGTGGGATCACCTATATCCCTAAGATATACATGATCTATAATAACTGACTTATTAGACTCATATGAGAAATCAAGTTTGGGGGGATATATCTCCTTTGGAGTTCAAAACTTCATTAAAGGTTCAAGGTCAAGTCCCTTTATAACCAAATTCTCCAGTTTACGAGCCGATAAATTTGGGTTTTACACCCTCAAAAGATAAATTGGCTCAAATATTAGAGAATTGGGGAGTGTTAAAGCCATTGAAGCTTTGAAAAGAAAATATTGGAGATATTGGTTATGTCTCTGGTTTCGAGATCGAAAAAGGGTCATAGTAAAAAGTTGAGGGTTTGGAAGCACGCGGACGATGTGGAATTATTACTTGATGAGGGCATTTGGTCTAAGCCAAATCAATGGATTTCTAAAGAAGCCTTGTTAGATGATTATGATCTATACTACTCCATACCTGCAACAAATCTATGTTACATGACCCTGCTCAAAGTAATGAAGTAGTATCTACCGAAAGTTCAGATGACATTTATGTTTCATGTAATGTAGTCACCATTGACATTGTTTTTGCAATGAAGAATGTGGAGTTTATCAAAACACACTAGACCAAGCAAAATGTGTGGTAAATGTGCAAAGGGTAAACCCCTCAAGGGCCAAAGTGCTTATTGATTCGTATAACAATCTCTTGGATCCTTATAGAAAAAATATACCCCAATTAGAATTGTTGAAAACTACATACCCTATTTGGGTATATCGTGTCCCATATCCTCAAGGGTACAATATCCCACAATTTTTCATACATAATGGTTTTAAGTGCTCAAGGAAACATTAGACTTGGTTTATTTCTTAGCAGCATGTGAAGATACTGTTAGAAGTCATCTCTGCTCCTAAGATAGTTCCCTTTATCTTTGGAGGGTCGTGCCATGAAATGGTATTTCAACCTATTGCCAAATTCAATACCTGACTGGGATACTTTGGTAGATATATTTTACTGTCTATTTTATGTACCAGACATATGGCAACCTGATTGGGAAGAATGGGAGGTTGATGAAGATGAAGAAATATCTGCTCAAATGTACTCCCCACCCGACGGAACTATAGATTAAGTCATTAAAGTGCTCTTTAGGCCAGAATAACGGTTGATTTTCTTCCAGAAAATCTTTATACTCAAGATGTGATTGAGACTCTGTTTCTTCAAGGGTACTAATTCCCAAATTTCATAAAGTATACGGGATATTGTTCACCTGAAGATCAATTGAGAAGATTTTTAATACAATGTGGGACAACCACTAAAGTATCTGCGCTTTGTCTTAAGCAATTTCCATTATCTTTAGATGGTGTGACCTTTGATTGGTACTGCTCCTTTAAAGAACTGACAATTTCAAGATGGGAAACCATGAAAAATGCTTTTCTAAGCGAACAAGCTCAGTATCGCCGAGATTCTCAATATCTATGTCAAAGGGCCACATAAGATAATG
This sequence comes from Cinchona pubescens, assembly GCA_025175665.1. Classification (NCBI taxonomy): domain Eukaryota; kingdom Viridiplantae; phylum Streptophyta; class Magnoliopsida; order Gentianales; family Rubiaceae; genus Cinchona; species Cinchona pubescens. The sequence continues at coordinate 442,496 of JANKKI010000097.1, read as the reverse complement.
AAACAACATAAAAGACAAATGAATGATGACCAAGAGCCGTCGGTAGATTCTGTCAATATGGTTCACATAGTTGATAACTATCTTGTGGCCAAAGATAAGGTTATAAAAGTTTGTCCAGCTCACGTAGTTGAGGAGAGATGAAAAGGACTCCATCAAGGAAATTCAAGGTCTGTCTTTAAATGACCATACTCAATAAGGAACCAACAAGTTAAATATGATATTTTGAATCATTTGAAGAAAATTTAGGCCATGCTTAGTGTATTTGATGCATTATCCCTTTCTGATGAGGTTTGGAAGTCTCTTATTTATACATTAATAAAGCCTGAAGACTTTCAAGAAGAGATGTACCCAACAGAAAAACCATCAGAACAACTGTCAATGAACAACCAAAAATTGTTCGTGCGACTGGAGTAATTACCTTTTCTATAGATGATATCATGACCGATGATCCAAATCATAATCGCCCTCTCTATATAACTGGGGTGGTAAAAATTTCAAGGTCTCTCGAGTCCTAGTGGATCGAGGCTCAGCGGTCAATTTACTACCATTAAAGGTATTAACTGCATTAGGCATTTGCCATTCAAGGCTTCAATCTTATAATGTAGTTATCCAAGGGTTCAATCAAAATGAACAAAGACCCATTAGCAAGGCTAAGGTGAGAACAAAGTTTGGCGAAATGGAAGAAGACACTGAATTTTTTGTAATTGATGCTGACAAGTCCTATAATGTTTTGTTAGGACGGCCATGGCTTCATAATAACGGTGTAATCCCTTCTACTTATCACCAGTGCTTCAAGTACCTTTAGGGAAAAAATGATGAAGAATGACACATTGTGGCTGATAGTGCTCCATTTAGTGAGGTGAAATCACACTATGCCGCATGCAAGATACTACAAAGTGATGGTACAAGGAAAAGGGAAGGAGAAAAATATTACAAATACCTCAAAGAAGAGTGCCCTCCATTATGTCCTAAAATCTCAAAGAAAACCGGAGGCACCAACTTTTAAACATTTCAATCTACTTCAAACCTTGCAAGATGATTATGTCATTCCTTTGAGAAGTTTGAAATGTTCATGTGTTGATGCACATGACTCCTTTCAAGTACCTAAAGGAAGGAGGTAGCTGATGCTTGTTCTAGGTAGAGATCAACTCTAAAAACAAACAAACAATAATTAACCTCACAAAATCACTATACTCTACCTCACTTCCTCAAGTATATGGAGTTGATAGTAGTATAGGATGAGTGGGTATCATTTCCACGAAGATTGTTTGGGAAGCAATTACCAAGATTTACGAATCTTTGTATAGTTAAGCAAATTAAACAATAGGAGATGAAACTACACTACTCAAAGCCATAATTAAACTCAAGCAATTAAAACCCCACTAAATTAAGCTAAATTATTTACTAAAGCAAGTAAATGGAACTAAGAAATTACGAAATTGAGAAACTAACTACTATATTCTAATAAAAGCAATTAAATAAAATCACTAAATTAACCAAAATAATACTAAAATTAAAAATCAAGTGATTAATCAAATTAAAAAGACTACATAAAAGAAGTTTTGAAGGTAGAAGCAACCATTTCTAAATTAGAATTGGGAAAGAGTTAAAATTGAAATCTAAATACTTTTGGATTTTTTTTTTTTTGATAATAATAAAGAAAGCCCACTAAGAATTAACTAGAAATTAATGCAAGGAATTGAGAATTCTTAACTAAAAAGCAATAAATCAACAAGAACCTTAATTTCTCTATAAAACCCTAGAATGAAAGCAAAGAGATGCTCACTAATTTAAACTAGAAAGCAAGTAAAAATTATATCTACTTAAAGAAAATGATTAATCCACTACAACTATCTAATCAAAATTTAAACTTGCAATGAAATTAAAAGACTAGTTCTAAAGGCTGATTAAAGAGAACTTTTCATTAAAAGGAAACTTGAAAGTTAAGCTATTCTAATCTACCCAAAAAATTACTACTTGTCTACTGACTCTATTCCTACTTACTTCTCTATTACATCTTTAAAGTAGCTTAAATAGTGGAGTATTACACAAGGCAAAATTAGAAATCAGTTGCTAGAATTTTAAAAAATTGTACTTACAACTTAAGCTAAAAGCGAGTTGAATGTCGTGATCTGGAAGAAATGAGACCGCGACATGGACTGCAAAACACATTAGTCATTTTCCCGAGTCCAGATTGCGATCTGGACTCTTCTCCCAGCAAGCCTTCATTTCTTCTGTAATTGCATTTTTGCCCTTGAGCTTTGTTCATTCTAGCTTCCAACCTCTAATTTAGACCTGCATAATATTAGTCCAATTAAACCATTAATTTAGCTAAAATTTTAATAAAAACTTATCATATTTAACAAGAATAAAAATATAAACACATATGAAAGAAACCTAACTAAAACCTTCAATTAATTAACCAAAGTTCGGAATTTAAACAATCAAAATATCATAATTTAGAGAAAAATAACTTTATTTTACTAGAGTTATCACACCCCCTAACTTAGCATTTTTGCTTGTCCCGAACAAAATAAAAATTAATAGAAGCCTACTAACACTTAAACACATAAACACCACCAAAATTGACAAAATACTTGATAAATTGTGGATGTACTTAGAACAATTAAGAAACCTCTTAAGAAAATTTCAATCCTATATGATAAGTGAAGTGTTTAAATGAGTCAATCCAAGTTTGTAATTTTTTTAACAAAGAAGCACATGTTCATTTACTATACAAGATTTCATGTTCATTTACTATACAAGATTTCAAGTCACTAAGAATTACTATTCTCAAAAAGAATTACCAAACGTTTTAGTTCTATCGATTTAAAACATCATTTCTTCTCAAATCACAAATATTATACAGTTAGTCAATTATCCCGACTAGACCTCATGAAAGGATTGAACATAGAAGTTCATTTAGGAATTAACTTAAATGCAAATGTCATACCTTTCTTCCAAGGAATAAGTAATGTGAGATCAATGATATTACAAACATTTACTCCTCAACTTATTGATATACTAAAACGCAATTCCTAATGGCTTAATTTGGAGAAACAACATGGGCACATGTCGGAATTCCGTACTCACCTTATTACTACTCTAATGGCTTATTTTAGAGAAACAACATGGGTACATGTCGAAATCCCGTACTTGGTTTATTCCTAAAAGAAATTTTTTTTTGAGACCCTAAACCAAGGAAAATGAGTAAAATGTACTTAAAATTAATCTCAAATATCAATTATTCACAAATTAGAAGAGCATTCCCTATGCAAACACACAAAATGTCCCAACTATTTTATTTAATCCATTTTTTCCAAAAGATAAATTGACTAACAAAATAGTATCAGTGATTTAATCAAAAACAATATTTCAAATAAATTTTCCTACCATTTCAGTATTTCTTTTTGGAAAAATAGTAATGCTAAGTTTTTAAATCTTTATGTTATAGAAGAACTCACTCACATTTAAATTCATGAAATTACCCAATCAAATATTTCAATCATATAGTATTGTACGTTAAAATTCATCATCATCGAATACTCATTTGATCACTTTTCCATCCACTAGACATCAGGTGACATCAATATGCACAAAATAACCATTCCCAACATGAAAAATAAACACCCTCAAACTTGTCTCTTTTATTCAAGTTGATGAATAAATCATCATTCCATTCACCTAAAACCGTACATAAAGACATGTCCACCACTAACAAGAACTACTCAAACTGTGACTCAATTTTAAGCTAATAATTGAAACTAAGTAAAAGTACTAAGGGTACTTAACCAAGCCGTGCATCTCATCAATTATGCTCCATAAAAATCAACATACCAATTAAAATCATCAACAATTGCAAACATGGCATCAGCTTAAGGCACTTAACCAATCTACTCTTATTAGTCAATAAACTATCATGACCAAAAACCACACCAACTATCCAACAAGCAATTCTCAAAAAGATTTAATCCATGAAGAATCAAAAAGATATCTAGTCAGCTTAAGGCCATTAGCCAATCTACTTAAAAACTAAAATATCTCAAATAAAATACTGAAAATAAGAGTAATTAAAAGTCAAGGTGCTAAATCATGAAAAACAAAGAAAATGTTCATCTGCAATATTTTTGCCTTGATGCTCCTAGGAGGAAGTAAAATGATATAAGTAGTGGGTTATAGTGTGTAATAATAATGCCGAGTTGCAATGCTGTCGTAGGCACTCAAATTAACAACTCTTAATAAAAATGTAGTAGTGGTGAGTACAGGTCGTCCCACAGAGAACGGAGTTTATTCTTGTGCTAAATGGAAAAAGGGGTTTTTGAATACTTTTGAACTCAAAATTTAAACAATAAAATACTAAAGAGAATTCAATTAAGAAAGATCTTGGTCTTGGTCATATCCACCATGACAATTTCACTAGTCGAGGTATCCTTGACACAGAAGATAATTCAATTTTATATCAAGCACTAATAGAAGAATTAACCCGAACGAATGCCAATTCAAAGTTGATTCTTATTTCTTTCAAAAGTTGGTTAATTTTCAACACGCGATCTAATTAACCCTAACTATTAATTTAACCCAGACACGCGCCAAAGATTAATTAATAGAAGCATTAAAATCAACAAGAACAATTAGGCTAATTAAACATAAACACACGTGATTATGCCAATTAGATGATTAATTTCCCTAAATTTAATAACACTAATCGAGTAATTATCAAATTTAGTTACTTCATAGATTGAATTAAGCACACGCGGTTAAAACAATCTAGCAGTAGATTAATTCTAATAACTTAATATTCTGCAGCAATAAAAAGCTAAAAAGAACAATCTTGAAGTTAATCGTAGAAAAATAATCAAGTCATGGCTAAACACTACAATGCCAGGGTCAAGCATCGGAATCTACGGCCCGGAGACTTGGTGCTTCGGAAGAGATGAAGCAAGCCGTGTAGAAGGGACTAAAAAGTTAGATCCAAACTGGGAGGAACCCTATCGTGTAATAGAAGCACACACATCGGGCTATTACAAGTTGGTTGACATGAGAGGGGATCCTATTCCCAGAATGTTGAACATTGTAAATTTGAAGAAATTTTATCAAGGAATGTAAAGAAAGTCCCTTCTCAAAAGACAGATGTTCGAGCTACTCCAACCCTCAGAGGTTTGGATCCAGTTCAATAGAAAAGCAAATGATTGAGGGCTGAGGCTTAGCAGTCCCCCCTCAAGGGCAGAGGTTTAAGCCTCAGCCCAAGCAAAATCAAGCTGCGCTAACCCTCAGAGGGTTAGGTCAAAGCACAAAACAAATTCGAGCTGCTTCAACCCTCAGAGGTTCGGATCCAGTTCAACAGAAAAGCAAATGATTGACGGCTGAGGCTTAGCAGTCCCCCCTCAATGGACAGAGGCTTAGTAGCCCCTCCAAGCAAAATCAAGTTACGCCAACCCTCAGAGGTTGTCTGTCAAAGCACAAAACAAATTTGAACTGCTCCAACCCTCAGAGGTTCGGATCAAGTTCAACCCAAAAGCAAATGATTGAGGGCTGAGGCTTAGCAGTCCCCCCTCAAGGGCAGAGGCTTAGTAGCCGCCCAAGGAAAATCAAGCTGCGCCAACCCTCAGAAGTTCAATCAAAGCACAAAACAAATTTGAGCTGCTTCAACCCTTAGAGGTTCGGATCAAGTTCAACATAAAAGTAAATGATTGAGGGCTTAGGCTTAGCAGTCCCCTGTATCAAGGGCTGAGGCTTAGTATCCCCTCACAAGCAAAAACAAGGTGCACCAACCCTCAGAGGTTCGGTTCAAGCACAAAACGAGTTCGTGATGTTTCAACTCTCAGAGGTTCGGATCTAATTCAACGCAAAAGCAAATATTGGGAGTCGAGGGTCAGCGGTCCCCCCTCAAGGGCAGAAACTTGGCCCCCTCCAAACAAAATGAATTTGAGAGGATCCGATCCTTAAAGAGGCTTGATAGCACCTGCTCAAGCAAAACATTATTATTTGGACCTTGGAGGGTATGATTCAAATTAAATGGTTCAGGCAAACAAAAGGAGCTGAGCTTAATTCTTTTACCTCAGCTCGGAAGGGTCTAAACAAGTCCTAAGTTCAAAGTGAAAGAGAAATTTAGACAATATTCTATGCTGATATTCCTAAGTGTTATAAGCTTATTATCTATTTTTATCATGAAACTTTTGCTTTGAATGCAGGAGATAAAGAAATTGAAAAGCAATTAAAAACCATAAGTAAAGAAAAGTTGAGGCTCTTGTCGAGAAGACAAATTAATCAAAACTTGAGATTTTCATTGAGAAATCCTAACTATTACATAAAAAGTTCCTAACTATTACAACAAAATTACATCAGCCTGTGCAGCAGAAGTGGAAGGCTCGGCAGAGGAAGTGGAAGCTTGATTCACAGGCTCAGACTCGGCTTCGGGGTTCGCACCCTGGATCAGCAGAGTTGCTTCAGAAGTTCTGGGAATCAGAACGGGGGCTTTAAATTGAGCCTCTAGGCCATTGATGACCTCCTCGGTAACAGAAGCGTCATATGGCAGCCCCTCGTACAAATCAGGATTCTTCACCAAGTGGTCACAAGCCAGTGTGAACCCCATGGAGAAGACCCTCTTTGTAAACTCTTTCAGCATCTCGTCTGCTTCGACCGAAACCACGAATTGGTTTCTGCCTTTGATCCATAGTTCCACCTCCCGAGAAGCGAACTTCGCCTCGGCCATAACCTTCTTCTTGAATTTGAAGAACCCTTTGCTCTAGATCTACGATCTTCTAGTCACGATCGCCGACATCCACTTCAAGGGTGTTCTTTTCTAGCTCGGCTTACCGAAGCTTGTCACTCACCTCAGTCAGCTCGGCCTTCCACTCATCGTATTTTTTGCCCGCCTTGATATTGCATTTCATCTCGTTGACTTTAACAGTCTCCTTCACTGCCTGATCCACGCCGGATTTGGCGTGAGCCAACTCCTGCTTCATGGAGTTGAAGCAGTGAGGACTCCCAATCGGCGATGGCGGGCAAGATTGTTATAGCCTGCAAAAGAGCAAAAGTATGAGTTGAAGTTGAGGTGCAAAAAATTGAAATTTCAAGAAGGGTTAGTCAGACTTACGTTCAACAGGCTGACGTGAAACTCGTCCAGCCTCTGTTGAGGGGTGAGCCTCTTAACGTAGGCTAAATCCCGAGGGAAAGCCACCATCTTCGCCTGCTCACGAGCCACCATCGGGAATTGAGCCCGATTTTTTATGTCAATCAGCGGGGTGGGTCGGAGATCAGTGCTCCCTAAGGTGAGAGGAACTGGAAGAGGGTCGACGGACAGTCGACCCCAAGTCACATCCTGTGACCCTACAAATTTCCTCTCTTCCTCGGGAATGTATTTTCTATCACATGAAAAAAGTAAAGTGTCAGCTCTCGACTGGGAAGAAAGAATAAGGAGAGGGAGTGAATCAGGCTCGGCAGTCCTTACCATAAGAGGTGATAAGTTGTTTTGATAAAGGGAAATTTTCAGAATTCGCTGTCCCTGGGGTCCTTACCCTTGCCACTGGAACTAGGGCCTCGGGGGCAATGACGCGGAGGAGAGGGTCATTGCAGATGAGGGACCCTTGTTGAGGCCAGCAGCCTCCCTTGTCCTCTTTCTTGTAACTCGAGTCGGCTCGGGTTCAGTGGGCCGAAGAGCCAGAGTTACCTCCCCGACTGGTCTCTCCGGGGAATTGCCAGCCTCAGTTTGATTCAGGGGTGCGGAAGGTGAGGGTTTATCCTCAACACTCCCCGAAGGCGTGTTTGTGGTGATGGATGAGGATCCGCTTGTCGATGAGGTGGGCTGGTTGGAAGTGCCTGCACCAGTGGCAGGTGTGGTAGACACTAGCCCCCTGAGAAATACTCCGAGATCAGGAAAAAATAATAATAATAATAATAAAATAATGACCTTGTTGAGGGTCGTAGCTCAAGAGGATGTCATGGGTAGGGAACAGACTCGCCCAGGCAAGAATGTTATTGGATAGGATGGCAGGTTGATTGTTGAAGTTTATATATTTCCTCTGAGGTTGGATTCTACGAGCCTCCGGGCTTGTATGGAGTCCGGGGGAGAGGCGTTTTTGGTTTTAAGGTTTTCTTTGATAAGGTTCCACGGACCCTGGTGTGCGCAAATGATGTTGTCGAGTTGCAATGCCGTCGTAAGCACCCAAAATTAACAACTCTAGTGTAGTAGTGTCTGAGTTGAGTTCGTCCCACAGAGAACTGGGATTATTTTCGTGCTAAATTGGAACAAGGGACCTACAAACACAAAATTAACAAATTAAGATGACAATTTCCTCCATTCTTTAACACCATTTATTCAATTCAAAAACTTATATTTTTAGACTAAAATTCTAACCTAATTCAAGCCAAATCACTCAAAATTAAACTAATTAAAAATCATACCAAAAGAAAACAATAACAATTAAATTAAAGAACTTGGGTGGCCTCCCAAGAAACGCTCTTTTACAGTCATTAGCTTGACTATGGCATGGGCGTTTATTCCAAGTACTTGAGGATGGTCGACCATCATTAATGTTCCTTTTGGTCTCCATGGAAAAAGCTTGATGTCCTTTTTCTTTATGAGTAAAGCTTGATTCTCGGTTCTTCCATGCACGAGTCCTTCCTTCTTATCCTTAGCCATCGCTAGTGCCCCAATTAGCATCTCCAATTGTTTATCAAACCATTTTCTTTTCTTTTCTTTTTGCGATTTTTCAACTCCTTGACATTACCAATTTGCCGATCCTTAGCAAAAATCTCTTGATCATTCGTCGAATAACATCCGTTATTGGGTTGTTTCTCGTTCAATTCATTTCTTAGATCTTCTTTTATTTCCAACACTTGCTTGAGTGAATTGCCTTGGTTAACTTCATTTTGCTCTTCATTTGACCTAGCAAGGAAAGAATTAAGAAATTGGTTAGCACATTTTTCTTCAACAATGGGAATATTATCATTATCTTCAAACACATCAAATTCAATTGATTTATTTTCAACTCGTAAAACCAAATTCCCTTTGTTGACATCAATTAATGCATGAGCCTTATGGAGTTGACAAAAAAGGTCTCCCTAGAATCAATGGAATCTCATTCTCCTCACCCGTATCTAGCACAAAGAAATCAATAGGAAATACCAACTTTTCAACTTGTAGAAGCACATCCTCCAACAAGCCATATGGTTTCCTCTCGAATAAATCAGCCAATTGGAGTGTGATATTAGTTGGTTTGACATTGTTGATCTCTAATTTGTCATAGATGATATTTGGCATGATATTTCTACTTGCCCCCAATCATAAAGTGATCAATGCCACATTTTTCCTTCAATATTCACCGGTATCATAAAACTATCGGGATCTTTGAGTTTATGGGGTAACCTCATTTGAACAATGGTGCTACACTGGATATCAAGGCATACCTTTTCATCATCATCCCACTTTCTCTTTGTTGCTAAAAGATTTTTCATGAAATGAGCATAGTTGGGCATCTTTGTGAGAACATCAATTAAAGGAATATTGACATTAATCTTTTTCAACATATCCAATAAGTGGGTGAATCATTGCTTCTCTTTTTCCTGCTTTCTTGGATCAATGAGCCTTTGAGGGAATGGCACTTTTAGTGATAAGTCCATCTTCAAAGGTTCCTTGACATGCTTCTTCTTGGATACCTTGATCTCATTCTTTTGTTCCTTCTTGTCTTCATCATCAACAACTTCCCTTTCATTCTCAATTGTTTTCAACCTCTGTTCCTTATTTCCTTCCTCTACTTTTTTCTTCTCCTTAAATTCCACCAATTCTTTTCCACTCCTTAGGGTTATGGCATTGCATTGCTCCGTGGGATTTGGGATAGTATCACTCGAAAAGGCCCCTAGAGGTCATTAATAATTCAATCTGCCAGTTGTCCCAATTGAATTTCAAAATTTCTCATTGAACCTTTCAAATTCTCAAAATCTCTCTTATGTTCTTCTTTTTTCCTTTCCAACTCTCTTCTCAAATACTTCTTTTTTCTAGCCATCTTCGTACATATTCTCTCTTGAAGCAAATTGTCATTATAAATAGGTTGGGAAGAAATCTGCACATTGGAAGGGAGGTCTTGGTTGTTGGTTTTGAAATGAAGGGTTAGGAAAACATTGATATGAGTTGGTTTGGAAATTTCTTTGATGTGGTGGCTGATAAGGGTCTAGGTAAGGAACTTGAAAATTGATTGTATTGAAAATTTTAAGGTGGGGATTTGGTTGATAAGGAAGATTGGATTGATTTTTGGTGTTTCTCTATGAAAAATTAGGATGATTCCTCCAAGAGATATTATATGTATTCCCATAAACTCCGGATTGGTTCCTTGGAAATGATGATAGATTAGACACATAGTTTAGTTGCTCATTGGACCCATAAGGCATTTCACATTGTCTATTTGCATGACCACCTCCACAAAAATCACATTATCCATTGGTCGAGGCATTCAACCACCGCTCGTCGTGACGTCCCTCGCCGAGGACTCGCATTTGGGCCGGCCGCCCCTCGCGGCATTGGAGGCCAGCTTCCATCGCCCTGCATTACCTGGTGTGGGGGTGGTGATGTGATACGTGACACCAGGCAGACGTGCCACTACAACTATCTAATCAAAATTTAAACTTGCAAGGAAATTAAAACTAGATCTAAAGGATGATTAAAGAGAACTTTTCATTAAAAGGAAACTTGAAAGTTAAGCTATTCTAATCTACCCTAAAAATTACTAACTACCTACTTACCATATTCCTACTTACTTCTCTATTACATCTTTAAAGTAGTTTAAATAGTGACATATTACACAAGGCAAAATTAGAAATCGATTGCTAGAATATTACAAAATTGCCCTTACAACTTAACCTAAAAGCAAGTCCATGTCACTATCAGGAAGAAATGAGATCGCGACATGGACTGCAAAACACATTAGTCATTTTTTCTAGTCCTGATCACGATTTGGTGGAGTCCAGACCACGATCTAGACTCTCTACCCAGCGAACTGTCATTTCTTCTATAATTGCATTTTGGTCCTTGAGATTTGTTCATTCCAGTGTCCAACCTCTAATTTAGATCTAGATCTGTACCTGCATAATATTAGTCTAATTAACCCATTAATTTAGCTAAAATTTTAATAAAAACTTATCATATTTAACAATAACAAAAATATAAACACATATGAAAGAAATTAACTAAAACCTTCATTTAATTAACCAAAGTTCGGAATTTGAACATCAAAATGCCATAATTTAGAGTAAAATAACTCTAATTTACTAGAGTTATCAGTACCCCAAAGAAATAAAGTTTCATGCTTTGGGAACATGGATGATCAATCTCTCAAAGTTTGATATAAAGGCACTTAAATCTTAAAGGTCTCACAAAAATATGAGTTTTAGCTCGGGGACAATACAAATGTTGAGAAATAATGGATTTGATCCAAATTGAAAGAGGAATAAGGAATTCCCTTTTGACTTTGTCATGAAAGAATAGCAGAAAAAGGCATTAATCATGGTGGGAATGTACACCAATTTCCATAGGGATTGGGGTATGATAGGTACGCATCCAATGTTATTTCAGAAAAAAGTCAAGAATATCATTTTGACCATGAAGTCATCAACGCTTCCGTGAATGTGGTCACAATGATTGAAGAAAAAGATGAATCCAACCAGCCCCTGAATTTGAAGATGGTGGACAAGCTATCGTAGATGAGTTACGAGAAGTCAACTTGGGTACTGAAGATGAACCAAGGCCGACATATATAAGTGCTACCATGGTAGAAAATGAGGCACAACAATATATCTCAATCTTAAAAAAGTTTACGGATGTGTTTGCTTGGACATATGATGAGATGCCTGGTTTGGACCTTAAGATTGCAGTTCATAAACTGTCAATTCGTCATGGAAAAAGTCCAATCAAACAGCCTTAAAGAAGAATGTGCCCTGAGTTAGTAACACAAATTGAAGCCAAAATTGATAAACTTATAAAAGAAAGGTTCATTAGAGAAGTATAGTATCCAACATGGCTTGCAAACATCGTACCGGAAAAGAAAAGAATGGTCAAATTCGTGTTTGTATTGACTTCAGGGATTTGAATCAAACTTTTGTATACTGTCCTAAAGATGATTTTTCACTACCAATCACCGAAATGCTTATGCGATATGGGTATTCAATATACAACCAAATCCGTATGGCTCCTGAAAACGAAGAGTTAACAGCCTTAAGAACTCCAAAAAGCGTCTTCTGCTACAAAGTTATGCCTTTTGGATTGAAAAATACAGAGCAACATACCAAAGAGCCATGGTGAATATTTTTGGAGATTTACTACATGATTATATTGAATGCTATGTAGATGATCTTGTAGTAAAGACTAAAAATAGAGAGAATCATATTGGTGATTTCAGGAAAATCTTTATAAGGCTGCGAATATACCAATTGAAAATGAATCCACTAAAGTGTTCATTTGGTGTTTCTTTTGGAAAGTTTTTGGGCTTTGTTGTTAGATACCGAGGGATGACCCAACCAAGATAAAAGCCATAGAAGATATGCTTGTACTTAAAAATCTTAAAGAATTAAGGAGTTTGCAAGGAAAGTTGGCTTACATAAGAAAATTTAAATATCCAATTTGGCTGGAAAATGTCAACCATTTTCAAAACTAATGAAAAAGGATACACCTTTCATTTGGTATCATGCTTGTCAAAATTCTTTTGATAACATTAAAGCTTATTTGACAAAGCCTCCAGTACTAATTGCTCCAATAAAGGAAAGCCATTAATCTTGTACATCACAAGTTTGGATAATTCCCTAGGAGCTTTTCTAGCTCAAAAGAATGAAGAAGGGAAGGAAGTTGCTTTGTACTGTCTTAGCAGAACTTTGGTAGGTCCTGAATTAAATTACTCGCTTATCGAGAAATTTTGCCTTTCTCTAATCTTTCCATTTCAAAAGTTGAAACACTATTTGTGGGAACAAAATATCCATTTTAATATCAAAGGCAGATCCTGTCAAATATGTGCTTTCTTGTCCTATTTTAACTGGAAGATTAGCTAAATGGTCAGTGATTTTAATCAATTCAACATTCAGTACGTCTCACAAAAAGCCATAAAGGGACAAGCACTTGCTAATTTTCTTGCCGCACATCCCATTCCTAATGATTCACCTTTAACTGTTGACTTCCCTGATGAAGAGGTTATGCAGGAAGAAATCAAGGAAGGATGGGAAATGTATTTTGATGGAGTATCTCAAAATCCTAAGGGGGAAAGCAGTTATGACCCAAAGGAAAATCAATCAGGAATTGGGATTGTTTTTGTCACTCTTGATAAAGGAATCATCCCGTTCTCCTTCTCGTTGACTGAAGAATGCTCGAATAATGAAACAGAATATGAGGCAGTTATAGCTAGGCTTGAACTTGCTCTTTAAATTCCCATAGATGATTTGATCATATATGGAGATTCTAAATTAATTGAAAAACAACTACCGCGGGGGAAGGGGGTATATACAATTAAAAAGTCTAATCTTATCCTATATTATAAATGTGTTGATTATCTTTTGTCGAACATTCTAAAGGTTCAAATCCTGCATGTACGTCAAAATTTTAATACAAAAGCTGATACTCTTGCAAGTTTAGCTACGAAATTTCTTTAAGCCTGGTAAAAGAAGATACTATGAGGTAACCATAGGGACTCAAAGAGTGCTTCAATCTTATGATGCAATCAAAGAGGAGGTGGAAGCCAAAGTTACTCTAGAAATTTATGAGACTCAAGAAAGCTCAAAAGAGCTAGAGGATTGGTATAAACCTTTCATTGACTACTTTCAAACTGGACAGTGACCAGAAAAGCAGTGAAACATGTTGATATTAAAAGACGTGCTACACACTACAACAAAATTGCTTATTTGCGACACACAAAATACGTCGCAAAAAGTGCAAAAACTATCACAAAAAGACATTTGCGGTACTTTTGCGGTGCAATACTTTTGTGTCGCCAATGCAACCGTCAAAAAAGAAAGAGGCACTTTTTGGGTTGTGCTGCAAATATTTACGGCACATTTGCAACATTGTGTCACAAAGTTTTTACGGCACTTTTACAACATAATTTTACTATGTCGCAAAGTTTTTACAACACATTTTGCGGCACAAAATCATGTAAATGCTACGCCACAAATGTTTTGCTACGCATTTTCGATACATTTGCGACACATTCACTGTTGCCCTAACTATTTTGCGACACATTTTAGACATAATTTTAGTACAGTAATATATTCACGACACTTCACTACAAAATCGACGCTAAAGTTGACAGTGATTCAAGCCAACATTTTTTATACATTTCAACTTTAAGTTACTAATTTAAGCCAACAACAAAAACTTCGTACACTTTAACAGAGCTCATATGTAATTACTTCAACAATAGTCATGATGGTTAGAAGCTTGACAAATAGTTAAAACAACTTTCCAAAAGTCATGATAGTTAGAAGTTTGACAAATGGTAATGTCTTAAGCACAACTGAAGTTGGTTGATCTTGAAAGTGCCAATCCTTTTTTCTTTCTACTAAGAGCTGCAACAACACAAATCCTAAGGCTAGCCCTCCTCTCATCAAGTAGTGCAGTAGTTCCTTTTTGCAGCAAGTGCTGTCTCAAATTTGTTCTTAAGCCTCCAAGATAATGCTTTTCAGCATCTCATCTTCCTTGAGAGCTTGAGAGCAACTTCTTTGTAACAAACTGTGACAATATGATCTGGCCTCAAATCTGACTGGATGGAGCTGTTTGGACTTTTCCATAGAAACAGTAGCTCATAAAAAAATGAAACTAGAATTGAGAATTTTGAAAAAACTTGCAAGCAAAATCCCCTTAGGGACAGCATATAATAGAATTAGTTTGTCAAAAAAAAAACTAGTAGTATACTTTTGATGAGATCTTTTATTTAGATCTTTCACCAATTCTACTAGAAGGAACACAATAACAAAAGACAGAAATTTTAAGTTTCAGGTGCAAAAACTGAAGCTTCAAAAACAAATAAATGATACCTTCAAAAGGTGTTCTTCTATTTGCAGCCAAAGTTCAGGATCATTTCTATAAACCCATCTATTAATTTAAGCAATATAAATATGACAAACCTGACTCAAAAGGCTAGTGGTAATATTGCCATTATGAACTCGAGATAAAGGAGCCATGTAGCTCCGTTGCCTCCAAACATTAGAGACATAGGAAACATTTGATGAAGACAAGGGAGTAGATCACATCTTTTCTCATCGCCACCAAGAAAGAAGTCCATATAGGCAAGCATTAAATTAGATGTAGCAGCTACCTGTAAGTATGAAAAAAGCACTTATATTTTGGTATCAATTTGCATTTATATGTGCGAATGTGAATGTGCAATTGAAAATCACGTTACACAATTTTTTTCAGTTAAAATAAGGCTCAACATATTCTATGCACCTTTTCCATGAGTGGAGTATAAGCATGATGGCGAAGTGCCTCACTTGAACCAAAATTGATTTCTTAACATCCTCAAGCCCACCAACATATTCCCGTTTGACATTAGGAACCTGCAGAAATATGCAGAATCTTAACCATATTTCTTCTCAGAAAGGAACTGAATGCCTGCTTATTGTAACTTCAATTTCCAAACATTAAAAGAATAATTCAGAGCCATTTACTTCTATGGTTTAGAACCTTGGACATTTAAAAGTCCTCACCACTGTAACACTAGAAAAATAAGAAGAATGTTCTTGGATATTTAAAAAAGAAAGAAATAGAATACGTAATAGCTGTTTTCATTCTATCAGCCCAAATATTTATTTAAATAAACTTCAGACAACAACCCAACTTCCCCAAGAACCTGATCAACCAATCGATCAGCACGAGTCAATGTAGGGTCCATAGTAGTTCCAACTCCAACAAGGCCTCCTGGCACTGCAAACTAGAGTTCATTTTGTTCAGCATACAGTGAGACTATTCTAGAATATATTGGGGTACACTTGATGTTGCCATTCTCATCCTTAACAACAATACCAGGACGAACCTCGATGTATTGGTTTACTTTCAACACACCCTGCACAGAGAAATCAATAGCTTTTAACATCTTTACCAAGTGTCTAAGATTCGAACAACGCTTTGTTTAATTGTCACATGCCTACTTAGATGCTGACTGAAAAGTAAGAAGTTTCTAGACCTTCAGAATACTTCCACCAGCAACACCACCTTTAATATCGTCAACTTCAAAACCAGGCTTATTGACATCAAAAGACTGAATAACAATCATATTGGGAGGTGAAATGAAGTTCCTCTCTGGGATAGGAACCTTCTTCACAATATATTCGGCCACAACATCAATATTATACTTCAGTTGTATAGAAATTGGTATGACTGGTGCACCATCTGCAACAGTACCCTAAGATAGCAATAAAAGAATAGTGTCGATAGAGCAGTAATACAATCGAAGTACACAAAATTAAAGATAAGATGAGCCAAGGTTTCTAACCTGTATAAATTTCTGAATGGCTTCATGCTGGTTGATGGCTATATTTTCCTGAACTAGATCAACCTTGTTTTGAAGAATAATTATATGTTAGGAATATTATGTTCGGGCTCATTTTTAAAACGAACAGTCTGCAGAAAAAAAGCAGATGATACAGTTATTGACTTTCTGATTACAAGATGCAACTAAGTTATCTAGAACTGCTAAATCAGAGCCATAAAATATCCACTTAGCTAACAATAAATTTTCGAAAAATCTTGGATTTCTAACATACTGAAAATAAGCTCCTAAACACACACACACACACACACAACAAAAGTTCAAGTAACATCCATGATCAAAATTGTTTTGTATGAATATATTGCCTTTCGTATCGAAACTGCGAAATATACAATCAGAGCTCTACCAGCCACGAGATAATCTGAATTTAACACCCAAAAGGTTGTCTTTTCAAGAATACTCTCACAAGTCATTAAGGCCCCTACTATTGTCATAAGAAATTCAATGCATGAGCAAACAATATTATTGCTTTATCATGAAGACTAAATCAATATGAATCCCCAAGAAGAATAGAAGAATGCAATCTAGAAGAATGCAATCTAGATTATTTTCACTTTATTTGCCTACATTTGCTAATAGAGAATTACAGTTACACAGTGACAAAGCTAGAGTTAGATTCTAGGATGAGAGAGAAAAACATGCATGGAAAAACTGAGTATCAAGAGTATATTTGATTATCTGAGTTTTTTGATCCCCTTTTTGTAGCACCCAAACTCCTTATTTATAGATGTACATGAGGAGGCATGAGGCTATCACTATGCTAGCTCAACTGAGGCTAAATTACATAATTGCCCTTAATGAGGCTGCCACGTAGGCACTTCTAGAACAATCTAGGGAAGATGCTATGTGTCACTAATCAACATATAAGAATAGTCCCTCGGCTTGGTGCCGAGCCTCGCGGAAGGGGCTCTTATACACTATTAATGACTGTTCACAGTCTCTAGACGAAGGCAACCAATCCTTTTTACTGACCCGAGGTCCATTGCCGATCCGAGGCCATAACAACCCTTGGGATCCTCAGCAAGGCGTAGCTGCAACATTAACTCGTGGGTGACGTTTTCGCTGAGTCCCCATGCACTGAAATTTCATTTATTGTACTGCATTATTCTCTCCGATTTTGCTGTAAAATGCCTCATTTTTCGCACCGTAACCCCTGGCAAAATGCCTCATTTTTCACGCTGTAACGCCTCACTTTTCACGCCATAACGCCTCGCTTTTCCCACCTAGACGCCTTTTTCATTTCAAAACCGTAAGTTTTTCCCCCAGAACCATTGAACATTCTGGAAGATTGCCCTCCTATTTATACCCCCATTCTTCCCTAAATCTTTTTTCTTTCCCTTACTCATTTTACATCATTCCTCCAACTTATTACTACTTCCTTCCTTCAACTCCTTCTTCACTCCACACTATCTTTTGCTCTTTTACTCCCTAAAATCTCACATACTCTCCTTCCTTCACCATCATCCTCTTGGTCCTCTTTCCTCCGGCTTCAACCGTTGCTCAAAGCCACCACCGGACACCACTAGAAGTCCCCCAAAAATTCCACTCGCCATCCAAATAGAAGACCATGGCCGGTACGTTCACTCCCACCTCTCTCATTAGCACACCGGTTCCCTCTTCCCCTGTAGACGCCATTGACAGAATGTTAAATCCTTTTGACGAAGGGCTCTTCTACAAGCAGTGCCACTAAATTTTCCCCCCGATCCTCTGTTTGCCGAACCTTCTCAGAACGACCACCCTAACCTCCAAACACAAAATGTATCAAACTCTCTCGACCCTGAGAATATCAAAATACTTAGGGATAGATGCCGTTTTCCTAAGAACGTGCACATCAAACTCCCTACCCTCGAGGACCGAGGCACCTGCCTCCTCCTGGTTACTTAATAATTTACCAGGAGCAGCTCGAGGTGGGGCTGAGGCACCCAATAGCACCACTCCTCGTCCACCTATCCAACCACTGGGATATTAGCATATCCCAGCTGACCCCAAACACACTTCGGCTTATTACCGGCTTTTCCTTTCTGTGCAGATTACACAACATCCCCCTTTCTTTAGACACCTTTAGGACGCTGTTAAAATTATCCCCTACAAAGGAATTCTTTTACATTTCTCCCCGAACAGCGGGCAAATAGCTCACTTCGGGTAACCCTTCATCCATTCACGACTGGAAGAAGTCGTTCTTCTTTATCCGGTACCTCGACCCTCCAATGCCTCGTGGTCTGATAAATTCATAATTGTACTATATTTTATGTATCAATTACCATGTTTTTATGTGTTGTAAGCAATATTTGAGTATTGTTGAGCTTAATTTGGTTATTCTTAGTTTTCTACGGTTAAAGTGAAAAAGAGGTGAAAAAGATGGAAAAAGATGAAAGAAAATAGTTCTTGAACATATTGAGGCTGAAAAGAAGAAGACCATAGTCGAAAAACAGGTTGAACCATGTGAGAAGAAAAGCAGCAGCAATACAGATGAAAGTATTCCTGTATGGACCGAAGATAAGCCTGAACTCCCATTCCACTAGGCATTGAAAGAGTTTTCGTAGGAGGATCTTGACAAAGAGCTATATGAGACATTTCAAAAGTGTGAGATAAATATTCCCTTATTAGATGCTATTAAACAAATACCTTGATACGCTAAATTTTTGAAGGAATTGTGCTCCCATAAAAGAAAGCAAAAAGAGAAGAAAGTTAGAAGATATGTAGAGGTGGGGAGAAATGTTTCATCTATTATTCAAAAATTCCTACCTGAAAAGCGCAAGTACCCAGGTATGTTCTCCATTCCTTGTAAGATAGGCAATACATACTTGGAAAAGGCCATGCTGGATTTAGGTGCATCTATTAACGTAATGCCATATTCTGTGTATGATGCATTGAAAATTGTGCCATTGAATAAAACTGGTATAGTAATTCAGTTGGCTGATAGATCTTTAGCCTATCCTAAGGGAATCGTAGAGGATATATTAGTTCAAGTGGGAAGTTTGGTTTTTTTTGCTGATTTTTATGTGTTATAAATGGAACAAGGTGATTCCAATGCTCCTATTTTGTTAAAGGCACTCCTAGTATGGAATTTGGAGATAAAAGTGTTAATTTTAGCATCTATGATGATGTTGAAGCAACTGACCATACAAAACTTGTTTCTGTAATCGATGTGTGTAAGATTCTAATCCAGGAAATGAATGAACATATCGATAATCAGGAGGTGGGGACAATTAACTGTGAGGAACATCTCAAGGAAAAGAACAAAGACTTGTTGCAACGAACAAGTAATGAAAGTCCAACCGTTTTTCCACTTTCTAACGAGAAATTGAAGTTATCTGTTTTGCAGGGAAACATTCCAAATTATAATCGTCTTCTTGGTCATCTTAAGTACATATTTGTGAAGGATAATGAGAGGCTGATAATCTCAAGTCAACTTGGCAAGTCGCAAGAAGAGCAACTTGTTCAATTCCTACAACAGCAAAGGAGATTAAATTCATCATTTTTGAAAATTGTGAAGCGGAAGATTCTTGGACTCCTCCACATGGGAATTACTTGATTAACTGGTGAACGAGCATCAAGTTGAGCCAACAACAGTAAACAAAGGCGCTGCATGGGAGGCAACCCATGTCCATTTAGATTTTATTTTATTTGTTTTTGAGTTCTTACTTTTGTTTATTTTATTTTTAGTTTTCGTTGTTTTCACTGGTTAGACATTTTATGGTTAACTTACTTTTGTCGTTAGGTTTCTTTTCATTATTTTGGTCATGTTTTCCCTTAAGGGAGTAAGTTTTTCTTGTTTATTGTATGATTATTTTCTACAATATTCTCGTTTTTCTTATTGGCTCAAGGGAATTATTTATTTGTGTTGTTCTGTTTTGTTTAGTGTTCTCCAGCTTTCATTCACAACAAGAGGTTATTTATAGCGGATACTGCTCCAAACGCAACTTAAATCCAAAGAAGATTTTCTTTTTCTCATTTTATGCTTTTATTCTTTTGCATTGAGGGCAATGCTTATTATTAAGTGTGGGGTGGAAGTTATTTGGATTTTTAAGTGTTTGGTGTATTTTACTCGATTTTACTGCAATATATTTTAACTTTTTCTTTGATCTGAGATCTTGTTAATTTTTCAAAATTTTGTGGATTAATTGACCACTTTTAGAAATTTTCAAAAGTTTTTGCTTAACGTATTTTCTCCATTTTTTTACATGATAATCATTAATTGAACCATGCATGAATGAGTCTAGTCGGTGTTAATATTTTTCGTTCATGATTTTCGAAAACTATTGACCTCTAAGCCATACTTTAATTTTTGATTTGGGATATTTAGAGAAATTTATGCAGACTCAATTATGTTGCATCCCAAAAACTTGCTTTGTTACATTTTCGAAGCTATTCTTAGATGACTTGATTTAGTTTAAATATTAGGGTAGTGCTTTTTTGTTTGATGAGCCTTTCTAGCCAACCAATATAACAATTTGTTTCTAAGTACCTTATTTGAGCCTTATTCTTGTGAAAAGAAATATCATTCACCTTCTTTCACATAAACTCATTTCCCTACCTTTATTGAGCTTAATATTTCTATTGTTTTATCCTAAATTTTCCCTTTAAGAGCTTATGGTACACATTATTTGTTAAGGGGATATAAGGGTGGAAGTTTGTGAGAAGTGAGTGATGTACATTTTTGTTGCGAAATGCGGTATTGGAAAAAAATTGTTGAGAAAAAAATGAATATGGAAGTTTTTGATGCAATATGCAGGTAGTGCCCATCACTGGTACCTGCATGTTTTGATATTTACAGGTAGTGCCTATCACTGGTACCTGTATTTGCAGGTAGTGCCTATCACTGGTACCTGTATTTGCAGGTAGTGCCCATCACTGGTACCTGCGTGTTTATATGTTGCGGGTAGTGCCTACCACTGGTACTCGTACTGTGAGCGGACATAAAAAAAATGATGATGTGATGTATATATGTCCGAGGGAGGTTGGCATGTTTGGTTGTTTCGGAATTTTTTCGGGGTGTTTGTTACTCAATTGTGGGGTTGTGGATGTACGATATTTCTCATATGAAGAGAAATTTTATTTTAATATGTGGCCACCATTATTATAAAGCTTTTGTTTTTATTTGCTATAGCCTCTCCCTTCATCGGCTAACTAATATCCTAACCTATAGTACGAACTGAAAGTCCTACCTAAATTTAAATTGAATTGGTTGTCTAGAATAGTGGAAGGGTGTAAGAAGAGTGAGCTATGGGGTGTTTAGAAAATTTTAATATTCCTGTCCATGATTGAGGGTCTTCATGATTTAATCTAGATATTTTCAAATCTAAATTTTTGAATGGCTATACACACATATACACGAATTTCATGTTTTGGTTTTTATTAGCATTTGAGCTCTTGGGTTCTTTGACTACTCTGATTGCTGGAATGATTATTGATTATTTATGTGGATATTTGAGGGAATATGTTGAGTGAAATTTGTTAAGCTTAAATGTTTTAATTTTATGTTTGATCGAGGACAATCAAAAGGCTAAGTGTGGGGTAATTTGATAAGTTCATAATTGTACTATATTTTATGTATCAATTACCACATTTTTATGTGTTGTATGCAAGATTTGTGTATTATTGAGCTTAATTTTGTTATTTTCAGTTAGATCCAGGGTAGCTCGCAGGGCCTTATCGTTGAATTCCAAAGCACACAAGGACACTCGAGCCTAAGGTAGCCCAATCTCCGTAGGGATAACAGTCTCGGGCCCGTAAGTCAAACTGAACAGAGTGTTTTCGTTAGAGCAGGCGTGGTCCTGTATGCCCATAAGACACTAGACAATTCCTCAACCCAAGCGCCCTTGGCTCGTTCAAGTCGAGTTTTGAGCCCCGTCAATAGGGTTCGGTTGCATACTTCAATCTGTCCGTTTGCTTGTGGATGGGCAACCGAGGTGAAGTGATGTTTGATGCCGAGGTTAGCGCAGAAGCTCTTGAAAGGCCCCCCTTCAAATTGCTTCCCATTATCAGAAACGAGCACAGCAGGGATACCGAACCGACAAACAATGCTTTTAAAAAAGAATTTTTCAATTACTTTTCCCGAGATTGTAGCTAGGGGCTCGGCCTCGATGCACTTGGTGAAGTAGTCAACCGCCACTACTAAGAACTCAAGCTTGCCTATCCCTCTGGGAAGTGGGCCCAAAATGTCAATCCCCACTGAGCAAATAGCCATGGCTCTGAATAGGAACCATGTCCGAGGCGGGTCTTCGGGGTATTGACGCACGTATTTGACATTGATGACACCCCCATACCAAGGTGTTTGCGTCAGAGTGTAAGGTCGGCCAGTAGTACCCAGTCGACAAGACTTTGCGAGCTAAACTCCGAGGACCGACATGACTTCCGCATATGCCCTCGTGCACCTCTCGTAAAACATAGTTAGCTTCAGAATGCATGAGGCACCTCAACAGGGGGCACAAGTATGCTTTTTTATACAAGATTCCGTCAATAAGCGTATATTTTGCGGCTCTGTACTTGACCTTTCTAGCTTCGGCCGGATCCTCAAGGAGCTTCTCATTATTCAAATAATTTACTATGGGTTCCATCCAACCGAGGTCTGGTTGGACACAAGAGATTCTTTCAGAGAAGTCAACAGACCTACGCTCTCACAATTCTACCAAAATCTCTTTCGTTAAATGCAAGTATATTGCCGAGGCTAGTTTTGACAGAGCGTTAGCATGCGTGTTTCTTGTTCGGGCAATCTTAATGATGTCCACCTTTTTAAATTTTGCAATCCAACTTTTGACCTCGGTTAGATACCTTTTCAACATGAAATCACGCCTCGAGCCTTGTAATTTTCCAGGCTTTGATTCACAACCAGCTGAGAATCTAAATGTATCTTTAAGGTTCGGGCTCCTATCTGGTGGCCCATTTCAATTCCATAGATGAAGGGCCTCGTATTCAGATTCGTTGTTTGTTGCTGGAAATCCAAACCTTTGGGCATAAGTGAGATAATCCCCTTCGGGAGACCGAATTATTATCCCTGTCCCGGCTCCGAATTCACACGAAACTCCGTCAACATGAAGCTCCCATGTGAGATCCTCTCTCATTTTTTGTTCTTTTATTGGATCAATCACCATGATTAGGTCAACCTTCTCGGTGTCACAGCTTTCTACAATGAACTCTGTGAAGGCTTGTGTTTTGATTGCTGTCCGAGGTATAAATTCTATGTCAAACTCGAACAGCTCTACAGACCACTTTAGCATTCTGCCCGAAGCGTCTGGCTTGCTTAAGATATTCTTCAAAGGAAGGTTGGTCAAAATAATTATCTTGTGGCTCCATGAAAATAAGGTCTTAGCTTCCGAACCGACACCACCAATGAGAAAGCTGCCATATCGATAGGGGTGTAATTTCTTTCTGGACCTTGAAGCACTTTGCTTACAAAATAGACAGGACATTGGTTGCCAAATTCATCTTGCCTCAATAGAACCGAGCTGACTGTCAATTCAGTGATTGAGATGTACAGGTATAGCGTTTCTCCTTTTTGTGGAGATGTGAGTTTCGGCAAGTTGCCCAAGTATTCTTTAAGCTCTTCAAAGGCTTTACGAGCTTCTTCAGTCCATTGAAAGCCCTCAGTCTTCTTTATGAGCCAGAAGAACGGCAAGCCTCTTTCTATTGATTTGGACAGGAATCGATTCAGGGCCACCATTCTACCGGTGAGTTTCTGAACCTCCTTTACCGAGGTGAGAGTTTTCATATTAATTATACCTTGTACCTTTTCAGGGTTCGCCTCAATTCCCTGGTGAGAGACAATGAATCCCAAGAATTTTTTTAAGGGGACCACAAATGTATGTCTCAAAGAGATACATTTTTTGGGATTCAGCCTCATTTGGATGGATCTTAATGTCTCAAATGTTTCCCTGAGATCTTTCAGGGTTTTCTCATAGGTTCGGCTCTTGACCACCATGTCATCAATGTATACCTCTATGTTTCATCCTATTTGGGATTTGAAGATTTTATTGATGAGGCAATGATATGTAGCTCCGATATTTTTGAGTTCGAAGGGCATCGTAGTGTAGCAATACGTACCTCGGTCAGTGATGAAAGAGATTTTCTCTTCATCTTCTCTGGCCATGTATATTTGATGGTAGCCCTTGAATGCATCTAAAAAGTGCAAGATGTAAAATCCAATAAATGAATCTACTACCGTATCGATCCGGGGGTACGGGTAACTGTCCTTTGAACAGGCTTTATTAAATCAGTAAAATCTTGACATATTCGCCAAGAAGAATCTTGCTTAGTTACAAGGACTGGATTACAAAGCCAAGTGGGATACAATACTTCTCTAATCAATCTTGCCACTAAGAGTGTCAGTTTATCCACTTTGGCTTCGATTATTAAACTGTGCTCTGGACCGAAAAGGCTCTTCTTCTGCTTCACTAGTTTGTATGCCGGGTCCACTCCAAGTTTGAGTTTGATTCTTTCCCAAGGGAGGCAAGGTATGTCTTCGACGGTCCAGGCGAACACATCCTTGTAATCAGCTAAAAGCCTGAAGAGAAGGGCTTTGAACTCCACTGTGAGGGTAGCACAGATCTTAATTTTTTGATCGGGGAGACTGGGATCTAGTGGTGTACCTCCTCAATGGGGATCTCATCTTGGGGCTCAATCTTTGCTTTGCCCTTCCCCTTTGGTTTGGGAGGCTCGGGGATCTCAGTATCGCTTCTTCGAGGCTCCACATTTTCTTCCCTCTCCATTTGACTTGTCAAAGGCTCTTCGAGGCCATCCCAGGTGGATGAGGCATCAAAAGTTTGCAAGTAAGCCTTGTCAGCAATGGACATCGTTTGTGACTGGGACCACAAGGACATCATATAGGCTCTCCTGCTGTAGTAGTTCCCAATGACTGTTTCCTCAGATCCATCCCTCAACATGAATTTTATCCCAATACGGAATACGGAGGGAAGGATTCTGTAGGTATATTGTGTGGGTCGGCCAAAGATCATATTGTAGAAACTATTCCTTTTGACGATGACAAAATTGGTCATCTCAATTCTGTGCTTCGGGAAAGTTCCAAGGCACAAGTGGAGCATTATCTGTCCCTCAAGCACGATCGAGTCTCCAGTGAAACCAACCAAAGGGGTTTTAAAAGGCTTTATCTAAGAAGAATCCATGTGCATTTTGACCCAGGCATCCAAAAAAATTATGTCCGCCGAGCTTCTGGTGTCGACGAACACGCGATGCATTTCATATCCAGCCACATTTACGTGAATTACCACAGGGTCATTGTGTGGCATTCGGCTAGGAACGGGGTCCTCAAAAGTGTATCTGAGGCTCATGAAAGGCTTCAGTCTCTTCTCCCGATCCTCGCCTGAGGGAATATTCTGGGCGTACTTTTGCCTGGCATTGTTAGAGTCCCTGGTCGCCGGCCCTCCGGCTATTGTGTTTATCACCCCGACTACACGGATCTATTTGTCTTGGTTTGTCAGGAAATTGTTCCTGTTTTGACCGCCTCGGTTCTGTTGACGAGGCGGGTGAGGTTGTGCCAGATTTTCTCGATTGGCAGCATTTCTTTGGAACTCTGCAGCAGCTCGGCTGATGAACTGCTGCAGGTGTCTTTCTTGAATGGCCTTCTCGATTTCAACCTTCAGATGGTTGCAGGCCTCGGTATCATGGCCGTGTTTACCATGAAAAGACTGACACCATTCGAGGGGTGGCTCTAAGACGCCCAGATGCTGTACTTGGTACAAAATTTCCCTCCTCGATGTACTGAGATGTGTAAAGTCAGCATCTGGATGGCTCCTTGTTCGCGGGGGTCGGTTCCCGATATTGTTACCCGGGTAGACCACCCGGTTCACCAACGGTGTGGCTCTAGAATAGTTCAACCTATCTGTAACCTTCAACTTTTTAAAGAATGCCGAGGGGTTTGGAGTCTTCAGGACCTTTTCTCTTTGTGTATCGTAAAGTTCTCTTTTTGTCCTATTTGACTCTTCGCCCCGTATGAACTCCGATGCTTTTTCAAGGAGTTCAGAATAGGAGCTCGGCATCTTTTTGGCCAGCTTGGCATTGAAGGCGCCAGGTCGGATGCCGCTGCAAAAAGCAGCCACTAGGATTCTTTCATCTACATTTTTTATTTGGACCACCTCATCATTGAAGCGGTCCACAAATTTATTAAGTGACTCATCGGACCTCTGCTGAATGTTCATGAGGTGCGACGTGTCCTTTTGTAATATTGATTTGCTCCTGAAGTGGCCAAAGAAGGACTTTGCCAGGTCCTTGAAAGTGGCAATTGAGTTCATCGGCAGCTCCTGGAACCACTTCTGTGCCGGACCTCGAAGAGTGGCGGCAAACAACTTGAAGAGGGTCACCTCACTGTAGCCATAAAGGCTAGTGATTGTTACCACGTGCTGAAGGTGAGCTGACGAATTAGATTCTTCCACTCCTTGTAGCAGTCTAGGTCAGGTAGCTTGAATTGCATTGGAAGATGTTCAATCTTGATAGAGATTGTGAATTGATCTCTATCAATCTCTGCCGTAGCAGGCGTGTGCAGAAGTAAATTATAAAAGAAGGCAAAGACTTAGTAGAATCGATCTCTGCCTCCATTTGTGGATCATGTGGTGTGAATTAAATTTTAGAAATTTTATGACATTAGCTAATATAAACAAAATTTTTTAAAGTTTAATCCTTACCACAAGATTTACAAATGAATCAAAAATCAAGTCTACCTAAATATTTTCTATAAAAGAAAACTCCTTTTTTATTTTATGCCATTTTTATTTTCTTTAGTAAGTATTAAGTAAACGTTTAAAAAAAATTCCAGGGGTAGTGTTTGTGGATTTAAGAACTACAAAACTAAGTTGTTTTCAATTCACTCCAACTTGACGTTGTTTTCAATTCACTCCAACTTGAACTTCTATAAAATTACGTTATTTCATATTCAATTTTGCTATGTTTGTTTTTTCTTATGACTCAAATGTGCTATAAAAGTCTAGAACTGTTGTGAATTTGGTAGCACAAATTAAATTGTGTCATTTATTTGTGATAGTTTCTATTGTATCACACGAAATGTGTTGCAAATAGCCCATTTTGTTGTAGTGACAAGTTATCTTTTAGAAAGATGTGTTGTATAAAAAGTCATTGGATAGAATGGTCATGAGACGTATTGCCAATAATGAAATTGAAGAAGTTATCAAAGAGGTGCATTCTGGTACTTGTGGAGCTCACCAAATTGGTCTGAAATTTCAAATGCAAATAAAACGTTTAGGGTACTATTGGCCCACTATGATCAATGACTGTATTAATTTTACAAAAAGATGTCAGGATTGTCAGTTTCACAATGACTTTATCCATCAACCTCCAGAACCTCTATATACTTCTACAAACTCGTGGCCTTACGTCAAGGGTCCATTTAATTCGCCATCTTCAATAGGTCATAAGTATATTGTGGTAGCAACAGACTATTTTCTCTAAATGGATTGAAGCAATCCCACTCAAGAATATTAATAGAGAATCTATGGCCAAATTTTTTCAGGATACATATTATCCACAAATTTGGACTCCCAGATTCTATCATTATTGACAATTCAAAATATTTCAAAGGTAGAGTATTATATAAGCTATATGATAAGTACAACATAAAATACCATCATTTTTCAAGGTATCATGAACCTGGTAATGGTTTAGCTAAGGCATTCAACAAAACTGTAAGCAAGATATTGAAGAAAATGATAAGGAAGAACAAAAGAAATTGGCATGAAAAACTTTTCGAAGCACTTTGGGCTTATCGTACCACTTACGGAACTCCTACTAAGGCAACACTTATGCCCTTGTTTTTGGAGGAAGAGAACCTTTGGAAATACAAATTCCTTTATTAAGAGTCGCAATTCAAGAGTCTATTACTCATGAAGAAAATGCCAATTAATGGAAAATGCCTTCAACAAGAAGGTCAAGTTGCGATCTTTTAGACTTAAAGGAGATCAAAAATTGATGGTACGAACTCCAATTGTAGTAACTCGAATGACTAAGGGAAAATTCGAACCTAAATGGGAAGGTCCTTATATTATTGAGAAAGTGTACTCAAATGGTACATATCTTTTGATAACAATAGATGGTGAAAGAATCATTCCCCTGACCAATACAGGATTCTTGAAAAGGTATTTTTCGTAAGATGCCTTGAAACAGGGAGTTCAAAAAAAAAGGGGCTAAGTTGAAAACCCAAAAGGGCGGCCTAGGCAAAACAAAAAAGAATTGAACTACGTCCAGCTTGATCCCTTTTGTAAAAGGGTACATAGGCAGGTTGGAACCACATCCAAGTTCAGTCAAAACAAAACAAAATGTTGAGAAAAAAATCTCACATTTGAACTACATCCGGCTTGATCCCTTTTATAAAAGAGTACATAGGCAGCTTGAAACCATATCCAAGTTTAGTCAAAGAAAAGAAATATATATATATATATATATTTCATTTTGCATGCACGAAATATCAAAATTACGAGATTGTGGAGTCTATATTTTTTAAAATTAAAAAATAAAACTTCAAATATAAATAAATAGTTTGAACTAAAATAAGTGTTTCTTAATTCAATATGAAGATAAATCTAAAAATAAATCATGAGGATTCCCACAATTAGAAAATGGGAAACTCTCCATCTAAAAAGAAAAAACCTAATTCTACCATAAAACAATGAATCGAAGTAATAGTTGGTTCTTCAAAGCCTCCACAGCTTTGTTCAGTTTCTCTGAATCTTCATTATCGATCTTTTCTTCGGTAATGGCACGATCAGCAGAAGATTTTAAATCATCAAGTTCTATTTTCAATGCAAGGAGTTTTTGGCTAGTATGGATTAATGTGAACTCATGCTTGTTCAAGGTCTGAGCCTTAGCAGCATGACGAGTTTGAAGCAAAGATAAGTTCATTTCCAACTTGGTAATATCCTCGTCAAGGACATTCAATGAATTCTTCACAGAAGAGATATCTTGATCATGTGACTAGTTTCCATGCTCTTTATTTAAGGATTCAAGTTGTGAATGAGTAACTTCTAAACGAGTCTCATATGCAAGCGGTCGGTTCTCTCCTAAAATGCCAACTTATGTGATTTGACAATAAAATCCTTTATAATCTCATAAAAGTGAGAGACATTTATAGGACAATTGGCAAGGAACTTAAGTACATTATTCGCTTCCTTTACCATTGTCCCTAGGTCTAAAGGATTCATAGAAAACATATGGTTTAGAAAATTTGATTTGACTGTTTGGGCAGTTGTGGTAAGAATGTCTTGCATGGAGCCATAAGAAGCATTTGTCACTTGTTGTGGAAAAATAAGGTCAACAATATACAATTTGAGTGATTCTCCTTTGGAAGACTCTAAAAAAAATAATATACAAAATAAAATAAAATAAAAATGCATGATATTTTCAACAAAAAAAAAATGATGAACGAGCATATGGCCAGTAGTAACATGTATATATGTGTTATGAGTCATTGCTATTAAATTCTCAACTAACCTTGTGGAGTAGTTACCAAGTCTAGGGAACCGTTATTGAGAAGGGTAATATAAAAAGTTCATCGTCAGATTCATTCTCGAGATGGAAAATTTTCTTACCCTTTGAAGAAACCCTATCAACATTTTCAGATGGCACTTTTGTGCTCCAAACTAAATTTTCATTAGTAGGAGAAAGGTCCCTGGATTGGAGGGTGAGGTTCATCATGAATCCCACAACAAGGAAATTTTTTCGCCTTTTTAGTTCTTTTTGTATGCAAGAAACCACTACCTTTAACAAAGACATCATTATTAAAAAAGTTATGAATGGCTTTGGTTGATGGTAGAAGAGACATAAATGATTCAAGATCATCCAAAGAACCAAAGGTAGTTGGGCCATGTCCAGAAGAGCTTTCGTCGAAAGGGAATTCAACCAAACGAATAAGTTCATCTTCAACTAGTGATTAGCACATTCCCTTAAACTGTCTAGGGTCAGCTCTTTTTTCGGATCAGATAAAGTCTTTAGTACAGAAAGATCTTTGGTGAAATGATTAAGCCGCTCATAAAATTTGGATAAAAATGCATTATCTAATTCTTTTTCTATTGGTCCAAGAAGGAGCTTCTTTGCTGAAATTTTCTTTCTCTTGCTTGTTTGAGAATGAATTGTTAGCACTGAATGACGATTGTTTCTCCACCAAGTGGCATAAGATAAAGCTACTAGGCCTGGACCATTAGCAATGCCAGTGATAAGACGTGCTTCGGTACTATGACGATGCATTCTTCACCAATACTGAAGCAACGCAATAAGAGATAAGCATCTCGACATCTAGTGTCAACATATTGAGGGCAATGTTGTCCGTATCAAAATTGATGGCCAAAACAGCTAAGCTCATAGGGTTCAGCAATAAGGTTGTCACCTACCCGATAAGTCAATACACACGGATGAATTGCAAGAAAAAGTGAGAAGGTTCGGTAAAGTAATGATAAATCTCCATCTTGGGCAACATATTCTTTTAAATCTCGACCTTCTGATACAGAAATTCACATATGGACAGAATGAAAATTCAATGGAGTTTCTAAAAAGCTATAGGGTTGTATTATAAGTGAATCGATCTGGTGAGCTATCTCTTATTAGCGATAATAATGGAGCATTTGGTTGCCAAAAATTCCTACAACTGTGAGTCCTCGGGAAATAAATAACAAGCCACCCAAATAGATATTGAAATGGACTCCTAACCTGTAATTGTCCTAGTTTCTTTGCATTGGAAATGTGCCCCAATTGCCTATAAAGATGAGCTAATATAGGAGTAGTTAAATCATATATTTGGCCTTGTGTCATCTTTCCCGTCATGAAGAAGGTTTCTGGATAAATTGTCTCAGACCGCATAGATGGAAATGTAAACCCACTTAACTAGCAGGCAGGAAGCCGGCCAGCATTGTATTCTAAAGGTAATCACGTCTGCATTCAAATGGAAAATCTTCAAGTTTTTCAAGAGACAGATATACTGTTAATTACCTGCATTATTTTGCTGCGGATTATAATGAAAAATCTAGAATGTACCATCTGTCTCTTATAGCAATCTAGATCACAAAAAACAATTCGCATTGATCATCATGTCACATTCGAGCAATTTCATACCATCTCAAAAAACAATTCGCATTGAAAGAAATATAATACGAAACAAATTCAAATACAATACATATATAACATTTAGTTATCTAAGTAAACAATCAAATACAGTCTAATCATCCGAGCTACCATCTGCATCATCCTCATCATCTGCATCAAGGGGTGGGGAACGCTAGTGGCGAGAGGATCCAGGAAGAACGCCTAATCGCTCCATCAAAGTATGCAACTAGTTTCTTGTTTCAGATAGTTGGGCTTGTAGTGAAGCTTGCTCTTTCTTCATTTCTTCCTTTTCCAATCTCTCCCTTTCCAGTTGGGCTTGTAGTTCGGCACTAAGGGAGTGGACTGTGCTCCTAATCCTCTCATCAACATCCTCAGGTAGGTCGTATGGGTGTGAAGGTCTGGACGACCCTTCATGGTTCTACCTAAAGAACCAAGCCCAGAAACTCTGCCTTTCTTTTTTCCTCCCACGGCGTCATACCAAATATCCAAATCAGATGGCAGATGTTGTGAGCTGTTGAGAACCATCAGAAGACATATTATCATTCTCAACAGTACTTTGAGAAGATATTTCAGTCTTTTTCTTCTCAAAGTTCTCTTTGCAAAAGTCATATAACAAAGATCAACTTTATGGAAACAAGAATATTATAGTACAAATAGATGTGTAGAGAGACAATAAATCGAAGGAATTAATATACATCGACCATGTCTCTGAACCCAATCTCCCTCCTTCTTCTTATGGATACGGAAATAGAAATCAGAGAATGGCGGGTTTTCACCCCTCTCAGCCTTCTGTAATTAAAAAAAATCATATATTTTCAAGTCATCAATAACAAAGGCATTGTAATATAATGAAGTATTAAAAGTACAAGAAATTAATTAGTATGTCTCTTTCTTGAAATGAGTGCTCTGTGTGGTATAACTGCCTGTATGCAGTGATGCACCTACATTGGAATCCCGGTTCTTCTTATTTTGGTCGGATTTTTGTTTGAACTCTTGGGACTGCCAATATTTATTCAGGTCTGTCTGCCCATGCACTATCCCCCATCCAAGCTGGTTTGTGAGGCCAAAACCTAGTTTAAAACCTTTCCTCAGAATATGAACATTCACCATATCAGGGACATGGTGTCGCTCATTTTTGCACTTCACACAGGGACATCTAATAACTCCCTCAGTTAAATATTTTGGTTGTTGACAAGCAAAATTTATAAACCCAGCCAAACCCTCCAAAAATGTCTAAGACATATCCCCGACGATTTGGAAGAAGCCTATTGTTCATCCACCTTCGATGCTCCGGAACTTCCATTTTGCCTAACCAAACTAATGACTTACTTAATCTCCTGTTAAACAATTAATTTCCAGACAAATATAAGAATATAATTTCATGAAAATTTTCCACTTGCTTATTATAGTAAATATTTAGTATATGATAGTAAGTTGACTAGTCCAACAATACAAATATATGTATGTGTTCATGTTTTTCTTTATTTAATTACATATAAATATCCTAAATGATACTCTTTCATATTTATTATGACAATTTTTAATTAATATAAGCCTAACCACCTTTACATTGTTAGGGAGGCATAACTAGAACTTTTAAGTAGTAGGGTAATATTATTAGCAAAAATTAATCCAATTAATAACATTACGATGTTTGGCTTAAATGAATAAATCAATTCATTTATTTAAAGTGTCAAAATAATTGATGTGTTAACAAATTTGCCAAATAAAGGATCAAATATCTAAACCTAATAGTTGGTGAATAAATATATTTTTATTACGTAGTTATGGAAAGTTATGAGTATGCAATTAAGAGACAACAAAGGGAGCGGAGAGGGTATAATTGACAAATAAAAAAAATGATAGATACCAAATGTTGTTCCCTTCACTTTTACTATCCTGTTTTAAAATAATTATCATTTTTACAATATATCCTATATTAAATTATTTGTTGTTATCAAAAATTAAAAAATTTTTGCTAATAATATGTTTGCTGTCTCTTATACACATCTAGATGTGTATAATCAACAGTTTCTGGTATTTTAATCACCTTTTCCCTATTATCTCATAATTAAAGTCTACTAAGTATCATTCCAATACATACATTTATATAACATTTCATTTAGAAACATTATTCATGGTTTAGTATTTTGCATATAATATGCATTATGAACTTGTTCAACCCAAATTGTATAATCCTAGTAAAAAACTTGAATATCTCATGAAATGGAATTGTTTTAAGAAAAATGTAGTGTTTGTATATCTATTAAAGGAGCGAATTATGTCGTTAGGAAAAATAAGTGTAATTTGGTCACTTTTTAACGTATATTTTAGTAAAATTGAACGAATTTATTTGTTTTTTTCAATCCGTATCCACCAACTCAAAGTAGGAGTTATTTCGTAAATACAAAACGAAAAATTAGTTACTTAAACGAAAGACAAATAAACTATAATAATAGTTAAACGGAAGATTTCTTAAAGGTTACATGTATTATTCTATTTAAATATTCTGTAATGACAAAAGGTTGAAACATATTCTGTTAAAATAGTTATTATTTTTAAAATATTATTTAAAAGAGTACTGTAATAATGTTTATTAAGATATATATATATATTAAAAAAATATATAAAATAATTATAACATATTATTTAAAAAATAATAAGAAAAATTAATCATCCAACTTTTCGTTCAAGGGACATGTTTCAGATATTACTTGGTTAAATTAAGGCCCAAATGGCAAGGTTAGGAATCGCGTACTATGATAGGCTATAGATGTGTATGGAGAGTGTCTGAGATCAACAATATATTTAGACTCCGAGAATTTAATTAGATGAACAATAGAAGTCTCTTTTGTTATTATTTTAATTTTCACATAATAAAGTTGGTTGTTATGTGAAACCCAGTATTTTACTAGCCTTGTTCTTTGATTTTTAACTGGTTTAAAATGTTTGTCATATTATTTTTAGTCATAAAGTACTTCAACTTATTCGTTTTTCAATTCGGCAAATTTTTCGGTTTACGCGATTTCGGTTCCGGCGGGTAAACGGGTCAAAAAGAGCCATTGGACTAAGTGTAATTAGTGCATTGTGGTGTGTGAGTGTTGTATGACGGCTGAATTATTCAGAAAAAAATGTTAATTTAGTAGCAAAAATTAGTTTTTGGGTTAAATAGTCAACTTGGAGACTATTTGGTCAAATGGGGAACTATTTGGGTCAACCTTGGAATCTTTTTAGTCTTCTTCTTGCTTTGTTTCTTCCTCATTTCTCCTAGCTGCTGGCCAAAACTTCTCTTCCCCATTTTCCCCCAAAATTTTCTTGGATATCAAGTATAAATCACTTGGAAGGTAAGATTTTATGTATTTTAGCACTTTATGGCTTATGGGCTTTATGATCCAAACTTTAATTTCAAGTTTTGTAGGATTCTTTATGGCTGAAAAAAAAAAACCCTCTTTGCAGCCTTACATGTTATGATTTATGTATGTTATGGGTTGTT
The DNA here is from genome assembly GCA_025175665.1 of Cinchona pubescens. Taxonomy (NCBI): domain Eukaryota; kingdom Viridiplantae; phylum Streptophyta; class Magnoliopsida; order Gentianales; family Rubiaceae; genus Cinchona; species Cinchona pubescens. The sequence goes on along the minus strand of JANKKI010000097.1, from coordinate 407,426 downwards.
TTTAGTGTTTTGGAGGTTGGGAAGTGATTGGGGTTGATTTTTAACAACTTTCCACGGTTAGATTACATATTAAGACGCAATTAAGATTATGAGTTGGGGTTTTGTCTTCCATATGTGGCCCTAGAGTGTTATGCTATGAATGCTTATGTCTATGCATATAATGATGTTTTAAGAGTGTTTTAAGGTTAGTTTGGATAGGAAGCATGTTTGAATCATGCAACCCCAATCGATAAAAATTTGTAGTTTGGTAGTAAAGAGGGAATTCCACCCATAGGTTGTTGCTCTAATGTTGTAATAGAGTTAATTGTAGTGGTTATGGGGTATGGATCCTGTCTCTTATACACATCTAGATGTGTATAAGAGACAGGCGTAGCCGGGATTTTGACTGGGGTTTTAGCTTGTCGAAGTTGGTCGGAATTTGTGATAAGGTCATTTTGACCAAAGAGCTGTTGGTGTCGTTTTCTATCGTTTCGCGTCGTTTTCGCTTCCCTAGTCATTCTTTAACTTCTACATCTCTTCTAAGAATCCTCTTATACCTGTTTTATGTACCACGCCACCTACCGCCGGCGATCGCGTTCAGTGATCATTTGTGCTTTGATAGGTGGGTAACATAGACCCTCTTCCACTTGTATTTTGTTTAACGACTTTCGAAATATGTTTGGATGGATTTTAGAATGTGTATGATGTTTGGAACTGCACTTTTACCAAGTTTTGGAATTATTACATATAAAATCGGGACCAAGCTATTTTATGTTAATCAATTGATATGTTTGCAAACTCTTTTGATATGAAAGAATTTTATGACTGTTTTGGCTCATAGGTGACCTAAATATATAATTCAACATGTGTTTGGAAATATTTGATTTGGGGAGAACCGGTTCTAATCCGGAATATAATAACCTACATGCTATCTTATTATATTCATCTAGATTGATAACTGTCACTTGGATTTGTTCGCTATGCTTGTAGCATACTATGTTCAAATGATTGGATCTTTTTGGCTATGTTTTGGACATGCCTGACGTTTAAATGGCATGAGACATTTTAGAAACTACTTATGATTATGGTTTATTGACGTTTAAATGGCATGAGACATTTTAGAAATTGCTTCATGACTATGGTCTTCACAAATGTTATTATCTTTATATTTTCTTTTTATCGCAATGCTTGGCCCCATTTGAAGAGCTTTTATGATATCCACTGAGCTAGTTATGCTCACCCCACGTGATTTATAATTTTTTCAGATTAGGTGTTCATTTTTTACTCTCCACCGCGTTAGCGACTTTTAGATTTTCTTGATTCCATAATTATTTTATATATTTTTTTAATATATATATACTGTCTCTTATGTGTATAAGAGAGGTGTATGTATTAGACCGGCCCATTGAGCGCTTTGTTTTTGTTGTAACATCTTTTGTCCTACCACAAGGAATTCATAATTCGCATTTTTTTTGTGTAAAATGAAATATTCGGTTTTATAGTTAAGAAATGGTTTGATGGTTACATCTAGATGTGTATAAGAGACAGGTTCGTTTGTGCCTTGCGCTTTGGGCCGGTGTACCATTTTCTTTGACCTGGAGTTATTGATTGACTTGTTTTGGGGGGAGTTTTGAGAGGTCCTTGCTTATGTAATCTTTGTTGTACCTCTTTTGTTGAATCTTGAAGAGTTATTCTTTGCTCATGATTTCGTCTTTGACTCTTATCAGCTAGTATGCCACCTAGGACGCGTTTTGGTTCTAGTGGTCGCGGTAGAGGCTCGGCATAGCAGGACCCTCAGCCTGGGGAGCGTCCGGCTGGTGGGGATCCGCTGCAGGAGATCCCTGTAGTCGAGTCAGCTTCGGAGAGTGTTACTAGGCTTGATCTGAGCTCTTTCTACATCATTACAAGCATAGACATAAGCATTCATAGCATAACATCTGTCGAGTTTTACACTGGAGCAGCGAGATCAGCCGTGGTGCGATATGCATTCTAGCTTGAGGCTTGGGGAGTATGTTCCCGCTATGCAGCGTGACGAGCAGCGTATGTATCATTTTCGGAAGGGTCTTAGAACCGAGTTTCGGAGAGAGGCGATAGTGGGTCATCCCGGACTTATGAGGAGATGTAGTCTGGGGATGACCCACTATCAGCTCTCTCCGAAACTCAGTTCTAAGACCCTTCCGAAAATGATTCATAGGCTCAGAGCTCTGTGCCAGCACAGCAGGAACATACTAGCCGAGAGATGTGTATAAGAGACAGTTTATATAGTTTTTGTCGGCCCGGACAGGGACTTTAGCACCTCCGGCCGGTGTGATTCGGCGGCCGTCGCCGCCATGCCGGTCTTGTGGTCGACTACACTCTGGGGAGTGTTATTGGAGGACTGGAGCTTGCTTTAATTGTGGCAAGCGCGGCCATTTGATCAGAGATTGTCCTAAGGTCGCACCAAATCGAGGGCAGACTAGTGGAGTGCAGGGTGGTCCGCCTGAGGACAAGAGGCGGAGGACTCAGTACTAGATGTGTATAAGTTGACAGTCATACAGAGCCGATCGGACCGATTCAGTTGCAGGCACTATCTTAGTGAATTCCATACCTGCTTATGCTTTATTTGATTGTGGGGCATCACATTCATTTGTAGCTAGATATTTTCTTAGATGTCTGTCCGATAAACCTAGATGGTTAGAGAATCCTTATAGAGTGGGGACCCCAGACGGGAAGGTTATGGAGTCTAGGTTTGTTTTGGAAGGTTGTCGATTAGAGTTTTGTGATAGGAAGTTTGAGGCTGACCTTATTCAGTTACCGATGACCGACTTTGAGTTTAATTTTGGGTATGGGATGATTGGCGGTCTCTTGTGAAACGATCAGATTGTATAAGAGACAGATGTGTGTTGCGGATGCTGGTTTAGATACGGTGATTTTTCGTGGGAATGAAAAGAAGCCCAAGAGTAGACATTCCGATTATATCAACAGTGAAGGCGTTTAATGCCTTAGATAGGGGTTGTGAGAGCTATTTGGCTTATGTGATAGACTCTGATAAAGTAGAGCCAGGCATTGAGGATATCCTAATGTCTAGGGAGTTTCGGACGTGTTTCCCAAGGAGCTGCGAGTTTACCTCCGTCGCGGGTTGTCGATTTTGAGATTTGCTTAGAGCCGGGTGGCACCAATTTCAAAGGCCCCGTAAGTATGGCACTGCGGAGCTAAAGGAGTTGAAGGAGCGAGTTCAAGAACTCTTGGACAAGAAATTCATTCGTCCAAGTGTTTCACCTTGGGAGCACTGTCTTATTTGTCACAGTCTTATACACATTAAGCATAGACTAGTCAAGGCAATACCACATCTCCATCTTATATACATCTAGATGTGTATAAGAGACAGAACAAGTCAGTTGTCCCTAACTTGTATTGAGCCTCTTAAGGGTGCGGGGTACTTCTCTAAGATTGATTTGCGGTCTGGATATTATCAATTGAGGGTGAAGGAAGAGGATGTACCTAAGACAGCTTTTTGGACTCGCTATGGCCACTACGAGTTCTTGGTTATGCCTTTTGGTTTAACTAACGCCCCTGCAGCCTTTATGGAGTTGATGAATAGGATGTTCAAGGACTATCTTGATGTATGTGTAGTGGTCTTCATCGATGATATCCTGGTTTATTCTCCGAGCGAGGAGGCTCATGCGAGCATTTGCGAGCGATTTGAGTTTGTTGAGGAAAGAGCAGTTGTATGGTAAGCTTAGCACATGCTAGTTTTGTATAAGAGAGTGTCCATTTTTGGGTCATGTGGTGTCAATGGAAGGGGTTTCTGTAGCAAGGCTAATGTCTCACCGGTCCATTGTAGATGTGCCTAAGATTCACCGGAGCAATAGCCGGGATAAGAATCAATTGCATTCCAGTACATCAAAAATAACTAAAACCGTCTGTATAAGACATTAGAGCCCTATAAGAGAATTATTATCCTAATGCCTCCAGTTCTTGCCAGCAAACACGCTCTCACTTAACTGGAGGCATTACCTGTATGGAGAGCGAGTGTGACATGTTCACTGATCATCAAAGTCTGAAGTACCTCTTCACTCAAAAAGAGCTTAATATGAGGCAAAGGCGTTGGCTTGAGCTATTGAAGGACTATGACCGACCATTAGCTATCATCCCTGGCCGCAATGGCGCCATAATCAACCCCTGGCCTGTCTCTTATAGTGGCCCTAGTATGGCTCTTTTCCAAACATTATACACATTCTAAAATCCATCCAAACATATTTCGAAAGTCGTTAAACAAAATACAAGTGGAAGATGGTCTATGTTACCCACTGGTGGAGGCATTAAGGTGTCCCAGTTAGATGATCCTGAGCTACGGAAAGTAATGTTGAAGGTACGAATGGTGAGACCTCGAGTTTCGAGTTAGAGCCGATGGTAGCTTGTGGCGAGACAGACGTTTGTGTGTGCCGACGACTCCGAATTGAAAAGAGAACTGACGCCAGAAGCCACTCTTCGCGCTTATCTATTCATCCTGGGGGTACGAAGATGTATAGGTGCTTAACAATGAGATTATACTGGCAGTTGGAATGAAAAGACCTATAGTTGAGTTTGTCCGAGATTTAGGTGTGTCCATGTAGAAGTTAAAGAATGACTAGGGAAGCGAAAACGACGCGATTACGATAGAGTCTGTACATGGGTTACCTCGGACTAGGCGAGGTAATGACAGTATATGGGTGATTGTTGACCGCCTAACAAAGTCCGCCCATTTCTTACCGATGAAGGTGACCGATACTTTAGAGTCATTAGTGAAGTTATATGATCAGGATCCTGTCAGTTTACACAATCTATGAGTATGTTTAGATTCACAGCCTATGATTTGTATACAGGTTCAGACAACCTACCAGAGAGATTGTGGCACAACTTTGAGTCTTAGTCGCTTATCATCCTCGAGACAGATGGCCAATCCGAGCGTACTATTCGGACATTGGAGGATATGTTGAGAGCTTGTGCCATAGACTTCGGGAAGTGGGATGAGCATGTGATACTTATGGAATTCTCGTATAATAACAAACTATCACAAGAAAGCAAAGTTCATCAATACCAAACCTGTCTCTTATACACATCTAATTGTAAGTCACGATTTACATTGGGATGCGATTGGTGAGAGATCCTTGGAGGGCCAGATTTGATTCAGCAATGATTGATAAGATTGCTATTGTTCGCCAGAAGTTGAAAGCGGCTCAAGATCGTCAGAAGAGCTGGGCGGATCGCAAGAGAAAGCCAATAGAGTTTGCGGTTGGGGATAAAGTGTATGTGAAAGTATCGCCGACTAAAGGGGTAGCTAGGTTTGGGAAAGGTGGAAAGTTGAGTCCACGCTATATAGGCCCTTATGAGGTGTTGAACAAGGTTGGTGATTTGGCATACCAATTGGCTTTGCCTCCGGAGTTGTCTAGAGTTCATAATACCTTCCATGTCTCTCAGTTGAGGAGGTATATCCCTGATTCCTCTCATGTGTTGAGCCATGAACCTTTAGTAGATCGGGAGGACACGACATACGAGGAGGTTCCGGAGAGGATCTTGGATCGACAAGATAAGACATTGAGGAATAAAGTTATCCACTACGTGAAGGTTTTATGGTCTAATCATTCTGAGCGAGAAGTTACCTGGAACCATCAGAGACATTTGAGATCGAAGTATCCAGCTTTGTTTGCTTCGTGATTTCGTAAGTTTCGAGGACGAAACTTTGTTTAAGGACATAGAATGTGAAACCCAGTATTTTACTAGCCTTGTTCTTTGATTTTTAACTGGTTTAAAATGTTTGTCATATTATTTTTAGTCATAAAGTACTTCAACTTATTCATTTTCATGAATGCAAATTTTTCGGTTTACGCGATTTCGGTTCCGGCGGGTAAACGGGTCAAAAATTGGACTAAGTGTAATTAGTGCATTGTGGTGTGTGAGTGTTGTATGACGGCTGAATTATTCAGAAAAAAAAATGTTAATTTAGTAGCAAAAATTAGTTTTTGGGTTAAATAGTCAACTTGGAGACTATTTGGTCAAATGGGGAACTATTTGGGTCAACCTTGGAATCTTTTTAGTCTTCTTCTTGCTTTGTTTCTTCCTCATTTCTCCTAGCTGCTGGCCATAAACTTCTCTTCCCCATTTTCCCCCAAAATTTTCTTGGATATCAAGTATAAATCACTTGGAAGGTAAGATTTTATGTATTTTAGCACTTTATGGCTTATGGGCTTTATGATCCAAACTTTAATTTCAAGTTTTGTAGGATTCTTTATGGCTGAAAAAAAAAAACCCTCTTTGCAGCCTTACATGTTATGATTTATGTATGTTATGGGTTGTTTTTAGTGTTTTGGAGGTTGGGAAGTGATTGGGGTTGATTTTTAACAACTTTCCACGGTTAGATTACATATTTTAAGATTATGAGTTGGGGTTTTGTCTTCCATATGTGGCCCTAGAGTGTTATGCTATGAATGCTTATGTCTATGCATATAATGATGTTTTAAGAGTGTTTTAAGGTTAGTTTGGATAGGAAGCATGTTTGAATCATGCGTGTGGCTAATCGATAAAAATTTCAGTTTGGTAGTAAAGAGGGAATTCCACCCATAGGTTGTTGCTATAATGTTGTAATAGAGTTTACATCTTAAAGATTCGGTGTCTCTTATACACATTTATGATTAGTATAATGTTGATCCACCAGTTGTCCAAGTCTCTTATACACATCTAGATGTGTATAAGAGACAGGGAGGATAACCTACTTATAGCCTAGGGAGAGGCGAAGTTTTTTCAGTTTTCTGGAAAACTGAGCTTATTATCTCCTAATCTATCTGTAATACGAATTTGAGGGGTTAACTAAGTGTTTTGACTACACATTTAGCTTGTCGAAGTTGGTCGGAATTTGTGATAAGGTCATTTTTGACCAAAGAGCTGTTGGTGTCGTTTACTATCGAACTATTCACGTTTTCGCTTCCCTAGTCATTCTTTAACTTCTACATCTCTTCTAAGAATCCTCTTATACCTGTTTTATGTACCACGCCACCTACCGCCGGCGATCGCGTTCAGTGATCATTTGTGCGGTTTACAGGTACATTTGCTTTGATAGGTGGGTAACATAGACCCTCTTCCACTTGTATTTTGTTTAACGACTTTCGAAATATGTTTGGATGGATTTTAGAATGTGTATGATGTTTGGAACTGCACTTTTACCAAGTTTTGGAATTATTACATATAAAATCGGGACCAAGCTATTTTATGTTAATCAATTGATATGTTTGCAAACTCTTTTGATATGAAAGAATTTTATGACTGTTTTGGCTCATAGGTGACCTAGGTATATAATTTTGGATGTGTTTGGAAATATTTGATTTGGGGAGAACCGGTTCTATAGTCATCCATGGGACGCCATCCTGTCTCTTACTATTATGAACTATTTGATCAAGGGGTCTTGTCTTTGGGATAACTTGACAAAACAGGTCAGACTAAAAGGTCTTTCATATCAAAAGAGTCAGGCAAGTACTGTAGGTCAATTGATTGAACATAAAATAGCTTGGTCCCGATTTTATATGTAATAATTCCAAAACCTGTCTCTTATACACATCTGATTAAGATAACACCAATTGATTTACCTCTCATAAATCCATATTCTGCTTTTCCTGAGTCCAAGTTTTGGACAAGTCCTTTAGACCTCTGGTTAGCATATGTCCCAAGTAATTACTAATATTATGGTTTATTGACGTTTAAATGGCATGAGACATTTTAGAAATTGCTTCATGACTATGGTCTTCACAAATGTTATTATCTTTATATTTTCTTTTTATCGCAATGCTTGGCCCCATTTGAAGAGCTTTTATGATATCCACTGAGCTAGTTATGCTCACCCCACGTGATTTATAATTTTTCAGATTAGGTGTTCATTTTTTACTCTCCACCGCGTTAGCAGCTTTTAGATTTTCTTCAGATTCCACATTACTGGTAGGACTCTGCGGATAATCTGCCAAGCTTCTCTTTTACACATGGAGAGGGGTAGTGTATTAGATAGGTTTTGTATTGATGAACTTTGTTTTTGTTGTAGCATCTTTTGTCCTAAGAAGGAATTTTGTAATTCGCATTTTTTTTGTGTTAAAATGAAATATTCGGTTTTATAGTTAAGAAATGGTTTGATGGTTCTATTACATTGCGGTTAAGTTTGTTGCTCTGTTCGTTTGTGCCTTGCGCTTTGGGCCGATGTACCTTTAGCGCGGCGTGTTACGGTCCCGTTTTGGGGCGTGACATGTTATATTAAGGTTGACGATATATTTATGATAATGTTAATTAAAGTGCGAAGCTTGTAGGAACACGGAAATCCCTAAACAAACAAGTTTAGTATAAGTGTTAAATATTGTCATTATATGGAAATAAATTGAAAATTACATAGCAAAAATCCTCGACAAATTATGGATAACAAACAGTTTAAAAAATATATAAATAACATAACAAAAATCTATCGATAACCATTTCCAAAATAAAAAAATAAAAATAAAACTGCAAAAATTATAGCATCTATCCTCTTAATTCTTCTAATGAAATCAAAATAACATAGCAAAAATCTATACGATAACAAACAAAATAAAAATAAAAATAAAAGCATAAAATAAAAATAAAACTGCAAAAATTATAGCAAAAATCCTACAGAAATTAGGGATAAAAAAAATGAAAATAACATAGCAAAAATCCTACACAATTTATTGACAACAAATAGCTGCAAAAAAAATAAAAAAACTGAAAATAACAAAATAAACCACTCACAAAAATTATGGATAACAAGAATTTAAAAAAATAGATAAAAGAACAAAATTTGAAATGGTAGATCAATCAATCACCTTGGAAATGGTTGAGGATGTGCACGGTTGCAGCTAGAGGAAGGATGAACACCAAGTTCACACGGCTTCTTCAAGAGGAAGGATGGAGCAAAATGGCTTGAGGAGAGAAAGAAATGAGGAAGAAGGGATGAAATTTAGGCTTGGAAATAGTAGATGGTAGTTGGAAGAAAGGTGGAGGGTGAATGGTGGCTGGTGGTGCAGGAAATGGAGAGAAAAAGTGATTTTTCCCCGATTAGATCTGTCCAAAATGTCTTTGGGTTTCGCATCAGAATTGAAATTTCTGCGGAATTTACGCAGAATTTTCAGACAAATGTCTTTGCGGACATTTAATTCCGTGTGCTGCGGTCTTTATACACATCTAGATGTGTATAAGAGACAGTTACTTATTTAATTAATTTCCGCAGCAAGTGTGCGCGAATTAAATGTCCGCAGCACATGTGCGGATTTATTTTTTCGCAGCAAATTTGCTATTGTCCTTAATTTTTTTTTCGATTTTTGTTGCGTAATTTTTGTAAATAATACTTTCCCGCTTTATGAAGGGAATGTTATCTGCGGATTTTGATGCGGATTTTTTAATCCGTAGCAAAATTTTAATCCCAAACCTAGAAAACTAAAATTTGCAGTAAAATCCGTATATAATTCCTGGGGAAAAAATCCGCAGCAAAAATCCGCATGAAATTTGCAATTTTTTTATAGTGTTCACAAACCTACTGTATTTGAATTAGGGTGATTCGGAATGGGAATGATAAAGTTATCTATCCATGTTTGGAAAGTTGGTTTGGCACCTAATTGCTTGGATGAGATCATAAAGGTCAATAGTTTCTTGTGAAATATGTTTAAACCCAAGGAAAAAATACAAATATACATCAGGTAAATCAATTGGTGTTAATCGATAAACACACATCACACCCAAATAATTATGTCATCGAATAGAATACAAATTACAATAAAATTTCTATTCGATTGAATCCACTCGTGGTTTAAGATATCCAAAAATAATAATAAATATTAAAATAGAGTCCTACTTTATTTCAAGCAAATTCGAGTTGAACCAAATAAATTTCTTGTGGAATAATCTTGCCAAACCCTTAGGAGTATTGGCGTTTAGATCAAAGTTGGATTAAGTCAACTTTGGATTTTGATGGCAACTAAATTTTAGCAATTAAAGTTGTAGTAAAGTATGCTAATACCTGGTTGCGATAAGGTTTGATGACAGCACCTTTACTTGTCAAGAAGGAGCAAAAAGTCTTCAAGGGACTCTATAAATAGCCAAGCACAGGAGACGACGGCTTTGAAGCAAGCAAAAAAAAAAGGCAGAGAGCATTAGCAATAAAAAAAAAAATAATAAATAAATAAATAAATAAAGAGAGAGAGAGATTAGCATTAGCAAGCAAAATGAGGCAAAAATTTAAAAAAAAAAAAAAAAAAAAAATAGAGGTTAGGTAGTGTACCAAATTTTTATATCTGCATCTTTAACATAGATTTTTAGCAAAGTCCCAATTGTAGTTGGCTAGAATATTACTGTGTAATCTTCTCAATTATCAATGGAAGATCGATAATTTTTTTTATTTTATTATTTTATATTATTATGTTAATGTTATTGTGTTACATTTATTTCTTTATTTTTTACATCTCTTGATTAATCAGGAGAGTTTTCTCGAATATATCGAGAAAAGTAATTAATGAATGATTTATATTAAAAAATATAAATTATTTAGGAGTATGAATCCACCACAATTTAAACCCTATTTATATATAGGAGAAATTTTGTTAAATATGAATTTGAATTGTCGAGCCGTTAAACAATCTTTCGACGTGAAATTTCGTACAAATTCGATGCCTACACACTTCACAAAAGTAAAAAGGGAAAGGAGTAACATCTGTTGCAAATTTATAATCCAATTTAATCTGTCACTTTTATCTTATTAAGGAAGATTTTCTTAGAATTTTATGAAAGTCAACGATACCTATAAATGCTTTTTGATTAATTACTATAAGAATTATTCTATAGGAACGAAAGTATTAGAAAATATCTATTTTCATTCCTAACTTGTGACATAGGTTTCAAATTTATGAACTTATCAATATAATTAAGAAACTCATTTCTTATTCAAACCAAATAAATAAAACGAAATGATATAATCCTATAACGATAATGGGATTTATGATTTCCATTCTAATTCCCATTTTCGAATGTTAACTAAATACCTCCTTAATTCTTTAATTTGTCACCATGCTCACATAAACAATTATGTTAGACAACTTAGCTTTAGAACTAAGCCGAAGATTTATCCTCTAATTGAAGTGGCAGACATGGTGGTTTCCGTTAAACAGAAGTCAATCTCATTATATGGTTGATCCAGGTCCAAGTCTTGACGTCCAATTCTTTATAATTAATCTCTCCTGAATGAATAAAAAATATTTAAGGGCCCTAATTTCTTATAACAGGATCCAGTTATCAACCTCATTCCCCTTTCATTCCACTCGGATCCCTGTTAATTTTCTTATGTTGGAAATAAGGGGCAAGGAGTTATTCATTCTAAGCAAGACAGTAGAATTGTTGAAGCATGATGTAACCCTATATGGTTATGATTCTACAAAAAGTACCAATGCAGAGAAAGAGCTGAAAATATGTTAGTTGTTGAAGCAATAAGATTTATGTATTCGACAAAGTGCCAAAATAATGGACCAACTGTGATGTGGATAGCAGGCAACAACAATGTACCAACAATAAAACAAGAAGCTGGAAATTTGAGTTGTTTAGTTACACACGACAAAGGTGCTATAATTTGCTGGTCGTCGCAAGATGACTTCCCATTTCTTTGGCCTTCCGTCGGAGAATAAGTTTCTGTATTTTTCCTGTTGAAGTTTTAGGCAAGTCCTCAAAAACAACAGTTCGCGGAGCCATATAATGTGGCAAATGATCGCGACAATACTTGATAATTTCATGTGCACTTGCATTGCAACCATCTTTCAATTGGACAAAAGCACAAGGTGTCTCGCCCCAGTAATCATCCGGTCTCCCCACAACTGCAGCTTCAAGAACCGCGGGATGACTATAAATCACTGATTCCACCTCAATGGAGCTAATATTCTCTCCCCCAGATATGATGATATCTTTTGATCGATCTTTTAATTCTATGTAGCCATCAGGGTGTTTCACCCCCAAGTCCCCACTTCGGAACCATCCACCTTTAAAAGCATCTTCTGTTGCTTTACTATCCTTGAGGTATCCATTCATAATAGTGTTGCCTCTGAACATCACCTCACCCCTTGTTTTTGCATCTGGTGGTACGCTCTGCATTGTTTCTTGCATAAGGATCTTTGATATCGATGTCTTCCATACCAAGATGTTGCAACCCTTGACGAGCCTTGATCTTAGCCTGTGCATCATGTGGTAGAGAATTCCAATCAGGTTTCCAAGTGCAAACTGTTGCAGGACCATATGTTTCTGTCAAGCCATAGGAATGTGTAACATTGAATCCTAGCTCTTTCATCTTAAAAAGCACCATAGGAGGAGGAGATGCACCACCTGCCGTCACTACTACTTTACCAGGAAGTGGCTTGCGATCATCAGATGGTGCATTTATTATCATATTTAGAACTGTAGGCGCACCACTCATGTGGGTCACTCGGTGCCGAGCTATGCATTCAAAAATCCCTTTTGCAGTTACATTTCTCAGACAAACATTTATGCCGCCTTGTGCTGCAACACCCCAAGTTAGACACCAGCCGTTGCAGTGGAACATCGGAACAGTCCACAAATAAACAGGCATGGATGGCATTTCGTTCAAAAGAACAACAGCCAGAGAATTGAGTTGTTCTTAAGATTTTCTATGGTGATTCATAGGCTCCTCTGTGACTGCATACAACACCTTTGGGGCTTGATGTTGTGCCTGAAGTATAATTGAGAGAAATAGGTTCCCACTCATCGTGTGGCCTTAATATCTCAAAATCTGGTCTTCCTGATGCCAAGAAAGATTCGTACTCTAAATTTTCTTTAGTTAAAGTCATGTTATCATCAACCCTGGAAGATGATCTAGCATGGTCAAAGATCACAACCAATTGAGGGATCTTACTGCTCGTCTTCAACAGAATTTCTAATGCAGCTTTGGCGACATGAAGAAACTGATAATCAACGAAAATAAATTTTGCACCCGAGTGTTTTAGCAATAATGACACCATTGCTGAATCATGACGTATATTAAGAGCACAAAGAACTGCCCCTGCCATTGGAACACCAAAGTGCAGCTCGTACATTGCAGGAATATTTGGGGCCAGGACTGTGACCTACACGTCATCAAAAACTTAAATACGAGATGCCTAAATAGAAGATAACAGTCATCTAGATTTGTTGCATATGCACAAGATGGTTGACTTGTATGTATTCCAATGGAATATAGGCAAATTAATGAAGAGAAAATAAAAAGCTTGAGGTATTGTATGCCATGTTTTCAACAATCCTTGATGACTTTCGTTGTGCAGTATTTATGACTAGAGAACTCTTGGGCAATGTTTTGAAAACCGAACCGGACAGGCCGGTTCGACCGGTCGGACCACGAACCGGAAGAACCACCGGTCCGATCCAACTATATATCCAGTCTGTCTAAAAAATCGGACATAACTGATAAAAAATTGAGAACCGGTAAAAAATCGGTTGAACCGATTTTGATGTTTTTTAAATTTCAGAATAAAAAATGATTTAAATAAAAAGAAAAATTAAAAAATCGTGAAATAAACTCCAAAATAGCAAAACATTAAACACACCAAAATCTAAACTATTAAATTATTATTTTTTTGATCTTTTTTATACTTATTTTTGTACAAATTTCACTTTTCTCATTAGAAATTTGATTAGTATTATATAATTGGATATTAGAACTATAATTCTCCAAAAGTAGTATTTCACTTCTATTTTAGATTTTATATAAATATATTTTAGGCCATTTTAAATTATATCATACTTTGATCCAAAAAAAAATCTAAATTAGTGAACTAACCGATTCAATCGATTAGATCGGTTGAATCGCAAATCGAACAGGCCACCGATTCAATGCGTGGTCCGATTTTCAAAACATTGCTCTTGGGGAGAAAATAGGCTTCAACTCTTCAATTGCACAATTCTATTTTAAATTCCTTTTACGCCTGTCAATTCATTGACACGTGTCTATATTCTTATCTACAAAATGCTGATATGGACTCATATTAATGGATTAGAAGTGTAAAAAGAGTACAAGACAATTGTGTTATACAAGATTTCTTCCCGAAAAAATATGGGTGAGTTGACTAAGGAGGCTGTAGGTAAGTTGGACTCGAATTTTGTCCGTTAACTTAAATCGTTTGGTCTCGATTTTAATACGAATATGACAACTGAACTTAGAAAAAAACTTCTAGGTGCTAATGTTCTATATCAAAAAGCTTATTTTCAACCTTCACTCTCAATGTCCTTAATCTATCTTGAGGATTCCGATTCCCAAACCAAATATCTCCTAAGATATTATGATGTTGAATGCACTCTACCTTAAATTTTTTCAAGAAAGCAAAATTGACTACCAAGATGCACAATTCCTTAACATTGTGTTTGGACTAATGAATTTAGGAAGAATTTGAAATCTATTCGTTTTTTGTAAGGATTTGTAAGATTAAAATAAATGAATTTCAAATATTCCCAAATTAAAAAAATGTGAAATGTAAGATTTTAAATAACTTTCGACTTTGAATGGATTTGAAATACATTCATTTTGTCATTACAAATTCCTCCAATAAATGAGTAGATTTTAAATCCATTCCCAAATTCATCGATCCAAACATAAAATAATATTATTTGGATGCAGGAATTTGAGTGGATTTAAATTTTAAAACCAAATAATTATAGTTTATCCAAAGACACATTATTTGATTTAATTAAGGATGTGAAATCCACCAACTAATAAGAGCGTAATTTTAATGATTAAGGGTATGTTCGTTTGGACTGAAAATATTTTCAGAAAAATATTTTTCAGAAATTTTTTTGGTGCCAAACACCGGAAAATATTTTTCGGTGTAAAATATTTTCCAATTTTCCTTCCTCTGGCTGAAAATAACTTACAGAATTTTTGAGCGTAAGTTATTTTCTGGATAATTCAAGAGTGACATTAAATCTCAAATACTTACTTTTATAATTTCATTTGCTAAATTTATTTTCATTTTCAATTTTTTTCCATTCGTTTTTGTCTTAATCATGGGTCTCACACTAATATAACTATCATTATGTATATTTTACTACCAAATTGTACTATTATTTAATTTTAAACAAAATTAATTTTTTATTAACTACAATTACTTGTAAGGTATTTATTACCATTGTTATAAGTTTTTATAACTTGTATTCATAAAATTAAAGATGAAACCGTTAAAATAAGTAATTTTATTTCAAAATATTTTCATTTTGTTAACCGAATACCGAAAAATTGTAAGAAAAATTGATTTTTTCATGTAAAATGTTTTCTCCAAACGAACACAAATGTATAAAAATTCACAAAAATTTCATATTATTTTAAATACACCCAATTCAAATTTATTCATTTTAAATTATTCCTACAAATCAAAAATTTATCCATCCAACTACGATGCAACAGATAATAACTACGTTGTAAGTAGATACATGGGTGCTTTATCTAAATTAAAAATAAATAAAAAATACTTGGGTGATTTAGATTTGACTACTAATGCAGCACTAATCTAAAGTAATTAGCATATAACTAAAAAAAGAGAAAAAATATATGAGTGGTTATTAAATTATTACATGCAAACTCACTAAATTTTTTGTTTTGTAATTTAATTATTGAACTATTTTAAGTATGTCTCGAGTTACTGTATTTGTAAATTTGATTATTGAACTATCTTCTATATAAGTAATTACCATAGGGAAATCATAGAAATAGAATGAATGACTCTAAATATACATTTAAGGTAGTTTAATGACTAAAATTATAATAAATTAATAGTTTAGTAGAATCATTAATATATTTTAATTAAAAAATAGTATAAAAATTAAAAGAACAGATTCAATCATGATAATTAAGCAAGAATAGTATAAATTAAGAGGCAGTGAGTTACAAGAAAGCATAGAAATTAGAGAAAATACTGGACTAAAAGAAGAGGTCAAATAGACTGTGAATAACAAAAAATGAATAAACAAAAGGAAAAAAAAGAGATCTTACAACATCATGACGGGATATTCCGAGATGGTGAAGAGCAGAAGCGAGTCGGACGCATCGTTCACGAGTCTCTGACCAAGTGAACTTCAAATCTCCATGCACTACTGAAACTCTGTCTCTGTACACAACTGCTGAGCGTTCCAAGAAACTTATGGGTGTCAACGGAAGGTAGTTTGCCGAGCATTTTACCGTTCCCTCCATCTGGAATTGATGTCTTGATTCTTAATAAAAATAGCTTCAATATTAAGAAATGCTGCAAATTGGAAGGAGAGGAAACAAAATGAGGGATCCCACTCTTATAGACCACACTTGTATATTTTATGTGTGTTAACTGTGAATTAAATTTTATCATTTTGTAAAATGACATTAGTTAATTTAGGAGGTGTTTGGTTTATGGGTATGAGAAGGGGAATAGAATCAAAATTAATTATACCCAAAGATGTTGTTTAGTTGAATACTATGAAAATCATTCTATGAGAATGAAAGTGTTAGAAAATGTCTACTTTCATTCCCTACTTGTGACATGGGTTCAAATTGAATAACTTATTAACATAATGAAACTTATTCCGATTTCAAACCAAACAAGTAAGGAAAAATGATATAAATACATCCCAATAGTGGAGTTTATGATTCTCATTCCGATTCTGATTCCGATTTCCGATTATAAACTAAACACCTCTTTAAACAAGATTTTATGATTTTCATGTAAAGATATTTAATAAGTTCAAATCACGTTTAGCAAACATTTTATCATAAGATAAATATTTAGGTGAACTTAGTTTTTGACCTTATTAGTAGATCTTGTATATGAATTAAGTAAATGAAATAAATAATATCAACGGATACAATTAAGATTTACAAGATTCAATTTGATTAAAAAATCTAAGTGAGATCAAAGATAAAGTCAACTTAAACATTTGAGCAAATGATTAAAAAATCACTATACTTTAAGTGGTATATATATAGTTTAATCAATGAATTATTTTTGTAGTCTAAAAGATTATCAAACTATTAAAAACGCCGTGTTTTGTCATCCCCTCTATTTTATTGGTTAAAGGCTCTATTTAATCAAATATTTGACTTTTAAAGGGCAAAATTGCCACAAAAAAAAAAAAACCAATTCATCACCTCCTTGACATAATCACTTTCTTCCTTTATCAAAGCCATTGACTTGTTTGGTAATCAAAAAATTCAGTAATGGGTTTAGAATTTTTTTTCTTCTCTGTTTTTCTCTTTTCATTTCTCTTTTCTTTTTCTTTCTCCAAAAATTCAACGGCACCACCAGCTCCACTAAATCTATTATTTTGAAGGTCCATTTTCTAGGTTCAAATTATTAAACTTTCACCAAAAATTTTCAAATGGCACTATTTTCTAGGTTCAAATTTCACACTTTCACCAAGGATTAGAACTTCAATTATAGTGTCCCAGGTTCAATCCGGCCGCGATAGTCCTTAACGGCATAGCAGACGGCTTTGCAAATGATGATTTTTCCTTTCTCAAAATAGAGCTAAATTGCTCAACATCCCAGCAATAATGTCCTAATGCAGACTCCAATTGCTACTTATAGACTAGAGAAAAAAGGCCTGAAGGTGGCCAATAGCGGGCCGTAGGCTTGAGAAAAAGGGACCAAACGTGGGCAAAAAGATGGTGACGAAGGGGAAATTAGGGTTAAGTTTAGGGTTTTCAAATTTGGAAATTTAGTGATAAGGACATTGGAGATGATTATAGAGATGGTGTTACATTTTTATCTTTTTTTTTTTTCTTATTTTTGTTTTAAATGAAAATCTGATTATAGGATATGAAACATTCCAAAGTAGTAGTTAATGATGAAACCCATAGACAATTAATGTCCTAATGGTTCCGAGTATAATTTTGGTGTAATTTTATTGAATTTAGTTGTGATTTGAGAAAATAAAGAAAAATTTAAAAAAAAATATGAAAAAAAGATATGTGAAGAAGACGATGGACAGTGGAACATCTTTTTTTTAGACAATTTTATCCCTTAAAAAGTCAAAATACTTGACCAAACAAAAACTTTAACAGAAAAGTAGAAGGAAGGGGTTGCAAGCTACAAATTTTACAGTTCAATGACCTTTCGGCAACAAAAATAATTCAATGATCAAAACTCATAAAACTATAATTACCTTTTTGGCCGTTTGCTCTAAACATTTTCCTTCTTGTAGAAAGTGAGTGAGATTGATAAATGAACCATTTGTGCTTTGTGGGTGAGAATTTACGGAATTGGAGTCCTTTCTTAATCATACAAAACGTCTGTTTTCTTGTTGTTTGGGAAGCAATTCAATGTGGATGCTTTTCAAAAAAAATTTAGTTGGATCATATGATTCTGACAAGTAGTTATTATTTTGTTTTAGGGATGGTGACGTCACAGTCTTTGATTATTTGGATTGTTCTCTTGGGACTTGGTCTAGTGGTGGTTGTGGTTTTTTTCTTATATGTAGTGTTTTAAAAATCGAACCGATAATTGAACTAGTAAAACTTTCTGTTTTTAGCTCAACCGTCAAAGTAGACAATTAAATAAATATTAAAGAAATGCCTTAAAATCACATTTGCTCATTTGCTCATTTGCTCTGGTGGTGTGCTACGCGTGATCTTAACCTTAGGTCCAAGGTTCTAGCCTCCTTGTCTATCTTTTCTTTCCCTTTTTTAAAACACATTTTCATTTTTTAAACAATTCAAAATAATAAAAAAAAAACCCTAATTTTTTTCATTTCTTTTCTTTCCCTTTTATGAACACTTTTTCATATTTAAACAGTTCAAAATAATTAAAAACAACCTTAATTTTTTTTCCCCATTCCTTTTCCCACGCCTCCATTTTACCTCTCTCACCCATAACCAACTCCACATTTTTCCTCCTCTCCCACCTAGCACCATCTTCATCTCCATCTTCATCTTCATTTGCATCTTCTTCCCCCTTCCCCTCTTTTCACCATCTCCCCACTTCCCTTCCCTCTTTTCTCCATCTACCCCATTCCCCTCACTCGTTCTTCTTCATTTGCTCCCTTCCCTTCCTGTCGCCCCCAACCTTGTTTTTTTATTTTTATTGTAGATTTGACAAATTTGTGATGGATTTTTTTTCTTTGAAATCATTGGAGTTTGTTGATTTGGGCTCTGGTGTGTTACTATGTTTTGACATTTTGGCCCTTGCAACTCTTTTTTTAAATATGAAAGTGAAAAAATTGGCGGTTTACAGTTGAACTGGTTTTTTTTCAGTTCACAATTTTTTACAATTCTATCCGATTTTTATTACAGACATAGATATATAGTTAGACCGGACCAGTGACTATTCCAAGTCACAATCCAACCAGTCAAACTGACCGGTTCGACCCCATCGACAATTAATGTCCTAATGGTTCCGAGCATAATTCTGGGTGTAATTTTTATTGAATTTAGTTGTAATTTGAGAAAATAGAGAAAAAGTTGAAAATTGGAAAAAAGGACATGTGAAGAAGACGATGGATAGTGGAACATCTTTTTTTAGACAAGTTTACTCCTTAAAAAAGTCAAAATACTTGACCAAACGGAAACTTTAACGAAAACGTAGAAGGGGTTGAAAGCTATGAATTTTACAATTCAAAGACCTTTCGACAACAAAAATAATTCAATGATCAAAACTTATTAAACTTAAAATTATAATTATCTTTTTGGTCGATTGCTCTTAATATTTTCCTTCTTGTATAAGAATATTAAAGTGAGATAGATATAAATGAACCCTTTGTGTTTTGTGTGTGGGAATTTACAAAATTAACCCTTTCTTAATCATACAATTAACGTTCGTCTTCTTGTTTGTTTGGGAAGCAATTCAATGTGGATGCTTTTCAAATTTTTTAAGTTGGATCATATGATTCAAACAAATAGTTATTATCTTGTTTTGGGGATGGTGACGTCACAGTCTTTGATTATTTGGATTGTCCTGTTGGGACTTGGTCTAGTGGTGATGGTAGATTTTTTTCTTATATGGTTGGGGTTACATCAGCACAAAAATTGTAAACTCTATGTAAGTCAATTTATATCTACAATTTGATAGCTTAATGTACAAATATCTTAGTTCATATAAGAATGCACTCATAATGGTGCCCTTAGATTGGATTTAGAAGTTTTAGTTGGTTAGTTGTTATTATATAAATTGTATTACCTCCCTTCTTTTTTCATATGCTATTTTAGATAATTTTCTTTACTCCAAACTTATATATTGTTTTAGAAAATGAAAAAGTATTAAGTTAGTTTACTTTTTCAACTTTACCCTTTTTTTTTTAAATTATAAGAGAAATATTTTCATTCACCACATAAACTATACTTTATTGTCTTTTTTAACTTTATTCTTATCATAAAAGTTAATATATTTTTTCAACTTTGTTGGCCCAAAAAGCAACCTAAGAGGGGGTGAATTAGGTTGTTCAAAAAATAAATCTTTTAATGTGTTTAATAAGAATGCAAACTTTATGCAACAAAATAAACACTTTAGCACAAATGAATACAAAAGATATTCAATAATTGAACCTCAAAGAACAAATATAAGATGATTGAGATAGAGAATATCAAACCAAACTCCCAAACTTCTCAAGGTTGGAGTATATCCACTAGTAGTGCCCCTTCAAAGAAGGTGATGCAATAACCTTTTTGTACACAAAATATGCTCACCCTTGCACCAACTAAGTCCCTCTAGTTGAGCCAAAGGGTTTTACAGTACAACCTCACTTTTGTACACTTGTTATCCCTCCACTCTTACACTTGAAGATCACTTACTAGTCTACTCTTGCTCACACTAATTCCCTCTAGTTGAGCCGATAAGAGAACTACACTACCCAAACCAATATAACACACAATATTTTAGTATATTTCTTCCCAAATAGCTCTTATAAGTGTTTGTATTGAATGCAGTAGTTTTACTCTCTATTTTTTACAATTACAGACAAGGGGGTATTTATAGAAGCCCAGCAATTGCTTCCAACAGTTCTCTAACGACTATTTTCTGTTTCCTAAGAAACTAGCTGTTTGGTCTTTCGGACGGCCGATACTGTGCATGTGCGTCCGAACGAACTAGCCGTTGGACCTTTTGGATGTCCGATGCAAATCCTTTGCGTTCGATGATGCGTCCGATAACAATATGAACAGTGCTTCGGACGGTTGTATGCGTCCTACAGCTTTGACAGAAACTTCTTTATTTTGACCTCTTATCTTTGGACGGTCATGTGCGTCCTACAACTTTTAGTTGTGTTTCGAATGTTCTCCTGCGTCCGAGGCTGCTTCAGATTCTTCTTTGTTGGACACTCCTTTGCGTCCGAACACCTTTCTTTTCAGAATAGAAATTGGACGCTTTCTTGCGTCCGAATTATCCTGCTTTTCTGCACACTTGATTACAAACCATTAGTATGATTTGATCATCATCAAAATATAAGTATCACAACTGGGGTTCAACAAACTTTACCCTTATAATAAAAGTTAATGTATTCTACTATTTTAATCACCTTTCTCTCCTTCTCGCTTGT
Organism: Cinchona pubescens; assembly: GCA_025175665.1. Classification (NCBI taxonomy): domain Eukaryota; kingdom Viridiplantae; phylum Streptophyta; class Magnoliopsida; order Gentianales; family Rubiaceae; genus Cinchona; species Cinchona pubescens. The sequence goes on along the minus strand of JANKKI010000097.1, from coordinate 385,910 downwards.
TATTTTTTCTCACTTTTGATTATTGCAATCACCTAGTGCTAATTTCAATACAAGGATAATTTAGTTATTTTGAGTTATCTCTTTATAATATTGAGACAATTTGGGCTCCATCTGGATTGCAAACCATGCTCATTATTTGTCAAATATTATTTGGTTAGCATTCTAACTTGTTCGGTCAACAAATATTATTTCTCAAATAACATTTTATATTATTCATGTTTTATTTTATTCATTATTCACACAATCCACTATGTGCACTATTCATGTCTCATTCATTATGGCAAATACTTAGGTAGACTTAATTTTTTATCTCACTTGTAGATCCATTGTGCTGTGGTGTGGTTTAAATCTTGTAAAATATATGATATTAACTGATATCAGTAAGATTTCATAATTTTAAATTTTGACCACGAGATTTACAGGTGGGGTCAAAAACTCGGTCTAACTAAGTATTTTTCATTCATTATTTATATTTGAAAAAATATTCAGCTAATAATTACGTAAATGATTTTGAGCAACATGTTTTTATCAAGTGCAGTATGGTGAGGTTAAGCAAAAAATCTTCACAATTGCAACTTCTCTAATTATTTTGTTTTGTAAACTTTTTTGCTAATAATTAGAGTGGAGTCTCCAATTAGATGGGTTTTTTTCAGGTTAGATCTTACATATTGAAACTGGGATCTGTTTAATATTATCCGATTCAAATTTGAATCCAAATACCTTTTAGGTTTATAAAAAAATATACATATCTAGATCCGTCAAACCTTGTCGATCCAAATCCAGATTTGGCATGTCTTTAATTTATTTTATAAGTTTGAAAATTTATGTATAAAAACTTCAACTAATTTTTATAAATTTTATTTTTTTTGGGAAATTGTAAAAAAAAAAATTAAATCATATTAATAGTTATGTATGTATTTAACATTAGAGAATAAATTATATTGGAAATAAATAAATATACACACACCAATATATATATATTTTATTACATATTAATATTTTAATCGGATTCTGAACAACTAGATCTATATAGAATCCATTTATTATAATAAACAGATCCGGATTGTATCCAGGTAATTAGATTTACATATTGATCCAAATTCATATAAATGAATTCGGAACGAGTCAAATCCGGATATAGACTCGGTCGTTTTACAGGCCTATCTCTAAATGGGTGTACCAAATAATATGTATTCATTATTTGCAATGCAAATGGTTTTTCAAAATATTATTTTACATCCAAACAATTATTTCATTATTCCAAAAGTCAACATAAGTTCCAAAAATTATTAAAGTCAAAAGCCAAATATCATTCACTAAATAACACCCCATTATTTGCAATCCAAATGGATATCTTAATAAATTTTTTTAGGAAGTATTTGGTTCGCATTCGGGAATCGAAATTATAATGAGAATCATAAACTCCACTATCGGTATGGGTTTATGTCATTCTTCATTACTTGTTTGCTTTGAATAAGAAATGAGTTTCATTATATTGATAAATTTATAAATTTGAAACCCATATCACAAGTGGGGAATGAAAGTGGACATTTTATAACACTTTTATTCATATAGAATGATTCCCATAATGAGTAACCACACAATATCTATGAATATCATTAATCTTGATTTTCATTCTTTCTCCTCATACCCATAAATCAAGCACCTCCTTAATATTTATACACTAACTCAAAATGATAGATAAATCAAAAATTTATACATGAATCAAAGTATATAGTCTTATTATACGTCTTGTGATCTATCTTTGTTTCAGTACTCCAACTTCTTTTAAAATTTTAAAAATTAAAATATTTTAATTAAAATATATAAATAAATATAAATCATAAATTATAGACGTGATTTGTATATATATTTTGGTGAATATAATAATTTTCCAAGATTAAATGAAACGAGAGAATCTCTCGTTTATTATCGACCCAGCCTGGACACATCTCGATTATGGTGCAACTTAATTACATTGTCGTCGTTCAACAACTGTTACATTAACAATGCTAAGCTGTATGTACTTTTCTGGAAACCAAGCCTCGCAAATTGTGTATTCACAGCAATAAGCACGTCTGGCCGTAGGGGAAATCAAGTGTTGGAAATTGTGTATTCTCTGTAATAATCACATGTAGAATGTATAGAAGAGGACAATTTTGCAGTGCGTATGAAAAGTCAATACAGACGTGCATGCAATTAGGAAATTTTTTATTTTGATAAGGAGTAATTGTTCAATAATTACTCCTCAACTAATAAGAATCTGTCATTTAAAATATACGAATTATTTTTTTTTTGAATAAAATGACTTTTTTATCTTTAAAAAATATAAACTTCTATTTCAAATATAAAACCCTTGTTAATTACATAAAAATATATCTAATAATTAGTCGTATAAAATTTCTCTTACAATCAGTGTTATAGCGATGGCTGGATCACAGATTTGACGGGATTTTATGCCTGGGAAAATTTAATGTGGCTTGTATGAAAGGGGATATTCTTATATGGATCAGATTTATGATATAATATCATAAATTCTTTAATCTATATTCTTTCATATTACCCCATATCACTTAAATAGATGATGTAAAATAGTATGAATCAAAAAATTTATGACACTATATCATGGATTCAGTCCATGCAAGAATTTTTCGTACGGAAGCCACAAAGAAAAAGGCTGCAAAAAATTAAAACGTGGGCCACAAAAGGACAAAACAGGCGGGACCAAAGGATCAAAAGTTGAAACATAGAAAATGCGGCCCAATCTCATACTGTCACGCATACAAGTGGTGAAGAATATGTTGCACTTGTGTTCATTTTTTCTCCCGGTTGATTGAGAATTTAGCCCCCCTTTTTTTTTGTTATGGCATTTATAAGATATGTATTAATTATTCGGGGATATCAATTTTTTTTACTATTTTAAAGTATTATTACGTTTAATTTAGAATTTAGATCTAACACCATTTACTTAAACTTTTAAAAAATTTTAAAATAACGATTTAACATAAATAAATAAAAAAAATAGACTATTTGTATCAAGGTTAGGTCAAATGATATGAAGCCGGACTACTTGAAATAAAGATTTAATATAATAAATAAAAAAGTCAGACTCTTAACTTTTATTGTACAAAGCCTATAAACTTTTTATGGAATGAGCACATATTATCAAATCTTTTCCAACTGGAAATGTGTTTAAAATATTAAATATCGTTAATAATATTTGATATTTCCATTTGATTAATTATATTGGAATCTTGAACTTTTATTATGTAAATCTACTTTATTTCTTAAATTTTTGGATTCATATACTCTGTTTTCAAGGACCTCCTTAGGTTGAGTTGGTATTTTACTATCAAGAATTGTAAAGATAGTTTTTCTTAAGTGAACACATTAACGAAAAACTATGTACCAGTCGAGAATATATGTGATTTGATTGTTAAGAAATATATAAAGTGAGTCAAAAAATTGTTAAATAATTGATTTTTAGGTAATGAAATTGGTTGATCCGTAAAATGATTGTTGTGTAAGCTAATGAAAATTATCTTTCAAGTAGTTTGTGTGAATATATGTATTTTGTATATAAAAGTGAGAAAAACAAAAGAAAAAACTACCTCATTAGTTCTCCAACTATTTTATTAAAACTAAAATACTTTAATTTTAGCCGGATTAGTCCCTAAACTAAATATTTGTATTCAGTTTTATCCCAAAAGGTGACTCTGCCCAAAATATAAATTTTTAAAATTTTGACCGGTGTTGACTAGGGGCATAACCATTAAATCATCTAGTTTTATAGTTTTTATTTTTAAAAAAAAATAGTTTTAGACTTTATAATAAAAGGCAAACATATTATATGAATTAAGGATGATGCAGTGGTTAAGTGCTTGAGATTTTAATATTTATTGCTACTGCGGATTGTGTTTTGTTGCTAATGCAGGTTCAAAACATTACCGCTTTGATTCTCTCCCTTCCCACTGCCCCTACTCCTTCGTCATAATTATCATCAATTCCTCCTCTTTCTCTTAGTTCCCATCCTCTCTACCACCATTAACTAGACTTCCCTCTCCAATCTCCACTTATATCTCTCAGAACACGTCTATATCTACGATTTATTTAAAATCCAATCCACCACCAACAACTTCCTCAAAAAACGCTACTCGAATTCCTCATTCTTTTCCCAGTCTTGGCGGTGCGAGTTCAACGCTAAGGATGTAATTATTTTCCAGAGAAAACTCCATAGTTCAATTATAAAATCGAATTTAATTGTGATTTGTAAAAGTCATCATATTAGTGTCATCAAACTCCTCAACGCTTCTGGTTCTAATGATCATAGGTTCAGATAATTTGACGATTATAGACCTAGTCAACACCAGTCAAGGTTCAAAAAATTTATGTTTTAGGTGGCAGATGTCATTTAGGGATAAAATTATATACAAATATTTAGTTTAGGAACTAATCTAATTAAAATCAAAGTTGGGGGGTCATTTTGATTTTAATAAAATAGTTGGAAGACTAATAAGGTAAATCTAAAAACTATTTTTAAAAAACAAAAATCATAGGATTAGAAGATTTGATGGTTATGCCCCTAGTCAACACAGATCAAAAGTCAAAAAGTTATATTTTCGATAGAGCTGTCATTAGGGATCAAACTGGATACAAATATTTAGTTCAGACACTGATCCAGCTAAAATTAAAGTTGGGGGACTATTTAATTTTAATGAAATAGTTGAAGGATTAATGAGATAGTTTTTCCAAAAAAAAATATATTCTCGATTGTGACGACTGTTGTAGGATAATTTATGATTTTTAAACTTTTAGCAAGAAAGTTATAAAGAATAAATATTTTTTTAGTGTTTAATACATAAATCTATGAATGTCAATGCACTTAAAGCACGAGAGAAGTAAGTTAGTTATATCCATGAACAACAATAATTGATAATTTAAATATCTTTTTTTGTACCGATTCTGAATGTAAGAGAATAGTTTTTTATGATTAATTAAAGTGCACATAAAATTTCTTAATAAAATGATAATGAGATAAGGGACTAATTTGATTTTTTTGAATTAAAGTGGTCTGACATAATTAAAATTTTTTATAAGCTGTTTGTGGGAATATATGTATAATGTTAGAAAAAGCAAGAGAATAAGGGTTAATATATTCATGATCAGAATGATTATTGAATTATTAAATCATGGTTGGTAAAGATTTAAAAAAAAAACTAATTTTAAAGAACAAATTTTTTAATGTGTGATACGTAAATCTCTGAAAGGTGAATATTATAAAAGCGTAAAACAAGTAATCTAGATAATGATGAACAACGACAATCATGACTTTAAATATCAATATTTATATCATTATGTAATACAAAGTAAACGATATTTATCGATAATTATGTATAGTCAGTATACACCGACTAATATGCTATCTAAATTGCAATAATACTATTGAATTTGTGTAGAAATAAAGTGACAATTATGGAAAATTGATTCGGATTAGAATAACAAATATCATATTAACTACACTAGTCCAAAAATCACACCTAATGTGTGTGAGTTTTTATTAAAAATTAATAAATTAGATTAAATTTAAAAGATATAGTGTTAAAAAAAAGTTAAAAGGAGATTATTTGAATATGTGTTGAAGGAATGTGTGTCGTAGGAAGTGAATTGAGGAAGTTAGCAGCAAAAAATCTATTAATTTAATTAACAATTATACCAAAATTACACTACAAGTTGAGGAGTTATGAAAACTAGTTACAAAAGTACATCCTACATGTATGTTTAATTTTTACAGTGGTTAATGGAACTTTTGGTAGTGAGTAAAGGAAGGTTATTTATTGATGGGTTATTTGGTCGTAGGTTGAAGGGAAGTTATTTGGTAGTTGCTTAAAGAGTGTTATGATAATTATACCAAAAATGTTCTTGTATTATATAGCTAAAGTAGTACTAATAAAACTAGGCCTAAAGGCTTACCCTACATGTGTGCTATTTTAGAAAAAAAAGTTAATAAATAAAATAAAATTAAAAGAAAATGGTTACTTAAAAGGGAGGTTTAGAGTTTAACTAAGTTAAAAATCTACAAAAAACCCCCCGTGTTTCGGGTTCAAGTGACTAATAGTTAAAAGGAATTATGGATGATTATTTGAATGTGTGTTGAAATGAGTTATTTGATTTTGTATTGTGTGAATTGAGTCAAGAAAGTTAAGAGAAAAAATTATTAAAAAATCTATTAATTTAATTAATAATTACACCAAAATTACATGAATGGTTGTGGAGCTACTAAAACTAGTCACAAAAGCATACACTATATGTATGTATAATTTTATAGTGGTTACAAATTCTATACAATGTACTAGAATCATACATAATACAATCAAATTCATACTAATTCTAATCCAAATGATCATTTCAACTAATTATTTACACATTTACTATTATGACATAGGTACCAACCAATATGAGATTAAAAAATTATAATACTTAGTTTTATACTATATGTTAATATTTGAAATAACTTTCACTTTTGATGAAGAAATTTTAGAAAAAAATAAAAAAATCTATATGAATTTTTCATTACAAAATTGATCTGTTTGAATTTGAAAGATAAATCGTGACATAATAAATAGGATGGAGGTTCATTAAATTATATTGGGGGTCACAATATAATTAAACAAAATTTCGAGGCCAAAATGAAAAATAATTACCTTCCTTTCCTTTCCCAACAAGCTTCCACCACCCCTTGCACTACCTACCACCAACCACCACCCTCAACCACCAATCCCAACCCTCTTTCCACCTTTTCCCCTCCAGGCTAGCCCCTACCCATCCCTACCTTCTACCCCTATCTACTTCCATCCCAATCCCGGTCACCCCTAACCTCTTACCCAATCCCGCCACCCAAAGCTCTCCCACCCAATCTGCCTACCCAACTTTTCTACTACCTACCTCCATAGTATAAAAAGTCCTTATAAGTCTCACTACCATTACCCCAAACCCCAGTTTACTATTTCTGCCCATCTCTCTACCTCCACGTCGATCTATCATCCCCTATATTCCCTAACACCAAGCTATTCTCCCCACCACCCCAACCCCGATCTCTCCTTCCCTAGGCACCCAAACCTCCCATCCGTTACCCCCAACCTTGATTTCCCTTCCCTCGAGCCCTCTAACTTCCCCCCTTCCACCACACCCATCTCTACCATCCCTCATCCACAATTTTTTTTTATTCTTTGAAAATCTCCTATTAAAATTTCAATAATTATTTTTTTTGCTATTTTTAAAAATTTTTATTCATGTTTTTTTCATTTTGAAATAAATTATAGGGGTCAAATAAAAAGATAACAAAAAAATTAGGGAAGGGTTAAGATAAAAAAATATATAAAATTTAAGGCATTAAAATTGCGAAGAAGACAACTGATTGCCTTTGTTAGATGTCGCTTTCACATCTATAATTGTGTCAGGCATTTTTTGTTGTATGGGTACTGTTAATAAATCCTCTTATTGTATTTAAGAGGCTTTCTTTATGGAGTAAGTTTTGACTACTTATTTTATAATGTAAAGTAATTATAACTGTCGTTAAAATAATTAAAAAATAATAAAATTCGTTACTTTTTAATCATTCAAAAACTTGTAATACTTCTAAAGTAATAAGAATCTTTCTCCATTTATGCTTGAGTATTTAATGTCTTGTCCATCCTGTCAAGACTTGGCGGCCCCGTTGCTAGTCTTCGGCCAGTTATTTAAAAGTTTCCAATACAATTAATGACCCTTTTTGTAATATCCTAAAAATCGTATAAAATGTTAGGAAATTAACCCAAATAATGACAAAAAAAAAAAAAAAATCATACAAAACATTGAATAGTTTGTTAGCATCAGATAAATATGTTTAAAAAAGAATTAGCCTGCAACACTTTGGTGAAAATAAAAGTAAATTTAAAAATGTGAAATAGTGCTTAAAAAGAAGTACTTAAATTTTAACACGAAACTAGGATTATTCTCCACTCGACAATGAAGTATAGCTCACATCAGGTATAGAGTCAGAGTTGAACTTTAGTTGGGGGAGGCAAAAACTATATATACATATCCTTATGAAGACAATTTTGTAACTTTTATAAATTTTAGGGGGCAAAGTCCAATTTTTTAAGGACGTTATTGAAATTTTTAAAAAAATAAAAAAATAATATATTTTCTAAACTCTTGAAGAATAAGACTATATAAATACATACATAGGAGACAATTTTTTATATTCTCTAAAATTTTTGGTGGACAAAGTCTAATTTTTATGTATAATAATAATTTAAAAAATTTTAAGGGTAGAAAAACATAATTTTAAAAATCTTGGGGGTGCGACTACCCTTCCCTTCCCCCAACTCCTGATGATCCACCCGTGGTCTAAATGACAACACTACAATTTCCTTGTGACCTTGGCCATAGGTTCAAGTTACCAAAAGGATAGGTGAAGATCTACTGTGGATTCTTTTCTTTAAAAAAAAATAAAGATTCTCCCAAATTCTTAAGAAAATAAATAAGTGAACCTTCATTCATCCCTTTAGAGGAATGACAACTCTTCTAAATACGTAATTAAAGGTGGTAGATTTTCTCAAATCATTATGTTTATACGTAGTCATGATAGAGACAACGAATTGCAGTTTAGGTGGTATAATGTTTCCGTATTTCTTATTAGTCATGGGTTAGATTCACTAGAGGATGGAAGTGAGGTAGGTTTTATTTAAAAAAAAAAAAAAACTGGCGATAACAAAAGTACTAATATTCCAATACATTTGTAGTTATTGGTCAAGTACACCAATTAATAATCATGATAAATTTAGGTTTAACAGAAAGGTAATTTTGATGACTTTTTTAAAAACGTTATTGAATATTCTGATCAAAGGAAAAGTTTGTTTATTTGTAATTATTGCTCAAATATTCCCATTAATAGTCATCATCATTGTATTTAGGTTTAATGGGTGAGGTAATTTTGGTGACATTTTTAGAAATTATACTGAATATTTTGATCAAAGCAAAAAGTTTGTATATTTTTAGTTATTGCTCAAATACTCCCACTAATAGTCATGATTATTATATTTAGGTTTAACGGGTAAAGTAATTTTGGTAGCTTTTTTAGAAATCGTACTCAATGTCACAATCAAAGGAAAGGTTTGTATATTTGTAGTTATTGTTCATATACTCCCTCTAAATGTCGTGATCTTTACATTTGGGTTTAAAGGATAAGGTAATTTTGGTGACTTTTTTATAAAACGTACTCAATGTGCAGATCAAAGGAAACATTTGTATATTTGTAGTTATTGCTCATATACTCCCACTACATGTCATGATCATTACAGTTTGGTTTAATGGATAAGGTAATTTTGGTGATTTTTTTAGAAATTATACTGAATGTTCCAATAAAAAAAAAGTCATATATTTGTAGTTGTTGCTGAAATAATCTCACTAATAGTTATGATCATTACATTTAGATTTAACAGGTAAGGTAATTTTGTATTTTTTTTTTATAGAAATTGTACTGAAATCTATTCCGATCAAAAGAAAAGTTTTTATATTTATTTTTATTGCTCGAATATTCCCACTAATAGCCACGATCATTATATTTAGGTTTACAGGGTAAGGTAATTTTGGTGACTTTTTTAGAAATATTACTGAATGTTCTGATCAAAGGAAAGTTTATTTATCTTTAGTTATTGCTCAAATATTGCCACTAATAGTTATGATCATAATATTTGAAATTAACGAATAAGGTAATTTCGTGACTTTTTTAAGAAACAAAATTACTGAATTTTCTGATAAAAATTATTTTATTTGTATTTATTGCTCAAATAATCTCAGTAATAGTCACAATCATTATATTTAGGTTTAACGGGTAAGATAATTTTGGTGAATTTTTAGAAACCTTACTGAATGTTCCAATCAAAGAAAAACTGTATATTTGTATTTATTGTTCAGATACTCCGACTAACCCCACGTATGGTATGCAGGAATGATTTGAAATGGAAAAGTCATTCTAAATAGAATGTATTTCTACCCTAGAATAGGTCAAATGTCTGGTAACTTAAATCAGAATGGAGTAAGTATTTTTTTGTTAGTGTTTTGTGTAATCAATTTATAAATGAGAAAATGGAAAGTATTTCAAAATAACTTTACTTAAATATCCCTATTTCTTTTAAGAAAACATAATTTTTTTTTAAATTTTTTTTGTTCATGTTGTTTACATATCTATGGTTTTGAGAAACTCCAAATATTTTTCATAAAAGATAAACAATTAAAAAGTTACATATTATTTTTTTTCATTCAAGTACATATTAAATAGCATAGTTTAGCTAATATTATAACATTATTTGTTTTTTTTTAATTATATTTATTGTGATAAGATATCTACGCAAACAAACAAAAATAACATTGACTATTTATGGTATCTAAATTGTGTTTTATTTATATATTTATCTATTTTGCATTTAATTATGTTTGCTTATAGAAATTATATACTTGGATTTTAAATTTCAACTATGTAGTTATATTTTTGTTTTAAAAAAATTGTTGAAGTTTTGCAATCTCTTAGAAATATTAAAATTCTTTTAAAAAAAAAAAAAAAAAGATCTACACTGAATCTTCACCTACCCTCCCATGACTTAGATATAGGGAAATGTAATATTACCATTTGGGATACACTTCGTTGTCATATATTAAAATTCTTATTCCGTGCAATTTTCACATAATTCAAATGATTAAATTATATTGTTTAACTAATTATAGAATATGTATTTATTTTTAAAATTGTGTTTATTAATTTGCAAAAATGTTACAACTATACAAAGAAAAAAATTTCAATAATTTAGATAAACTTATAATCTCGTAATCTTCTACTCAAAAATGAAGTTGGAAAGACTTTTCTTCAACTTTTTTTGAGGAATGAGGATTTCGAAATATAATAGGAATGGTATTTATTCGTGGAATGACCTTTCCAACTTAAAACTCTTATACTAAACATGTAATGAAATGGATAAGTTAGAAAGGTCATTTCAAGTCTAGGCTATTCTTACGTACCCTAAACGTGGAGAATAGTCATGATTATTATATTTAAGTTTAACGAGTAAGGTAATTTTAGTAATTTTTTTAGAAACTTTACTGAATGTTCCAATTTATACATCAAAGTTTGTATATTTGTAGTTATTTCTCAATATACTCCTACTAAGTCATGATCATTACATTTATTCCACGTTTGGTACATTAGAATGGCCTAGAATGGAAAGGCCAGTCCATGCAAAATAGGTTCTTACTCAGAATAGGTAGGAATGCATATTCTTAGTTTAATGTTTGGTAATTTAAATCAGGATGGAATGTGGTTTTTTCTTTTTCTTTTTCACATTTAGTATAATTTTTAGATGTTAAAATATAATGGATTTTAAATGCAAAACTTCTATCGTTTTGGTTTTTATTCATGAACAATTTCTACAAGTAAGAAAATCTTCAAGTATTTTGTGTTAAAACAAAAAATTACAAAATTATTATTAAATCTTTTTTACATTCAAATAATTAAATTGCACAACTTAATTATTTTGAATGTAAACAATTTAATTATTTGAATGTACATAAAAATTTAATATATTTTTGGAAATTTTTAACATTATATTGAACAATCTAACTACTTTATCTCAATGACAATTATCAAAATTGTGATTAATAAATAATTATACTGTACAATTTAACAAATTATCTTAATGATAAATTAAAAAATGCATATTAAATTTATTTTACATTCAAATAATTAAATTATATATCCAACTAATTATGTAATATCTTATTTATTTATAAAGAAATAAATATTACAATTATGCAACTGAAAAAAATTGAATAAAATTTGAAAAGAATTAGATAAATCTGACACCCCATAATTTATCTTTTTAAATTGACGTTGCAAAGGGCTTTCTTCAACTTTTTTCAAGGAATAGCTTTCCAAGATAAAGTGGGAATGAACCTTCGATGTGGAATGGTCTTTCTAACCTAAACTTCTCATACCAAATATAAAATGGAATGAATAAGTTAGCAATGTCTTTCCATTAGTCATCCCATTCTTGCATATCAAATGTGGGGTTATATTTAACGAACAAAGTAATTTTGCCGACTTTTTAAAAATTGTACTTAATATTCCGATCAAAGAAATTTTTTGAATATTTATAGTTATTGCTCAAATATTCTCACTAATGGTCATGATCGTTATATTTAGGTTTAACGATAAGGTAACTTTGGTGACGTTTTTAAAAATCATTCTGAAGTTTTTGATCAAAGTAAAATTTTGTATATTCATAGTTATTGCTCAAAATTCCAACTAATCCTAATGATCAGTATATTTAGATTTAATAGGTAAAGTAATATTGCTGTCCCTTTTAGAAATCATACTGAATATTTCGATCAAAGGAAAAGTATGTATATTTACAGTTATTACTCAGATATTCAAACTAATCATCATAATCATTACATTTATGTTTAATAGGTAAGGTAATTTCGGTGACTTTTAAGAAATCGTACTAAATGTTCCAATGAAAGGAAACATTTGTATATTTGTAGATTATTGCTCAAATACTCTGACTAAATGTCATGATCATTACATTTGGATTTAATTGTAAGGTAATTTTGGTGACTTTTTTAGATATCATACTGAATCTTTCGATCATAGGAAATGTTTGTATATTTGTAGATATTGGTCAAATATTCCAACTAATAGTCAAGATCGTTACATTTAGGTTTAACAAGTAAGGTAATTTTGGTCAATTTATTAGAAATCATACTAAATCTTTCGATCAAAGGAAAGGTTTATATATTTGTATTTATTGTTCAAATACTACCACAAATAGCCATGATCAAAACATTTAGGTTTAACGAGTAATGTAATTTTTGTGACTTTTTTAGAAATCGTACTGAATGTTTTGATCAAATGAGAAGTTTTTATGTTTGTGGCTATTGCTCAAATATTCCAACTAATTGTCATAATTGTTACATTTAAGTTTAACAGGTAAAGTAATTTTGGTGACATTTTTAGAAATTGTACTGAATGTTCCGATTAAAGACAAAGTTTTTATATTTGTAGTTATTTCTCAAATATTCCAACTAATAGTCACGATCCTTACATTTAGGTTTAACGAGTAAGGTAAGTTTTGCCACTTTTTTAGAGATCGTACTGAATGTTCTGATCAAAGGAAATGTTTGTGTATTTGTAGTTTTTGTTCAAATGCTCCCACTAAATCTGATGATCGTTACATTTGAGTTTAGTGGATAACGCAACTTTGGTGACTTTTTAAAAAATCGTACTGAATTTCCGGTCAAAGAAAAAGTTTGTATATTTGTAGTTATTGCTCAAATATTCCAACTAGTCATCATGATCGTTATATTTACATTTAACAAATAAGGTAATTTTGGTGAATTTTATAGAAATCGTATTGAATGTTCCGATCAAAAGAAAAGTTTATGTATTTATAGATATTGGCCAAATATTTAAACTAATCATCATGATTGTTACATTTATATTTAATGGGTTAGGCAATTTTGGTGACTTTTTTTAATAAAATCATACTCAATGTTGATTTCAATCAATAGAAGGTTTGTATATTTGTAGCCATTGCTCAAATACTCTCACTAAATATCTTGATCGTTATATTTGGGTTTAATGGGTAAAGTAGTTTTGGTGACTTTTTTAGAAATTGTACTCAATGTTCCAATCAAAGGAAGGTTTGTATATTTGTAGTTATTGTTTAAATGCTCCCACTAAATGTCATGATCATTATATTTGGGCTTAAAAAATAAGGTATTTTTGGTGAATTTTTTAAAAATCATACTAAATATTCCGATCAATGGAAAAGTTTGTTCACTTGTGGTTATTTCTTAGATGTCCAAACTTATTGTCATGATCGTTACATTTATTTTTAGCAGGTAAGGTAATTTCAGTAACTTGTTTAGAAACCGTACTAAATGTTCCGATCAAAGGAAACGTTTGTATATTTGTAGTTATTGCTCACATACTCAGACTAAATGTCATGATCCTTGCATTTGAGTTTAATGGATAAGGTAATTTTGGTGACTTTTTTAATAGTCGTACTAAATCTTCCAATAAAAGTGTGTATTTGTAGATATTGGTCAAATATTCCAATTAATAGGCAAGATCCTTACATTTAGGTTTAATAGATAAGGTAATTTTGGTCATTTTTTTAGAAATCATACTAAATCTTTCAATCAAAGAAAAGGTTTATATATTCGTATTTATTGCTCAAAGACTACCACAAATAGCCATGATCATTACATTTGGTTTAATGAGTAATGAACTTATTGTGACTTTTTTAGAAATCGAACTGAATGTTTCGATCAAATGAGAAGTTTTTAGGTTCGTAGTTATTGCTCAAATATTTTAGCTAATTGTTATGATCGTTACATTTAAGTTTAACAGGTAAGGTAATTTTTGCGACTTTTTTTAGAAATCGTACTGAATGTTCTGATCAATTACAAAGTTTTAGTGTTTGTAGTTATTTCTCAAATATTTCAACTAATAGTTATCATCCTTGTATTTTAGTTTAACGAGTAAGGTAAGCCTTGTTATTTTCTAGACATTTAGAGATCGTACTGAATGTTCCAATCAAAGGAAATATTTATATATTTGTAGTTATTGCTCAGATGTGTTATAGACTAAATGTGATGATCGTTACTTTTGAGTTTAGCGGATAAGTTATTTTTGTGACTTTTTTAGAGATTGTGCTGAATTTTCCGATCAAAGGAAATGTTTGTATATTTGTATATTTTGGTCAAATATTCCAACTAATAGTCATAACCTTACATTTATGTTTAATGGCAAGGTAACTTTAGTGACTTCTTTTAAAAATCATACGGAATTTTCTGGTCAAAGGAAAAGTTTGTACATTTGTAGTTATTGCTTTAATATTCCTACTAGTTATCATGATCGTTATATTTTGGTTTAACGAGTAAGGTAATTTTGGTTTTTTTTTTTTAGAAATCGTACTGAATATTCTAATCAAAGGGAAAGTTTGTATATTTGTAGTTATTGGTCAAATATTTAAACTAATCGTTATGATCATTACATTTATATTTAATGGGTTAGGTAGTGAATTTTGATGATTTCTAGAAATTGTACTCAGTTAGACAATCAGGAAATGGAAAGGTTTTTATATTTGTAGCTATTGCTCAAATGCTCCCACTAAATGTCTTGATCGTTATATTTGGGTTTACTAGGTAAGGTAATTTTGGTGACTGTTTTAGAAATTGTACTCAATATTCCGATCAAAGGAAAGGTTTGTTTATTTGTAGTTATTGATCAAATATTCCCACTAATTTTCATGATTGTTACATTTGGGTTTAACGAATAAAGTAATTTTCGTGATTTTTTTAGAAATCTTATTGACTGTTTCGATCAAAATAAAAGTTTGTATATTTGTAGTTATTCCTCAAGTATTCCAATTAATCACCATGATCGTTACATTATATTTAGCGGATAAGGTAATTCTAGTGACTTTTTTAGAAATCATATTGAATGTTCCGATCAAATGAAAAGTTTGTACATTTATATTTATTTCTCAAATATTCCAACTAATCGTCATGATCATTACCTTTAGAAACACATTTAGCTGGTAAGGTACTTTTGGTGACTTTTTTGAATATTGTACTGAGTGTTCCGATCAAATGAAAAGTTTGTAAATTTATAGTTATTGCTCAAGTATTCAAACTAATCGTCATGACCTTTACATTTAAGTTTAGCGGGTAAGGTAATTTTGGTGACTTTCTTAGAAATTGTACTAAATAAAATCGTATGTGGAGGAAGACTTCTTGGTAAAAAGTTTGGCCAAATTTTTTCATCTAGATTGCTTTTGAATTTTGTGTTGTTTTTAGTATAGACTTGTTAGTTTTAGAATATTTTTGTCCAAATCCAATTTTGGGTTTGTTAGCTGCGTGAGAAGGCAAATTCAGAGGTACAAATTCTGTCCTGATAGACATTGAAAAAGTTATTGAATTCATAAATCTTACTGAAATATCATTACTAGACATCAAGATCGATTTGAGATTCTTAATATCAGCTTATAGAATCGAATTGTGTAATACTAAGAACTTGTGAAAAAATGTCTAAAATAGATTTAAGTTAATAATTTATAAGTTAACAAAACGAAAAAAATATGATAGAAATCATAACAAATGTGAATTAACATAAAAGTATATATTTTGACCTATTTCATAACATGCTAGTATATATAGTTAGGCCACTACATGAAGGAAGTATTTCCATTTAACGAATCTGGTGTCATCTTATGTTTTGTTGAATTTTAAACATGGGATTATTATTTGATCTGAATGAGGAATTTGTTGAGGGTAACTTCACATGCAATAACTATAGAGAGGATGAACTAGCAATCGAGGTTAACCTAGTTTTGAATGGAAGTGATGAAATGGATGAAAAAGGATAAAGGTGTTCAAAAAATATGTTTATCTGCCAATCAAGATTAATAATAAAGAAGAAATTTGGATAGGCATTTAAACAATATAATTAGTTTATAATGTGATGAGTATTAGAAATTGAAAGCTTATCGTACCGTTCATGATAAAATGTAAAAATTATTCAGAAAGAGGGAAAAACATATAGAATTGTATAATGATTATGATTAATTATTTCTTAAGTCAATATTCAAAGTACAGCTGATTTGTTGTCATTTGAAACTATTTTTATTAAGTAATATATTTTTTCACATGGTACACACAAAACCGAAAGGGTTAACTATAATGTACTTTGCCTACTAAACTATCAATTTTAACACTTTAGTTCTTTGTACAATCAATTTGTGGTACATTCCTCATATCGGCTAAACATTTCTTTTTAACTATTTTATATAAAAAGACTTTATATAGTACCTATGAATTGCATATATTTTACCAAAATACTCTTATCTATAAGAGATAGGAAGAAAACAAGAGCTTTATTGTAACAGCCTACAATGTTGCCACATGGACATGCTGGCTTTTATGACTTTTTTTTGGGCGCATTTCATGAGAATAGTGGTAAAATGTTGGTGTAGACACTCAAAATTAAACAAACTTTCAATATTAATATAGTAATGGTGAGTCTAGTTCGTCCCAAAGAGAACGGAGTTATTATTCTTTTACTCAAAAGAAAAGGGGGGTTTTTGAATGCTTTTAATTAAAAACTAAGGCAATAAAGTAAACTAGAGGGAATTCAATTCAAGATGAATCTTCAATTTGGTCGTATCCACCATGGAAACTTTACTAGTCAATCCTTGACAACAAAGATAATTCAATTTCTATACCAAGCGCTAATTGAAGAATTAACCCGAATTACAATTCAAAGTTAATTCTTATTTCTTTCTAAAGTTGCTTAATTTTCAACATCCGATCCAATTAACCCTAACTATTATTTTAATCCAGACATGCACCGAAGATTAATTAATAGAAGAATTAAACAAGAACATATAGACTAATTAAACATAAACACATGAGGATATGCCAATTCGTTGATTATTTTTCCTAAATTCGATAACACTAATCGAGTAATTATCAAACTTAGTTGCTTCACAAATTGAATTAAACATACATGATTAAAACAATCTAGCTATAGATTAATTCTAATAACTTAATGTGCAATATTCTGAAGCAAAAATAAGTTAAAAAGAACAATCATAAAATTAATTACAGAAAAATAATTAATACTTGCTATAAAATTGAATAAATTCAAGAACAAAGAGTCTCACAACATATTAGAATTGACAATGGCTTCAAATCCCTCTATCATGAAAAAGGGTTTAGGCACAAAGTGCCATGAAAGAATGAACAATAATTTCTCTGCTGAAAACCCTAGCTAAAACAAGGAAATAAATTGTCGACTCTTTTCTAATCACCCTACTTGAGTTATTTATAATGAGTAATGGGGTTACAATAATTGTCTAAGGATAAGAACGTGAAATTGTATGAAAAAAAGTCCAACCAGGCGAAGAAATCTGCCAAAAATAAAAAAAATGTAACCCTACTGTTTCAGGAACACATGCATTGCCTGATTGCGAACATGTGTGCCCTAGGCAGTGCTGAAACTTTCCCTTCTGGACTCAACGCACATGCTTTGCCTGATTTGGGCGCACGTGTGCTGGGCCTTGCACTGGTATCTTCATCTTCGGTTTCGATTTTAATCTTGATGCTTTTGAAATTTTGTAAAGTGCAAAAAATGATAGCTCTCTATCTTAGCTTTCCAAAGAATCTTGAATCACCTCAATCGGAGCTTGGAATTGAAAGTTACGTTTAAAATACAAAATAGTGTCTAAACTGGCTTCATACTCGTGCATGTTCCGCACCTTGGCATTTCCTTTCATCGTTTTCATCTTTTACAGCTCTTTTTCACTTTAAACCAACAAAAACTAAGAATTACCAAATTAAGCTCAATAATAACTTAAATCTTGATTACAACACATAACAACGTGGTAAATGACACATAAAATATAGCACAATTATGAACTTATCAAATAGCAAGAATAGAAATCAGTAATCCTGCGCAAAAAAAAAAAAAAAAACATAAGAATGGTTAGAGTCTCCAAAAATCCTTAAATCTCCCACAATTTGCAAATTATTACAAACCCAAACTATCCCCTCTTTATATTCAGAAATCTTTGAATACTCCTTTTCCATCAATCGATCCATTTATTTCTTCCATGGATCTGTCTATCCAACCACCTCCCCTTGCTCTGCTACACCATTGTCACTACTGCTATTGTTGTCAAAGATTACATAGTTGCCGAAATCATTATCAACTTCTGATGATCTCCTAAAAGTTTAGTAAAGTTTGCTGTTCTTTTCTCTCTTTTGTTTAAGGAAAAATTACCGAAATAGTTCCTCAACTTTTTTACCTTAGCCGATAGTCCCTCAACCCGTTTTTAGTCAGGATAGTCCATAAACTTTTATTTTTTAGCCAAGATAGTCCTTTTGTGATTCGGCCACCACAAAACTTTTTTGGGTAAATTCCAATACACCCCTTGTGGTTTAGTTATATTCCACATTGGGCTAATTTAAAATTTTATAAAACTTTAGGGCTAACTTTTAAAAAGAAAGAATTAGTGTTTGACCAAGAGGATCTGGCGGTAGAGCTGGTGGGTGGCGTTTGGTATCTAGTGAGTGAGAGGAGGCTCACTTGGGTAAATGTTGGCGGTAGTGGGTGGCTAAAGGGGTGGTTCTGGAGTTGGTGGCTGACAATTTCAGCCAGGGGAAGGGGAAGAGGAAAGGGTTAGAATTTTTATTTTTTGTAAAAAATAAATGTTTCAGTTTTTTTTTTCATGCCTTGAAATTAATTTCTTTCTTATTTTTCCATTTTAAACTATATAGGGATTATGTTGAAAGAAACTAAACCTCAGGGGTTGTATGTGCAATTTATCACAAAAAGAAAAGGTTTTGTGGTGACTCCACCATAAAAGGAATGTCTTCACTAAAAAAAAGTTGAAGGACCATCCAAGCTAAATATAAGGTTGAGGGACTGGTCTGGCTAAAGTAAAAAAGTTGAGGGACTATTTCTGCAGTTTTCCTTTGTTTTAATTGATGTTTTGGATGTTACTTTACCTTTATTATGTAGCAAATGGCCAAGATGACACAAAGGTATAGCCACCATGTTATTGACAGTTGTTGAATTAATCTGGATTCTTTTTTGATTTATTAATCTAATTTGGATTCACTTGTTGTAATTCATTGATTGTGAACTTATGAATAATTATGACATTGAAACTTTAAACAACATAAAAGCTTAAAGGCACTGCCAATTAAGTTTGCCTCATATTATGGTGTATGCAATTCTCATCATCAACACATTTTGATATCTGGGTTGTGATCATAATTTGAATTTGAGGCCTTATATGAGATTTGGGATCTTTTGGAGCAATATAGGTTAGTAAAGTTGGTGGAGATAAGTGGAAGTTATTCATTGATGAGTCAATATTAGTTTGATATTAAAATTATGTGGTTTTAGTGGAAGACAAAAATTATGTTGTAAATTACTTTATTTGTACTCAATGGATTTCATTGTTAATTTTGATGATTGACAAAATTCAGGAGAGAGCTCACCATTAAGCCATAGTAGAGAAGCAAAAGTAGGAATATGAATGGCAAATTGATAAGCTTATAAATGTAGTATATTTTATGTATTGTTTATCTCCGTTTTTANCTAATGTAATTTGAGAAAAAATTGAGTAATTATGAGCTAATAATATTTATTTTGAGTTCTGCAGGGTTTGAGTGAAGAAAGAATCAAAATTGATCAAGACATTGGAGGAAAATTGCGAAATTGGAATTTCGTGCACCGACGAGGAGTGATTCTGACATAGTTTGGTTTATTGAATATAAAATTCTTGTTTGAGCTCCAATTGAAGTGATTAAATTTTTTTTGGAAAGCTAAGACATAGAGTTACAACTTTTATATTTTGAAGTTTTTCAAATTCAGCTTGCATTATGGTTAAAAATGAGGCAGAATTTGAAGTAGTTGCTCCCAGACGCGCCCATGCGCTGCAAAAATGTAGCGCTTAGGCGCCATGTCCAGTAGCTGCAATCTTTGTCACTGGAAGTCACCCCCAAGCACCGCAATTGTGCAGCACCCAGACGCCGATCGACGGATAAGTCAGACAAAGTTACTTATTTTGCAAGAAAAGTCCTCCCGTGGGCCTATTTGCGTGGGGAAATCGGGTATTTATCATCCTGGAGCCCCAAAAGCTTAATGTATCGTCTATAAATACCCCATTATGAAAGGAATTGAATAGAAGATAGTAGCTATTAGTTAAATTAGACATTAGAATAGAAATTTATTAGATTAGACTAGGGTTTTCTTTATTTTTATGAAGGATTGAGAGGAGGTTCAAGATTGACAATCTTGGAACAAGAACTTGTAATTCTTCATTATATAAGCGTTCTTAAACCTTAAAAGTTTTCTTATGTTATTTAGTTCTTGTTTTATGGTTCTTTTATCATTTAATGCTTTCAAGAGTTACACACTTTTCTTTGCTTTTAAATTTAATGCTTTCTTTGCTTGCTTTCATAGATTAATGGTTAGACTAGTTTATTTGCTTTCATAGATTAATTACAATTTTATTTCTTAGATTAATTTAGTTAAATCTCTTCCATAATGATTTCTTCAAATAGCAGTTGAGTTAAATAACCGGTAATTGCTAAACCAATCCTTAAATCAGCGTGGGTTCGACCCCTACTTCTGCTATATACTATTGATCCCGTACACTTGTGGTGCATTATCTAGTTAATAGTTATATTAGGATATTATAAATTTTATAACTAGGTATTTTGCGTATCATGTTTTTGGTACCGTTTCCGGGAATTGGGTCTTTGGCAATATCGGTATAGTTTAACCGGAATACTACTTTGAAGTGTAAATTAGTTTTATTTTTTTAGTTTCATTGTGTGTTTTCAATATTTTGGAAAAAAAATAGAAAGATTTTCCCTTCTTGTGGTTTGTGTCACTTTTATGAAAAAAATCCAAAAAGATTTTCTCTTTTAGTGGATAGTTTTGGCTAGCTACTAGTCTAAATTATCCCATTTTTCTTGTTTGTGTGCTTTTTTGTTAGTACTTGCTTTGTATTTTGTTTTTGTGTCGGTCTTATAAGAACAATCAAGGAATGAATTGGAATAACTCATGCCAAGGATATTGTTATCCTTATGACTTTCGAGGCATGACCAATGAGCAATGTTTCTTATGATTATCCTCCCTACTCTTATAATTATCAAACGGGATGGTCAAACTGTTCGAATTCTTTCTCAAGTTACCAAGATGATCCCTATTCTTTTCCTACACCCACAGAGCCTTCATATGAATCAATGGAGCCCCAATACTTTCACCCATCAATCCAAGAGTATGATGAGGTAGGATCAATGGACTAAACTCTGAGAAGAACAAGCTCAATTTCAAGAAAAGATATCTAGATTTTGTAAAGAGCAAGCCGTATCCAACAATCGGCTACAAGACCAACTTTTCAAGATTCCAGGAATGGTAAATGGTGAAGAACATTGGACTCTAACCTCCCTACCAATGGGAGAAGAACCAGTTTAAGAAAAACAAATTGAAAATGTCTTGTAAAAAACTGGTTCCCAAGAGGCTCATGAAGTTGAAATTACAACAACGACACTTAATGCTTATTTAGGCGAATCACCGACTTTCCTATTACATGAGTATAAGTTTGTCCCGGTTATAACATCAAAGGAGGTTCTATTTGGGGTGTTCGTGGAAAAAGAGCCGGTTTTGTAAGGAATGAAAGAAGAAGGATACATTTTAGATGAGGTCAGGGAGACACAATCTACTTATGCCGAAACTCATTTCCTTGGGGATTTCGGATGCACTAAACAATGGTGCACATTTACTAAAGATTACAGCATCCTCGATAAGCTTCTTTGGCTTTGCTAGGGGATTATTTCTTTTAGTTATTTTTTTATTTATTTACGTTTTAATTTATTATATGCTTTAGTTTAAGAATACGGTGGAGTAATAAAGGTTTCAGCCTCATAATTAGTTAAGTTTATGTGTTTTAGATTGTGAATTGCTTTTAGTTATACTTGTATAGCTAATGATAGTGACGTAGATTAATCAGATATATTTATAAGCAATTCACAAGTTTCAACTCGTTTCGTAGATATTTATGATGGGATATTTTGCACTAGCCATTCTTCATTGCCAGAGAAGCTACATTGGGGACAATAAGTTATCAACTCGTTTCGTAGATATTTATGATGGGATATTTTGCACCAACCATTCTTTATTGCCGGAGAAGCTACATTGGGGACAATACTAAGTGTGGGGTGGGAAGTTTTCTTAATTTCTATTTGTTTGGTGGTTGGTTTGTTCATTTTGTTCAATTTTTGCTTTCATATTTGTAGCTTATATTTTTATTTTAGAACTTTTCAAATTTTTGAAAATTTTGTTCACAAATTGCTTAGCATGTTTCTTTGATTTTCTACTTGATAATTTTTGAGCTAAGTTGTCATGAGTGGGGTAGTCAGTGTTAATATTTTCCTAGCATGATTTCTAAGTTTTGAGTACTAATAGGCCTACAATGTTGTAACTTTTTGGCACTAAGAGATAATTGTGTAGATTCACTTATATTGCACTCCAAACACTTGCTTTATTATTTTTTCGAGGCAAAATTTTAGATAATTTGATTAGATTTAAAGATTAGGGTAGGCATTTCTTTGGATGATTGAACCTTTTAATTCAAGCCAACCATTACTGTAAAATTTATCCCTAGAACCCAACTTGACCCTTAATTTATTTTGAACTGATAGAAGCACCATTCATTTTTTTTCTAACTCATTTTTTATCTACCTTTGTGAGTTATCCTCAATGTCGCTTAAGAATTTTAATGTCGCATTAATTGTTAAGGAGATATAAGGATGGAAGGTAGTTGTATGAGAGTGTTAGAATGAATTGTGCACAATTTAAGGTGTCGGGGTGTTTAAATTTTTTTTTGACCACAACATAAGGTGCCCATCACTGGCACTTATGTTAGAATGTAGCAGGTGGTGCTTATCACTGGCACTTGCATTGCAGTATTACCAGGTAGTGCCCATCAATAGTACCTGCATAGACATTTTTTGCGGGTAGTGCCTACCACTGGTGCTTGTTTTGGGGAAAAGAAAAAGAAGATAAAAAAGGGAGATAATTTTACATGGTGTTGGTGAATAAGGTTGAAATTGAAAAAGTATGATTTTACTTTGCTTGTTACAGTCAGGATAAAATTTTTATTGGTGTTTGGAGAATTAAGTGTCAGGTTACTTCTTTGAAAGATGGGTGTTTTAATGTTCAAAAAGAAGTTTTATATTAATAAGACGCACATTAATTTAAAACTATTTTTCTTATTTGTTTATCCTTTTCCCTTTCTTTGTTAGTCAAGCCCCTAGTCTTACGTTACAAGTTGAAAATCCTACCTAATTTAAGTCAAGGCAGTTGTCTACATTAATGGAGAAATGTAAGAAGAATAAGCTATGGAGTATTTAGAAAAATTCAAAGGGTTTGCATGATTTGATCTTAAGTGTCTTAAACATTATTTTTGTATGGTATGCACATACCTACACTGGAATTCATATATGGGGGTTTATTATCATTTGACTGTTTTCCTTATAATTATTTGGTTATTGGTTATTTATGTGGATAATTGATGAAATGTGTTGATTATGTTTGTGATTTATTTCTATGTTTCGTTTAAGGATGATCAAAAGCTAAGTGTGAGGTATCTCCTTGATAAGGTCATAAATATTGTATATTTTATGTGTTGTTTAACTCCGTTTGAATGTAATTAGAGCAAAATTGAATAATTATGAACCAATAATGTTTATTTTGAGTTTTTTAGAATTTGAGTGACGAAAGAATAAAAAATGATCAAGAAATTGGAGGAAAATTGTAAAATTGGAATTTCGGGCACTGATGAGGAGTGATTCAAACACAGTTTGGTATATTGAGCATAACTTCCTTTTCTGAATTCTAGTTGAGGTCATTCAAGATATTTTGGAAAGCTAAGACATAGAGGTACAACTTTTATGTTTTGAGTTTTTTCAAATTCAAGTTGCATCATGGTTAAAATTGAGGAGAAAGTTGAACTAGTTGCTGCCAGGTGAGCCCATGCGCTGCAAAAATATAGCACTTGGGCGCCATGTCCATTCATTGGAAGTCATACCCAGGCACTGTAATTGTGCAGTGCCCAGGCGTCGATCAAAGGATAAGTCACACAAAGTTGCTTATTTTGTTGAATCTAAAGAAAAGTCCTCCTGTGGGCCCATTTGCATAGAAAATCGTGTACTTATTATCCCGGAATCTCAAAAACCTAATGTATCCTCTATAAATACCCCATTATAAAGGGAGTTGAATGGAGGATAGCAGCTATTAGTTAAATTAGACATTCGAATAGAAATTCATTAGATTAGATTAGGGTTTTCTTTATTTTTAAGAAGGATTGAAGAGAAGGTTCAAGATTGAAAACGTTGGAACACTTACGATTCTTCATTAGAGAAGCATTCTTAAACCTTTTTAAAGTTTTCTTATGTTATTTAGTTCTTGTTTTATGGTTCTTTTATCGTTTAATGTTTTCTAGGGTTACACACTTTTCCTTACTTTCAAATTTAATACTTTCTTTACTTGCTTTCATAGATTAATGGTTAGACTAGTTTATTTGCTTTCGTAAATTATTATAATTTTACTTCTTTGATTAATTTAGTTAAATCTCTTCCATAATGATTTCTTCAAATAGTGTTTGAGTCAAAGAAAATAACCGGTAATTGCTAAACCAATCTTTGTGGGTTCAACTCATACTTCTGATATATACTATTGATCCCGTACACTTGCGGTGCATTATCTAGTTAATAGTTGGATTAGAATATTATAAATTTTATAACTAGATATTTTACGTATCACAATGCAGGCATATAACAGGGGATTGGTAAGAAACTTTTATGGTTGATTTTAGTTGTAGCCCTTAACTGGTTTTGGTAACGAGTTGAATAATTTACTGTTTGATTGAAAATTAGGAGGGTGGCCATGCTGAAGAGGAGCCTTGATAAGTCAAAGTCTGATGTCAATGATGAGGCTGAAGGTAGTGGGGAGGGTTGTTCAAGTTATGAATATGCTTAAAGATTTATCAGTAGTGTCCTTTTGAATACATTGATTGATAAAAATATGTTCCGTCAATTGTAGGAGGAATTGAGGTTGAGGAGGTTGATAGGTGTAAAGAGAGCAAGGTGAATTGTAATGGAATTGATAATCATGGTGATGGTGATGCAGGAGAGATGGAAAGGATTCTCAATCATTAAGTTAGCAGTTACAACTATGCGGATGTTGAGGCATTAACTGATAAGATTGAGGAACAGTCTCAAAATTTGGAAGAGCTCATGAGGATCAAAGAGATTCTTAAAATTGTGAAGATGAGATTTATCTTCACCTCGTTTTATTCAATTCTCTTTTCGAGTTACATTAGTTTTTACATTTATGTGTGTTTTCTTTAGCTCCTCATCATTTATAGTTAATTTTTGTGATGAATTTAGAGTAGCTTGAAGTGTTCATAGAAATTGTGTAAGTCACGGATTTAAATTTGAATTTTGTTTCATCTTGTCTTATTGGGTTCGTTATGTGCCTTTTGATTCTCTCATTCTTAGATTGGAATTGAGAATCAGTTAGGCAAAAAGAAAGTACATAGAGTTCATGGTTGCGTATGTGCCTCGTGCAATTTCAGGAACTGCTATTAGTTTCTTTTCCTTTATTTTAGGCTTTTATTATATTATGAAAAACTGTCCTTTGTGTGGTCTTGTCTATTCTTGTACAGGTTTTTTTCATTAAAATGGTTGTGTGGTCTTGTCTATTCTTGTACAGGGTTTTTTCATTAAAATGGTTTCTAATCATGCTTCATACACAAATCACTCCGAATGGGCCTCGGCTATGGTTGCACAGCCGAACCCACCTACTTCATCTAATAGTATTAAGATTTTCATTCATAGGAAGCAATCAAAATTTAGGGTTAATAATACTTTCTCCCCATAAAATATAGGGACAATTACACTTTGTCTTCCAAAACTAAAAAAATTACACTTTGACCCCACTTATACAATTCATCCATTAGCAATCCTAACATAGTAAAAAAAAAGTCAGTTAAATGAATAAAATGCCCTAAACTTTTTTTGATTTTTCACGTTTTCAAATTTTGATAGTGGTAATAATAAAAATATAAGTATAAAAGGTCAAAATCTTGTACTTTATCGATATCTTTTTTTTGAGTAGTTTCTAGAGGCTCGATTGATATTATTTTGAATTGTAGTATTTTTTTATAGTGGTAGCACGTTTTTCAAATTAGGGTTCTTAGTGAAATTTTCTACGGAAATTTTTTTTTTAAGGCTTTTGTTTGGCAATAGATTTCACTAAAGTTTCATAATTTTGTTGTGCATTGGTATTTCATATTTTTATTTTGGGCTAAAATTGCAATGTCAAATACAATATGACTCAAGTTTTTATCATAATTTTCACTCTCGAAAACAAAGATATCCATTTACTTATAGTTTATTTTTCTCAATAATATCAAACCTTTGTCAAAATTAAAAATTTGAAAAATTAAAAAATAGAGATAAGGATATTTCAATCATTTAACTGATTTTCCTTGATGGTGTTAGAATTCCTATAAGATGAATAGTGTAAATGGCAAGTAAAGTCTAACTTTTTTTGTTTAGGGAGTAAAGTGTAATTATCCTCATGCTTTAGGGGGCAAAATGTTATTAATCCTTAAATTTATTGATATTATTGAGCTCTTTGACTTGTATGAGGGATAACATTGGTATTTCAAAAACATTTGCTTTACATTTAAAGTTTAGGATAAATTATATTTACCTCCTTGAGGTTTAACCAGGTTTAACCAAGTTTGGCAAAGTTAAACATCCCCCTGAAAATAAAAAGCATATAACTGATACAGTGCTACCATTAGTTGACCAACGTTGACTGCTTAAAATCGACTAAGACCATCAAAAAATTATTTGTTGTTCAAAATTTACCTAAAATCAACCGCCGTATCCCCACTCCCTCAAGCCACTATCACTCCTATCGACTGGAACCCCCTAAATATTCCTTATTCAAATCAATTGGCACCCCTTCTTCTTCTGGGTAGCACTTGGTGCATTTTTTTATTTTATTTATAGCAGTTCTCCGTCCCTTATTGTTTTTGGTAAATTACCGTAAACATCCCATATTGTATGACCTTCATACCCATAGCCCCTATGTGTTTTAGAAATATACATTAAACCCTCATTTGGTCTGACGACTAAATACAAAAATTGACGGAAAGCATCCAAATTAATGGTTTTGATCGAAATTACATTCTTACTTCCATATTTAAATTAGAATAAATTACTATAAACCCTCATGTGGTATGACCCTCAAACCCATAACCCCTATATATTTTGAAAATATACCCTAAATATTCATGTGGTTTGGACTAATGACAAAATAGACAAAAGTCATCCAAAGTCACGGTTTTAGAAATTATATTTTTACCCTATATGTAATTTAATATTAAAACTTTCAGATAATTCATTTCTCCTTATTTTAAGAAATTATAGCTTTCAGTTTGTATGATGAAAAATGAAAAAAATGACATTAGTTTATTATTACAATTAAAGATTTTTAAATTAATGCACGAAAAAAGAAAAGAAAAGAACAATTACGGGAAATACCTTATGCCTCCTTATAGTTGTGTTCTTTGGTTGTAAATGATAGATAAGTGTAGCAAATTTGAGAATAGGTTTATGTAAGTAATAATAAGTTAGATAGGTTGGGCATACAATGTCAAATTGTTTGGGAGGGAAAACAAAATTTCAGGCAACAACTTGCAATAGGGGCGTGTATACTGTAAATATAATAATTTTGAAGGTTTAATGTCTGCTTTACTATTTAGTCCAAACCACATAGGAGTTTAGGGCATATTTACAAAAATATATGAGGTTTATGGCTTTGAGATTTATATCACATGGAGGTTTATGATAATTTATCCTAAACTTTTTAAGGGAAAATTATATTTTTCATTAAACATTCGATTCGAAACACGTTCTTTTTAAACGCCGTTAATTTGGATGATTTCTATCCACTTTACCTTTTAAGACAAAAGGCAATACCACAAGGGTTTACGGTAATTTACCCTTTATTTTCATCATTTTATTTTTACTTTTCGAGTTCATTAACAGAAACTAATAGCATGATGCGCAAACTAAAGAAATTTTCATGCCTGGCTTTAGATTTTTTATTTTAACAAACATCTTGTCGAAGTAAAAAGGAGATAGCCGAAGATGCGTCCCTACCAATTAAATCATTCTAAACTCAAAAAAAATTTATTCAAGATTTTGGAAAAAAAGAAAAAAATTCATTCAGCCAAGCCCAAAAGTTTTCATTTAGTATTCTGCCGAAACAAGAAAAAAACTCATTCAGCCACGCCTAAAAATTTTCATTCAACATTTTAATGAAATAGGGAAAAAAATTCATTCAGCAAATTCGTCTTATCGAGCGAAAAAGTGTGAATCATCATCAGCCCTTCTAAGCCACTGTTGTATTGGCCACCCTTGTATCTAGCAAGGATTTCAAGGATGGGAAGGTTAGAGGTGCGGGTATGGTAGAAGGGGTGTCTTGGTTTAGGTAAGGAGAATGGATGGGTGCTAGGGGAAGAAGGTATAGGCTTTTCATGGGCGGAACTAAAGGGTGAGAGGGTGGGTTGTGGCCGACGGTGAAGATTAGAGACTTAGGTAGGAGGCAGGGGGGGACTAGATGGGTATCAGGCAGGGTAAGAGAGTTTCGAGGGGAAGGGGGAACAAGAGTAATTAACCCTAAATTTAAGCTTTTGTTATGAATTCTATAAAGGTGGATATCCATTCATCTTCCCAACCACATAAGTTAATGTGATATTCATCCCCTTGAATTTTGTAAAGACTTATTGATTCCCGTGAAGGTTTATTGATTCTCGTGATTCATGTATCATATTTATGAATATCCTATTTTGTAACCCTATAAATAGGGGCCTTTGGTACCTCATTTTGGGAGAGCTAATAAAAGTTAAAGGATTTGAGAATCATCTAATATTTCTCTATTTTTTTACACTTACTATATTTCTACTTTAGTTATTATTTAAGCTTAATAATCTTGACTTTGTTTTATAACACATTATCAGCACGAGACTCTGAACAACTAAAGTTGAATTTTAAATCAATACAACAATGGTACATAGAACTTTCAACATGACGAAGATACGTAGAACTTTAATTATCACAACCAAGGTATGATTTAAATTTTTTGGATATTCTCTATTTTCGTCACTCTTTCGTTTTTATATTTTCAATTATATCATCATAGTATTATTAAAATTTATTTTTATTAGTTTGAATCATGTCAAATTATACCAAACTTGAATATATGGTCCTTGGTATAATAAACAATCTATATTGGATTTTGGATGTTGAAATACATTCGAATTCCATGTGTTCTGAAGATACAATCAGGAAAGGCAAAATATTATATCCAAATTAAGGCTAAACAAAATCTATGACTTTTGTCATTATATCCCTGGAGGATTCAAAATTTTCTTATTTAAAAGATCCAACAGATCTATGGAAAAAGTTATACAGATCATTTATGAATACATATTAGAGAAATATTCTCTACTTTTCTTGCCTCAAATATGCTCCTGATGAAGCAATATCGGCAAAGAGTTCTCAAAAATATTCCAACTCTCATGTCTTCTTATGATTGAATGAAATAATGAGTTATTACTCAAATAAATCTCGTCCAATTAATTATGCTCCATTCTCTAAAGTGAATGTGACAAAAGTTTAAATAGTACTTATGGATGTGGTGATGGTCAAGACTAATATATTCATGATGGTTATCAGTAAGCACTACTCTGATTATATTACTACGTCCCACCATCAGAAGTGGTAGACTAGTGAAAAAGGTAGAAGAGAAAAATATCAGTCATACATTAAGAATGACATGAAAAATAAACGTTATCGTTATGCTGTTAAAAACTATCGGTCACGTACCTGTCGTACGTCTTTTAGAATTTTCTCAAGAATCATTGAAAGATAAAGAGAAAATCATAGAAACAAGTTTTCTCTATAATGATTTTGATCATAGTTATTGTACTATCGATTTCTTCCCTGAATGAAGTATTGACTGTTTGGTTCATGGTGAAAATTACTAAAAAAGAAAATGGTGAAATATTTTATTTAGTATGTCTTCATTACAATTTTAGAATTCTACATGTCTTGTTGTTTTACATTAATTTGTTATCTTATATTGTTTTGCTATTATATATTTTTTGTTTAATGAAAAATGTTGTATGGATATACATTTAAATGTGTCTGAGGTATGAGAATATGTCTCTGACAATATAACAATACATATGACAAGAAATATTTTTCTACCTGAAGTTGGGAGAATTAAATGTTAATATTATAATTGTTATTGCGAAAATTAATTGAAAGGTCTAGTAAAGAAAATATATGTCTCCCTGAAAGAACAAAATTGGTTATAAATAGTACACTTTCTCTATTAAGTTTTGAAGAAATTTATTAAAGATATCCGCTGAAAAGGATATAATTTTGAGACTGCAAATGAGAAAATTATTGAATATCTATATAACATTAGAATTGAAATGTGCTATGGAAAAATTGCATATCTTTCTTTTTGGTTTGTACTATACAATTAAAGCACATGTTATAGTAAACCTGAAGTTTATTGATTCAAATAATTTTATTTTTTGGTAATGACCGGTTAGACCATCCCGGGTCAATAGTTGGACCATTATTTAGAGAACATGTTATGTTGCTTGCAGCAGCATTAAATATCTACGCATCAAACCAACAAGTTATTCTCCCTATTATAATTGACTTTTGGTCAGGAGTCTATTTTTTCCATCTATAGATTTTTGATTGTGCAATATATGTTACTCCACCTCAACGCACAAAGATGGGTCATAAAAGAAAGTTGGGAATATATGTATGATGTGAGTTGCCCTTTATAATTAAATATTTTGAAATATTATAGGGCACTTATATACGACATAATTTGTCGATTGAAATAAAATATTTTCCAACATCAGGGGGAGAAGATAAGCAGTTGGATAGAAAATTGAATAAAATGAATTATCACCTTTTGATCCTCGTACAAAGTAATGTGAACTTGAAATTCAAAAGATAATTCATTTACAAAATATTGTGAATCAACTGTCAGATTCATTACTGATAAAAAATGAGGGAAATCTCATATACCAGCTGGAATGCTCCAATTGGTGTCCCAGTAGGACAGGCATCAATATAAATAATAGATAGCCATGAATAAATGTGTGGTTGTCCACCAATCAGTTCCAAATGATAAGAATCCTTGTCAGAGAAAATGAGCAAATATTAGAGATGGTCATAAAATGGAAGCGGGTGCTCCTGAAGAGATCTCAGACATAACTAATCATAAAACCCCAGAAGTGGATCATGTATCTAAATCTGATGAAAATAAAGAGATCTCGATAAGTTATGTCACTATTGGAAAAGATGGAATCGAAAAGAGATTGTTGTCGACAATATATTATTATTTATAATATTAGTTGATGTTTTGAATGGAAAACGAGGATCTTGAATATATATTTGTCCAAGAATATTGACATAGAAATGATTGAAAGACGCAATATAAGAAAATTCACGTTCAAAACGTGAAGACTTTGGACCTGTAGTCCAAATTCCTAAAGGTGTAGAGTTAGTTGGGTACAAATATATTTGTGCAAAAACGAAATGAGTATAATGAAATTGTGCGATATAAATTTGACCTTGTTGAGCGAAAGTTTTCGTAAAAATCCCGCATTGGTGCAATAAAGAGATTTATTCTCTTGTGATTGATGTAATCACTTTTATATATCTAATTTGTGTGACAATTCACAAAAAATTGAAATGCGTCTAATGAATATTGAGCATATTTTGTATGGTTCATTTGATAACGATATCTAAATGAAAATCTTTAAAGGATTTAACATGCCTGAAGCATGTAAAGTTTTCGGGAACATTGTTCAATAAGATTGCAAACATAATTTAGGTGAATATGATATAATCGCTTTAATAAGTATCTCTTGAGTAGGAATTATAAAAATGACCTAATTTACCTATGCCTTTTCACAAAAGGTACAAAATCAAAGTTTGTGATAACCGTTAATGTTATAAATATTTTGAATTCCTGAAGAAGTTCATTAGAACTCTTGAACAGTTTTATTAGAACTGCTGAAGAGATTCAAAAGATAATAAATTGATCTTGGTAAAGATCTATAGTTCGAGCACTTAACGAACGAAATTTTTGTTCATCAATGAACTTATACCAAAAGAGGTATTAGAATGATTCTATTTGGATAAAATACATCCATTGAGTATCCTAATGGTTATGAGATTGATTGATGTCAAAAATAATAATTTCTCATCCTCGTGAGAATGGCGAAGAACATATTGGTCCTGAAGTATCATATCTCTCAATGCTAACATATATTATAAATTCATTTGCACGATCTAGTTCTTCTCCAATACAAAGATATTGGAATGATTGATATCAAGCATGTACTTCAATTTCTCCGAGACATTATTGATATGAGTCTTTTTTATTCAGACAAATCTAAATCAAAATTAGTTGGTGATGCAGATGTTGGATATTCATCTAATCTAACGAAAAGTTAGATTTCGAATGTGTTATGAAGAAATTGATATCATAGCGATCAAAATTTTAGTTACTACTTCTAGCAATCATTGTTGAAATAATCGCAATATATGAAGTAAGTAGTGAATATATTTGGTTACAGTCATTGATCCAACATATCTAGAAGATATGTGATTTAGACATTAGAAGTGAGACTTATAATAATATTATATAAAGACAATGTTGAATATATTGCTTAGTTAAAGAGAGGCTACATTTCTTCGAAAATTTTCTTCTCTCATGATTTTCAGAAGAATAATGAAATTGATATCCAATAAATTCGCTCATATGATGATCTAGCGGATTTATCCAAAGGTGATACCAGCAACAATATTTGAGAAGTCTGTTTGTAAAATTGGGATGCATCGTCTCAAGGATATCAAGTGATACTTTTATGAAGAGGAGGACAAGTACACGCTGTACTCTTTTTTCCTTGGCCATGGTTTTGTCCCAATGGGTTTTTCTAGCAAGGTTTTTAATGAGGCAACATGCAAAAGTGTACTATAAACATTAAATACGCACTGTACTCTTTTTTCCTCTATCGTGGTTTTTTCCCACTGGTAAAGGTTTTTAACGAGGCAGTAATTCTTCGCGTATTTTTGATGTATGGACATCCAAGGGAGAGTGTTATGAATTCTATATGAAGGTGGATGTCCATTCATCTTTCCAACCACATCAGTTAATGTGATATTCATCCTCTTGAATTTTGCGAAGACTTATTGATTTCCGTGAAGGTTTATTGATTCTCGTAATTCATGTATCATATTTATGAATCTCCTATTTTGTAACCCTATAAATAGGGCGTTTGGTACCTCATTCTGGGAGAGCTAATAAAAGTTAAAGGATTTGAGAATTATCTAATTTCTCTACTTTTCTACACTTACTATATTTCTACTTTAGTTAATATTCAAACTTAATAATTTTGACTTTGTTTTATAGTAGCTTTGTTATTATCATCAGCTTTAAAATTTCTCCTGTTTTTTCCTCCAAGTCACCCGTTCAGTAGGTGAATGGTAATCAAATAGACTCCAACACGTCATTTATCATTTCTGTTATGTTAGTTCGGAAAATTTTTGTTTGGACCAAATTCATGGCATAGTACGATGGAGCCCTTGGTTCACAAACTGCACATCACTCTCTTAGAGTGTGTGATGAAGTGAAGTGGAATTTTGTGGACCACGAAGCCCATGACATTTGCCATGGATCGGGTTTATGTAAGAATTTGCATGTTAGTTCTACTTGTGTTCACTGTTTTGAACACACTACAGAAGGGTCCGTATAGGAAAATAATTTTGCCTATGTAGCATATACTTGATAAGAGTGGTTTGTCACTCATAAGTATATCTTAAAAGGGAAAGACTTAGGTAGATCTGGTCTATGGTCCCACTTGTAGACCCTGTAGTCTAGATTAAATGTTATGGAATCTGTAACATCAGCTGATGTAAGCAAGATTTTATAAGATTTAATCTTGACCGCGATGTCTACAGGTGGGGCCTAAAACCAGGTTTATGGTAGTATTTTCCATCTTAAAATACTCATCATGTACTATAATTTAGTAGATGCGATCTTAAGTTAACCATAATCACGGGTTTGTCTCCAGTTCAGATGTTTGAGATTCGTCTAGACTGGAATGAAGATAATCCAACTATTGAAAGTTGCATAAAAATTTCTAAATCTGGAAAATTTTTCATACAACCAAATTTGAGCCAAGATTTCAAGCGATGCAGGAGGAACTGGATTAAACTCAAAGAAAAAAAGTTGTAAAGGGTTCCTGAAGCTACAACTTCTCTTTTCAAACCCGAAGCAAAATCGTTCATCTGGTGGGTCAAAAGCGTGCTGGAAGAAGGCTGGTAGCCCAGAAAAATCTGCACAAAAAAAAAAAAAGGAAAGGCTAGAAAAATTTTATTTCCGTTTTACTCCTCCAGATTTCAATTTTTTTTCATTTTAGCCCGAGAATATTTTCTTAAATTACATTTAGACCCTTCTGATTGGGCCCACTTGATGCCACGTCATTGATGACGTGGCACCACCAGATTGCGCCACGTCGCGGACGACGTGGCATCACCAGATTGTGCCACGTCACGGATGACGTGGCACAATCAGGTTGCGCCACGTCAGCGATGGCGTGGCACCACCAGATTGCGCCACGTACTCGATGACGTGGCATTGTTCAAAATTTTCGGAAAAAATTTTATTTGCATTTTGGCCCTCCAGATTTTAGATTTCTGCATTTTTAGCCCTCAAATAATTTTTTAAAATTACATTTAGGCCCTTAAGGAATTTTCTTTAATATTACTGTTTTTTCTCTTCAAATTTCTTCCAAATTACATGTTTTATGTCAATAACCACCAAGTTTTACTTTGATTTCGTTTGGCATCTAAAATCTGGAGGGCCAAAATGCAAATAAAATTTTTTGCCGAAATCCTCTGGAAATGTAACGTCAGTCAAGCTGGTCTCTTGCACACATTTTTGATTAATTGCTTTTGTGATGATTGGTGCTTTATTTTAATGTTTGTTGGTCTCAATATAATATTTATGCCTTATCTTACTTGTTAAATTATGTGAATTTACTCTTTTGCCCTCAAATGTTGGATTAGTTGCACAACTACACGTTAAATATTTGAATCAAATTCAAAGATGTGTATAAGAGATAATTGTATCAATAATATAAAATTGGGCTAGAAATAAACTCCGGCGTGCATGATAAATGACTATTTTGCCCCTTGGGAGTTAAAGGGCACTACAAACTCAATGTGTGCGACTTTTAATTGGACCCGAGCTAAATCTACCTGTCAATATTAATATTTACCATTTATTTTCGTTTCCTCATTAACATGTACATATTTTATTACTTTTAAACTATCTCAAAGCACACGTATGCTACAAAGCCGGCAATAATGAATACTAAAATTGAAAAGGGAAACTCGATAAAATCACGCAACCGGTCCAACGCTGGGTAAAGTGGGTGCCGAGGGAAATTCAAATCCATCCCAAACCTTCCCATTTTACAACAGGATTCCCGAACTCATTTTCTTGAGTTACGTGGACCAGGAGTCAATCTAAACTAGGGTTTATTTTCTTTTTTAAATTTTGATGTATTTTTTGTCCCGGCGCACCAACACACCTCAAGGTGGCGACTCCAGTCTTGTTTTCCCTAGTTTAGATTATTTTTATACAATTCATAGTCGCATTAAAAGCCCTGTTATGTAATAGTAAATAGGTGATTCATTTATATTTGTAATAGTAAGTAGGTAATTTATGTTTGTAAATTGTAAGTAGGATTTTTGCATTCAATCACCTATTTCACGAGCACCATACGTGGCGACGGTGCCGGTCCCACTTTGACCGGTGCTGCATCATGGTCAAGAAGCACGCGGTAAAGGAGGGCGCGACAGCGTGGCTACTCCACTAGGGACTTTGAGAATCCGGGCGCACAATTTTAACGCGTTTCTCTCAATTTTACCCCATTCATTATAAACCGGCTAATTTTGACCCATTTTGTGTGCTATGTTACCGGCTCTATACCTCGTTTTGCGTGCCATATGCTATATGTTACTTTATTTGTTCTTTTCAATTAATTTGCACTTGTTTTAACGTATTTCACCATTTTTGCTGTCTTGTGTGCCGATTTACGGATTTTAGATCTCGTTTTATGTGCCACATGCTATCTGTTACTTTCTTTGTTCTTTTCAAGATTATTTTACACTTGTTTTACTGTATTTCACTATGTTTGCTGTCTTGAGTGTCAATTTGCTCGATTTAGGTCTCGTTTTACGTGCCATATCCTGTCTACTTATGGTGTGATTTGTTCTTGCTTTATTGTACATGTTTTAATATATCTTGCTATTATACCAGTTTGTGGTTAATTTGGGAGAAATTTTTGGGGTGATGGGGTGCACCAAACCTTTAGAGCCAAACGCGCTAAAATGTGTGAATCTTACCGCCTCCAAGTGAACACAGCATAACACATGTCTCATTTATTGCATGTCCTATTTTTGTGGGTGTCGTTCCCACATTCCCTGTAGGAATTAAGATGATCTACCCAGCTATGCGGTCGTGACACATGTACACGTAACGGTATCTGTGGCGATCACCCAACCACCGACGATAAGGCCCATTGGAATTGACGGATTTTATTTTTAAAGCCAAAGTCTGAAGGTTCGGGATCCAAGCCTATCTAGATTGCATTAGTAAGCCAGCTAGCCTCATGGCCATATAGCTTAAACCATAGGGCAGAACCCTGTGGACCTTGTTTAGGACACTTGACACGAGGCGGTAAGACCCACCCATTTATCTGGCTTGTAATAATAGTAAATAGCCTTACAATTTTTGCTATGTAATAGTAATTAGTTTTTTTGATTCGTATGATTTATATTGGCCCTGTAATTTGTATCTACTTCCCGCAAGAAAGAGTAAATTTCAATTTTTGCATTGCATAAGCCTTAGGTAGGGTCAAAGGCATATGGTTGTCAAGCCCTAATAGGAGACCCATCCCTACAACATGTTTCCAAAGTTTTATTATCCCTTGTGTGCATGTAGGCTAACCCCACCGATGTAGGGCCACCGTAGGCTACTTATTGCATATCATTAGCCGTAGAAGGGATATCTTATCGGATACCCGTGTATAGAATTGCATACCTATCCCTAGGTACATAACCTACAATGGGATTTGCAAGATTGCGTGTTCATTTTATAAAGGCCTCGTCTGAAGGGGTACCAGCCTCAGGTAAGGCTAACATGTATTTCATGCAGATGAGGCTGAAAAGGAGGACCTTATCCAAGGGATAGCCGAATTATTTGCGGGGGTAATTATTCAAGAGCAGGCGGAGGAGGATGACACTGAGCTGCCATTTGCTGAGAT
The DNA here is from genome assembly GCA_025175665.1 of Cinchona pubescens. Taxonomy (NCBI): domain Eukaryota; kingdom Viridiplantae; phylum Streptophyta; class Magnoliopsida; order Gentianales; family Rubiaceae; genus Cinchona; species Cinchona pubescens. The sequence goes on along the minus strand of JANKKI010000097.1, from coordinate 347,778 downwards.
CGACCAACTACACTATTGGACATCTGATGATCTCCCTAGTCATAGGGAGTTTCGGTAAATTTGAAAGGATATTATTTTTAGTTTTGCTCCTTTTAATTTCATCTTTGTATGTATGTTTCGTATTTTTTAAGCTGTTTTGTTTATGCCATCTAGTCAAGAAATAGGTGCATGCACAGCATTGTATTCATGATTCATCTCGTTCATTTGTTTTGGAGATGAATCTTGAAAACAATTCAATTAGTAAGGCAAGTACAATCATGATATTGCCTTCATGATTCATCTTATTCATCTGTTTTGGAGATGAATTCTGAAGACAATTGATTTTTTATAGGATGACCAATGAATGTTAAAGTTTATGTTCTCTAGGATCACTTGTACAAATCTTTGAACTTTTTCTTCAAGATGTTTTAGCTCATTTTGTTTTCTTTCATTTCATACTTTATTTTCTCCCAGATGGCCCAAAATCAATGCTTTTGATCCTTCGGATACTACCATTTATGAGGCCGATGAGTGCAATTTTGATATCACACCTGACCCTATTTCTACACAATCTGAGAGTGATGAGGACGAATGTGATATTGAAAACAATTGGAAAACATGAGAAAAAACCAAAGCCTAACTTGGAAGAAACAGAAACGGTAAACATTGGGACAGACACGGACGTAAGAGAGGTTAAAATCAGCATATATTTGACTAGAGGGTAGAGGAAAGAGATGATAGAATATTTGATTTTGTTCCAAGGCGTCTTTGCCTGGTCTTATGATGATATGCCTGGCATTTCAACAGATGTAGTGGTTCACAAACTTCCCACCGATCCTAAATGCCTGCCTGTAAAGCAAAAGCCAAGGAAGTTTAGATAGAGCCGAAAATGAGTTTAAAGATCAAAGAACAAATCATCAAGCAGTTTAATGCCACAATCATCATTGTATCCCGGTATCCTATTTGGCTTTCCAATATAGTGCCAGTATCGAAGAAGACTGGGGAGGTCAGAGTTTCTGTCGATTATCGAGATTTAAATAAGGCCAGTCCCAAGGATGATTTTCCGCTGCCAAACATTCACATCATTCTAGACAGTGCTGCCTGCCATGAGATGGAGACTTTTGTCGATTGTTTTGCTGGGTATCACCAAATCCTAGTGGACGAGGAAGACAGGGAAAAGACAGCATTCATTACTCCTTGGGGGACATTCTGCTATAGAGTTATGCCATTTGGACTTAAGAATGCTGGTGCAACATATCAACGCACTATGACCATCTTGTTTCATGACATGATACACGAAGAGATGGAGGTCTATGTCGATGATACCATCATCAAATCCAAGAAGGCCGAGGATCACTTGACCAATCTTAAGAAGGTATTTGAGAGGGAGATGAGGAAATACAATCTGAAGTTGAACCCGGCAAAGTGCGCCTTTGGAGCTCCTTTCGGAAAGTTATTAGGTTTCATTGTCAGTAAGCGGGGGATTGAGATAGACCCAGCAAAGATCGAAGCTATCCGTGACATGCCTGTGCCAAAGACTCAGAAGAACTTAAAAGCTTCTTGGGTAAAATCAATTTCATCGGTCGCTTCATTGCTCAGCTGACAGCTACTTGTGAACCTTTGTTCAAACTGTTGAGAAAAAATGCACCGATGTACTGGAATGATGATTGTCAGCAGGCTTTTGACAAAATCAAAGATTATCTTTTGAACCCTCCTGTGTTGGTCCCCCAAAGCCAGGGAGGCCATTAATCATGTATCTGTCGATTTTGGACGGATCCATGGGTTGTGTCTTGGGGCAGCATGACAATTCGGGCAGAAAGGAACAGGCTATCTATTATCTAAGCAAGAAGTTTACAGTCCATGAAGCCAATTATTCTTTTCTAGAACGAACATGTTGTGCATTGGGGATGTGTTTGGATCTCGCAACGGCTAAGGCATTATCTACTGGGTCATACCACTTATCTCATTTCCAGGTGTGATCCCCTTCGCTATACTGTTAGATGTGTATAAGCCTACTGGACGCTTGGCTAGATGGCAGATGTTGTTAGCAGAATTCGATATCATCTTTACTACTCAAAAGGCTATCAAAGGACAAGCGATAGCGGATCATCTTGCTCTTATACCCAAGGGAGAATGATTATCAACCCTTGCACACATACTTCCCGGACGAAGACATCTTATTCATTGGCACTGCCGAAGACATGAAAGATGAATGCCACATTGGAGGCTATTCTTTGATGGTGCATCCAACACTTTCGGTGCAGGCATAGGAGCAGTTTTGATATCTCCAGGGGGCAGACACTTCCCACTTAGTGATTCAGATTTGCTTGTCCATCAGACACTGGGGCACTGGGGTACCAGAGATTCTAAAATCATGCCATATCACTGCAGTGTTCTCAAACTAGGTCGACACTTTGATGCTTTGGAATTCACTCACATACCCCGATCCAAGAATGTATTCGCCGATGCTCTGGCTACCTTATCTTCGATGATCAGTCATCCGGACGGCACAGTGATAGAACCTATTACCATTCAGGTGCTGGAAAAGCCAGGGTACTGTTGCAATCTTGAGGCAGAATCTGATGGACTGCCTTGGTTTCATGACATCAAGGAGTTTTTGGACAGAGGCAACTACCCTCCAAGGGCTAGTACTTCAGATAAGAAGTTCCTACGCCGAATGTCGATGAAGTTCTTTTTAAATGGCAATGTACTTTATCGAAGGACGACAGATCTGGGTCTTCTGAGGTGTGTTGATAAGAAAGAGGCCGCTTACATTGTGGAGGATGTTCATGGAGGAGTCTGTGGGCCACATATGAACGGGCACTGCCTATCGATATTAGCTAAGAAGATAATAAGAGCAAGCTATTTCTGGCTTACTATGGAGATGATTGTATCGAGTTTGTCCGCAGGTGTGTTAAGTACCAAAAGCACGGGGATGAGATAAGGGCAGCACCAACTGAATTGCACAACATTACTACTCCATGGCCTTGTTCAATTTGGGGAATGGACGTCATTGGATTGATCGAGCCGCCAGCTTCTAATGGTCATCGCTTCATTCTAGTAGCGATTGAATATTTCACTAAGTGGGTCGAGGCTGAATCCTACAAGCACGTAACAAAGAAAGTAGTGGCAGAGTTCATCCGAAAGAACATCATTTGCCACTTTGGGATCCCGGATACATTGGTTACCGACAATGCCAAGAATCTGAACAATGACATGGTAGATGGTCTTTGTGCCCAATTGAAGATTAAGCATCGAAATTCCACCATCTATAGGCCAAAAATGAATGGGGCAGTCGAAGCAGCCAACAAAAATCTTAAGAGAATTATTCGAAAGATGGTATGACAGTCAGTGTGATTGGCATGAAAAGCTGCCATATGCACTGCTGGGTTATCGGACTTCCATCAGGACATCTACTGGGGCAAAACCTTACTCCCTCATGTACGGAATGGAAGCTGTTTTGCCAGAGGAAGTAGAGATCCCTTCTCTACACATTCTTATGGATAATCTCATGAGGATGCAGAATGGGTAAGGCTCAGACATGAACAGCTTGCACTCATTGATGAAAGACGGCTAACAGCTGTGTGTCACGGCCAATGTTATCAACGGAGGATGGCCCGATCTAACAACAGGAAACTCAAGCCCAGACATTTTCAAGCTGGCGATCTAGTCTTGAAATGCATATTGCCAATACAGGACGAAGCGAAGGGCAAGTTTGCTCCTAACTGGCAGGGTCCATTCATTGTACACAAAGTATTATCAGGAGGAGCTCTTATCCTTACGGAGATGGATGGACAGGTTTTTCCTCAACCGATAAATGCGGACATGGTCAAAAAGTTTTTCATCTGATTTTCATAAGGTAGACTGTAAACCTTTAAGTCATTGCAGAACGTAGGATAGAATTCTACCTGTTGTTTTCTTTCCCTTTTTACCCACATCCGGACTAAACCCTTTCATATCTTTTCTCTTTATTTGCCTATCTTTCGTTTTAATTACGCTTTGTCCCTAGCCTTTTCTGTAAAAACAAATTGGAACTGAGCTCATTTACGATGTTGGGGCAAAATTGTTGTTTTGGGTGGCAAAAAAAAAAAAAAAAAAAGAGATAGTGTGCAAGAGACTGACCAAAACAAATTCCCAACAAAACTCAGTTTGTTATAATAAAACTGGGGCAAATTTTTTTTAAGGGGATACAAGCCCAACCATATTTCAAATCTATTTCCTCAGTTCAGTCAATTGCTTTCAAGTAAGGCTCTCAGCCCAATTCAGACAAATTTTTTAGATAAGGGACATAACCAGTTTTCCTCAGATCACAAACCCGCTCTTCCATCCATTGTAGCTATGTTCTTTCCAACCAAAGCGCCCATCTTAAACTGGCGGCAAGTTTGTTGTTAAGATAATCCCAATTTTTACCAATCACACGACTTAACCCATTTTTGACCCTAACTATCGTAAGTTCTGCATAGGCTGAAAGGGAGCAGTTTGTTCAGTCTCGGCAGTTGATGTCAACATGTCTATCCCAATTACAGGGAAGACAGCCTTACTGATGCCGAAAAACTTTGAAAACTAAACTTTGCATGCATTGGAAAAGGCGATTACTTAGCCAGACATCTTCCGTTTACTCCCACACCTTGCCGTTTACTTGGACCTCCTAGGTGAAAACCCGGAAAGGGCACCTTTTGTTTGTTTATTTTAAAAAAAGAAAAAAAAAAGAAAAAAGAAAACCAAAAGCAAAAGAGAGGCTAGGTTGAAAACCCTACGGGGCGGCCCAGGCAAAAGGAGAGTGTGCGGAAAAATGCAAAAATAAAAATAAAAATAAAAGGGAGGGGAACCATAGTGTAAACCTGAAAAGGCGCTGAGGAAGGGGCAAATCGAGCAAACGGTCAGTAAGTCTGGTTGATGACTTCTCTGGGTCCACGTCTGGGAAAGTGTTCAATCGAAATTTGTTGACTGAAGTTAGGCTTATTGGTTGCCTCTATGTCGTTCTCTCAACACAGTCATTGGCCTTTAAGAGGCACGTATCCGATGGATCCAAAGCATTGCCTGATCGGGTCCAAATACTTAGAATGAAAGGCAAAGCGGTGTTAATGCGGTGATGGCACGATTTTTACTAAGATTGCTCCCATGTGCCTGTATTATTTATTCATGTACTTCTATCTAACTCACATATTGCCATTTTGTTTGTTTGTAGTTGTTCTTGTTGTTGTTGATGTTTTAGTTGTCAAATATGTGAAAATCATCTGTTTAATTGAACTACGTTCGACCTGATTCCCGTGGTGGGATACGTAGGCAACTCTTACCGAGCTCGGTCACCTTGCTTATAGTAAAGTTCACTAAGATTGACATTTTGTATGTTATGACACTAACCAATTCGAGTTTTCTTTGCTCGAACTCCCAATATCGCATTGTTTTGAGTACCTGCAAGTACACGAAAATAAAGTGGATGCTAAAATCAACGATACTGGGGAAAATTTTTATTGATTGGATATCCTTCATAAACAACAAGGGACGCACTAATCCTGAGAACTGTCTTGATACCCAACGGTCTTTTTTTCACATTTTAAAAAGGGTGATTCACACCAACCCCTAATGAAGCAATCAACCTCACAGGTGATCGCCACTTGGGAGAGGGTGCACTGCATTCCCAGTCAAACCTCTCAGTTTAAATGATACTGTCATTTACCATTTAGGGCTTCATGTTCTAGTTTACAATCCAGTCATGTTAGGGTTAATTACTATTGCCTTTTACACTTCATTTCATGGGTAAGCCCAATGGCATGGCTCCGTGTGCGTGTCATTCTTATTGCATTTTCACCTGATAAACGAATTTCGGGTTCTCATTTCTATTTTTACTAACCTGATAAACAAAATTTAGGTTTGCATTTGCACTCCCGATAAACACCCAACCTGAATTTCGGGTTCTCATTTCATTTTTATAACCTGATAAACAAAATTCAGGTTTGCATTTGCACTCCCGATAAACGAATTTCGGGTTCTCATTTTCATTTTCATCAACCTGATAAACAAAATTCAGGTTTGCATTTGCATCCCCGATAAACGAATTTAGGGTTTTCATTTTCATCAACCTGATAAACGAATTTCAGGTTTGCATTTTCATCCCCGATAAACGAATTTCGGGTTTATATTTTCATTTCATCAACCTGATAAAGGAATTTCAGGTCTGTATACACATCCCGAGATTCGTATAAGGGACAGGAAAATGCATTTTCTCAAATTCGATAAACGAATTTCAGGTTTGTATTTTCAAAACCGATAAATGAATTTCAACATCTAAATTTCCATTTTCATTAACCTGATAAACGAATTTCAGGTTTGTTTTTTCACCCGATAAACGAATTTCGAGTTCTTATTTCCATTTTTACTAACCTGATAAACAAAATTCATATTTGCATTTTTAATTATCTCCCGATAAACGAATTTCGGGTTCTCATTTTCATTTTCATCAACCTGATAAACGAATTTCAGGTTTACATTTTCATCCCCGATAAACGAATTTCAGGTTTTCATTTTCACCAACCTGATAAACGAATTTCAGGTTTGCATTTTCATCTCCGATAAACGTTTTTCGGGTTCTCAAAATCATTTCATCAACCTGATAAACGAATTTCAGGTTTGCATTTTCCTCCCGATAAACGAATTTCGGGTTATCATTTTCATTTTCATCAACCTGATAACCGAATTTCAGGTCTGCATTTTCATCCACGATAAACAAATTTCGAGTTCTCATGAAATTTTCATTAACCTGATATTCGTTTATCAGGTTTGTAAAATCACCCGATAGAACGAAATTCGGGTTCTTATGAAACATGTTTATGTGTCCTCGTAAACAGATTTATTGGAAATGTGCTCATGATAATACTTTGTGTATCAATGAATGGGGTCTGCCAGTTAGGAGCCTGGTAAAAATGGAAATCATTTTCATTTCATCAACCTGATAAACGAATTTCAGTTTTGCATTTTCCTCCCGATAAACGAATTTCGGGTTCTCATTTTCATTTTTATCAACCTGATAAACGAATTTCAGGTTTGTATTTTTCATCTCCGATAAACGAATTTCGGGTTCTCATTTTCCATTTCAGAACCTGATAAACGAATTTCTGGTTTGAATTTTCCTCCCGATAAACGAATTTGAGTTCTTATTTCCATTTTTACTAACTCGATAAACAAAATTCATATTTGCATTTTTCTCCGATAAACGAATTTTGGGTTCTCATTTTCATTTTCATCAACTCGATAAACGAATTTCGTGTTTACATTTTCATCCCGATAAACGAATTTCGGTTTTCATTTTCATCAACTCGATAAACGAATTTCGAGTTTGCATTTTCATCCCCGATAAACGAATTTGGGTTCTTATTTTCATTTCATCAACTCGATAAACGAATTTCAGTTTGCATTTTCCTCCCAATAAACGAATCATTCGGGGTCTCATGTGAATCTGTCTCTTATACACACCTAGATGTGTATAAGAGACAGGAAAATGAGGACCCGATTAAACGAATATCGGGGACTTATTTTCCATTTTCATTAACCTGATAAACGAATTTCAGGTTTGCATTTTCATCCCCGATAAACGAATTTCGGGTTCTTATTTCCATTTTTACTAACCTGATAAACAAAATTCATGTTTGCATTTGCACTCTCGATAAACGAATTTCGGGCTCTCATTTTCATTTTCATTATACCTGATAAACGAATTTCAGGTTTATATTTTCCTCCCGATAAACGAATTTCGGGTTCTCATTTTCATTTTCATCAACCTGATAAACGAATTTCAGGTTTGTATTTTTCATCCCCGATAAACGAATTTCGGGCTCTCATTTAGATTTGTATTAACCTGATAAATTTTCAGGTTTGTATTTTCAAATGATAAACGAATTTCGAGTTCTTATCTGGGAGAAAAACCTGATAAACAAAATTTTGTTTATCAGGTTCTAAAAATAAACTGAATCTTATGGGTTCTAAATGGAAAATGAGAACCCGAAATTCGTTTATCGGGGATGAAAATGCAAACCTGATAAACGAATTTCGGGTTCTCATTTTCATTTTCATCAACCTGATAAACGAATTTCAGGTTTGCATTTTCATCCAGATAAACGAATTTCGGGTTCTCATTTTCCAATTTCATTAACCTGATAAACGAATTTCAGGTTTGCATTTTCATCCCCGATAAACGAATTTCGGGTATGTTATTTCCATTTTTACTAACCTGATAAACGAAATTCAGATTTGCATTTGCACTCTCGATAAACGAATTTCGGGTTCTCATTTTCATTTTCATCAACCTGATAAACAAAATTCAGGTTCGCATTTGCATCCCCGATAAACGAATTTAGGGTTTTCATTTTCATCAACCTGATAAACGAATTTCAGGGTTGCATTTTCATCCCGATAAACGAATTTGGGTTCTCATTTTCATTTCATCAACCTGATAAACGAATTTCAGGTTTGCATTTTCCTCCCGATAAACGAATTTCGGGTTCTCATTTTCATTTTCATCAACCTGATAAACGAATTTCAGGTTTGTATTTTTCATCTCCGATAAACGAATTTCGGGCTCTCATTTTCCATTTTCATTAACCTGATAAACGAATTTCAGGTTTGTATTTTCACCCGTGTATAAACGAATTTCGAAATAAGAACCCCAAATTTACTAATCTGATAAACAAAATTCATATTTGCATTTTTCTCCCGAGTGCTAAACGAATTTCGGGTTCTCATTTTCATTTTCATCAACCTGATAAACGAATTTCAGGTTTACATTTTCATCCCCGATAAACGAATTTCGGGTTTTCATTTTCATCAACCTGATAAACGAATTTCAGGTTTACATTTGCACTCTCGATAAACGAATTTCGGGTTCTCATTTTCATTTTCATCAACCTGATAAACGAATTTCAGTTTTGCATTTTCCTCCCGATAAACGAAATTCGTTTATCAGGTTGATGAAAATCAAAATGAGAACCCGAAATTCAGTTTATCGAGAGTGCAAATGTAAACCTGAAATTCGTTTATTTTCCATTTTCATTAACCTGATAAACGAATTTCAGGTTTGCATTTTCATCCCCGATAAACGAATTTCGGGTTCTTATTTCCAAAATTACTAACCTGATAAACGAATTTCAGGTTTACATTTGCACTCTCGAGAAACGAATTTCGTTTATCATTAAAGAAAAATTTATCGATAGTGCAAATCAAGGTTGAAAAATGCGCATTAACATCCCCGATAAACGAATTTAGGGTTTTCATTTTCATCAACCTGATAAACGAATTTCAGGTTTGCATTTTCATCCCCGATAAACGAATTTCGGGTTCTCATTTTCATTTCATCAACCTGATAAACGAATTTCAGGTTTGCATTTTCCTCCCGATAAACGAATTTCGGGTTCTCATTTTCATTTTCATCAACCTGATAAACGAATTTCAGGTTTGTATTTTTCATCTCCGATAAACGAATTTCGGGCTCTCATTTTCCATTTTCATCGAACCTGATAAACGAATTTCAGGTTTGTATTTTCACCCGATACAAACCTGAAATTCGTTTATTTTTACTTACCTGAAAATGAAAATTCATATTTGCATTTTTCTCCCGATAAACGAATTTCAGGTTCTCATTTTCATTTTCATCAACCTGATAAACGAATTTCAGGTTTACATTTGCATCCCCGATAAACGAATTTCGGGTTTTCATTTTCATCAACCTGATAAACGAATTTCAGGTTTACATTTGCACTCTCGATAAACGAATTTCGGGTTCTCATTTTCATTTTCATCAACCTGATAAACGTAAACCCGAAATTCGTTTCTCAGATAAATGAAAATGAAAACTCAAATTCGTTTTCATCAAGATGTGTAAAAGAATTTCAGGTTTGCATTTTCATCCCCGATAAACGAATTTCGGGTTCTTGCATTTTCATTAACCTGATAAACGAATTTCAGGTTTGCATTTTCACCCGATAAACGAATTTCGGGTTCTTATTTCCATTTTTACTAACCTGATAAACGAAATTCAGGTTTACATTTGCACTCTCGATAAACGAATTTCGGGTTCTCATTTTCATTTTCATCAACCTGATAAACAAAATTCAGGTTTGCATTTGCATCCCCGATAAACGAATTTAGGGTTTTCATTTTCATCAACCTGATAAACGAATTTCAGGTTTGCATTTTCATCCCCGATAAACGAATTTCGGGTTCTCATTTTCATTTCATCAACCTGATAAACGAATTTCAGGTTTGCATTTTCCTCCCGATAAACGAATTTCGGTTCTCATTTTCATTTTCATCAACTCGATAAACGAATTTCAGGTTTGTATTTTTCATCTCCGATAAACGAATTTCGGGTTCTCATTTTCCATTTTCATTAACCTGATAAACGAATTTCAGGTTTGTATTTTCACCCGATAAACGAATTTCGAGTTCTTATTTCCATTTTTACTAACCTGATAAACAAAATTCATATTTGCATTTTTCTCCCGATAAACGAATTTCGGGTTCTCATTTTCATTTTCATCAACCTGATAAACGAATTTCGAGTTTATCGAGAGTGCAAATGTAAACCCTGTCTCTTATACACATCTAGATGTGTCTCTTATACACATGTCGAGATGTGTATAAGAGACAGTACATTCGGATCATCAGGTTGATGAAAATGAAAATCAGGTTTGCAATTTTCCTCCCGATAAAAATGCATTTCGGGAAATCAGTTTATCTTTTCATTTTCATCAACCTGATAACCGAATTTCAGGTTTGAATTTTCATCCCCGATAAACGAATTTCGGGTTCTCATTTTCCATTTTCATTAACCTGATAAACGAATTTCAGGTTTGCATTTTCACCCGATAAACGAATTTTGGGTTCTTATTTCCATTTTTACTAACCTGATAAACAAATGCAGATTTGCCTTTGCAAATCTCGATTATACGAATTTCGGGCATGTGTATAAGAGACAGCCCGAAATTCGTATCGAGAGTGCAAATGTAAACCTGAAATTCGTTTATCGATAAACGCCCGTAGATGGTGGAATTCTGATCAACCTGATAAACGAATTTGAGTTTGCATTTTCATCCCGATAAACGAATTTCGGTTCTCATTTTCATTTCATCAACCTGATAAACGAATTTCAGGTTTGCAGATGTGTATAAGAGACCTCCCGATAAACGAATTTCGGGTTCTCATTTTCATTTTCATCAACCTGATAAACGAATTTCAGGTTTGTATTTTTCATCTCCGATAAACGAAAATTTCGGGCTCTCATTTTCCATTTTCATTAACCTGATAAACGAATTTCAGGTTTGTATTTTCACCCGATAAACGAATTTCGAGTTCTTATTTCCATTTTTACTAACCTGTTAATCGGGGATGCAAATGTATGTTTGAAATTCGTTTCTCAGGTTGATGAAAATGATTTGAATTTCGGTTCTCATTTTCATTTTCATCAACTCGATAAACGAATTTCAGTTTGCATTCGTTTAAGATAAACGTATTTCGGGTTTTCATTTTCATCAACCTGATAAACGAATTTCAGGTTTACATTTGCACTCTCGATAAACGAATTTCGGGTTCAGATTTTGATTTTCATAACCTGATAAACGAATATCAGGTTTGCATTTGCACTCTGAAAAACGAATTTATATCATCAAGGCCACTGTATGATACACACCTGTGCAACGAATTTCAGGTTTGCATTTTCCTCCCGATAAACGAATTTCGGGTTCTCATTTTCATTTTCATCAACCTGATAAACGAATTTCAGGTTTGCATTTTCATCCCCCCGATAAACGAATTTCGGGTTCTCATTTTCCATTTTCATTAACCTGATAAACGAATTTCAGGTTTGCATTTTCACCCGATAAACGAATTTCGGGTTCTTATTTCCATTTTTACTAACCTGATAAACGAATTTCAGGTTTACATTTGCACTCTCGATAAACGAATTTCGGGTTCTCATTTTCATTTTCATGAATTATCAGGTTGTTTAAGCCTAAAAATAGTCAATGAATTTCGATTGAACACTTTCCCAGAAAATGACCCAGAGAATCTCATCTTATACACATCTTGTTAATGATAAACGAATTTCAGGAATGCACTTTGTACCTTATAAACGAATTTCGGGTGTATATTTCCATTTTTACTATACTAATCTACGATATTTCAAGTTTACATTTGCACTCGATAAACGAATTTGGGTTCTCATTTTCATTTTCATCAACTCGACACATCTAGATGTGTATAAGAGACAGGGGTATCCCCGATAAACACAAATGAAAAACCCGACTTTCATGTAACCTGATAAACGAATTTCAGGTTTGCATTTTCATCCCCGATAAACGAAATTTCGTTTATCAGGTTCTCAAATGCAAACCTGAAATTCGTTTATCGAATTTCAGGAAAATGCATTTTCCTCCCGAAATTCGTGTATCGGGTTCATGATTTTCATTTTCATCAACCTGATAAACGAATTTCAGGTTTGTATTTTTCATCCCCGATAAACGAATTTCGGGTTCTCATTTTCCATTTTCATTAACCTGATAAACGAATTTCAGGTTTGCACCCTAAATTCGATAAACGAATTGCGAGTTCTTACCTCCATTTTTACTAACCTGATAAACAAAATTCATATTTGCATTTTTCTCCCGATAAACGAATTTCGGGTTCTCATTTTCATTTTCATCAACCTGATAAACGAATTTCAGGTTTACATTTTCATCCCCGATAAACGAATTTCGGGTTTTCATTTTAATCAACCTGATAAACGAATTTCAGGTTTACATTTGCACTCTCGATAAACGAATTTCGGGTTTTCATTTTCATTTTAATCAACCTGATAAACGAATTTCAGGTTTGCATTTTCATCCCCGAAAACGAATTTCGGGTCAAAATTTCTTTTTTTACTAACCTGATAAACGAATTTCAGGTTTACATTTGCACGAAAATACAAACCTGAAATTCGTTTATCAGGTTGATGAAAATGAATTTCAGGTTTGCATTTTCATCTCCGATAAATGAATTTCGAGTTCTCATTTCCATTTTCATGAACCTGATGAACGAATGTCATGTTCGCATTTTCATCCCCGATAAACGAATTTCGATTTTCCATGCTATTAACCTGATATTCTGAATTTCAGGTTTGCATGTTTACCCGAGACACGAATAATCGGTTCTCAAATGAGAACCCGAAATTTGTTTATCGATAAACGAATTTCAGGTTTGCATTTTTTACCCGATAAACAAATTTCGGGTTCTCATTTCTATTTTCATTAACCTGATGAACGAATGTCAGGTTCGCATTTTCATCCCCGATAAATGAATTTCGGGTTTCCATGCTATTAACCTGATAAACGAATTTCAAGTTTGCATTTCTCCATTGGCCGATAAATGAATTTCGGCTTTCATTTCGGGACAGGAATTATAAAAACCGACGCATTCGGGTTTTCATTTTAACTTACATGTCTTTACCCCGATTACATAAAGTCGGGTTTTTCATTTGTGTTTACATACCCTGGCCTTGATGATTCAAAGTCGGACTTTTAATTCACATTACTTGTAGAGTTTCATTACCAGTGGCGTTTACATGTTATGTCAAGTTAGTTTTCTTTGTCATTCACAGCTACGTTTCATGTCTAAGTCTCTGTGCTCCCAATGAACACCAGATCGGGATTTCGTTCTTGTTTCCAAGTTTCAGTTTTTATGGTTCAATTCACTATCAGTCTTTTTGTTCATTTCTTTCCCCCAATTCGTTTAGGACTTTTCCGCTCTGGATGAATTTATAGATCTAATCTCCCCAGTGTGTTTGTCAAGATGGTGAATTTTCTCTTCCATGACCTCATGAGCTTAAGGTTGACATGTGGCAAATTTGTTGCACGATTGGAATCATCCAGTCATGCGGTGTCTACAATCTTTGCCTAGAGTTTCTTCGATCCTCTTCGACACTCCGGCAAAGAGCGGCAAGCTGTAGACACCTATTTTTGTCCCTTAAGTTGTCCCCTATTTTCCTTTTAATTTGTCTCTCAATTTTCTTTTAATTTTTTCTTTTTAATGTCTTTTTAACCTGCTCTTTGATTTTCTTTTAATTTACCCTTTAATTCCTTCTTAATTTATGTTATGATGTTTAATTATTCTTATGCGTTTTATGCTTTTGAAATACTAAGAATGAGTTTTAATATTATTGAATTTTTAGATTTAAAAAAAAAATTTAATTAGCAGCTTATGTTTTGGCCACGTTTTCTCTGCATTTTTCATCCATTTTTCACCAAAAATTCCAGATAACCAAATTTGAGCCAAGATTTCAAGCGATGGAGGAGGACACTGGAGTAAACTCAAAGAATAAAAGTTGTAGAGGGTTTGAGTTAATGAACCTAGTTAAAACCGAAGGTGACGAGTGGAAAAGTGATGTGGCACGACCAGATTGCGCCACTTCGCGGACGACGTGGCATCACCAGAGTGTGCCACGTCACGGATGACGTGGCACTCCCAGATTGTGCCACATCATCGATGACGTGGCACCACTAGTCGTGCCTGTCAATCTGGGAGTGCCACGTATTCGATGACGTGGCATTTCAAAATAAAAAATGCCACGTCGTCCGGGAAAAATCTGGTCGCTGTCTCTTATACACATCTAGATGTGTATAAGAGACAGAAATGGATGAAATCTGGAGGCCAAATTTTTTTTTTCAAAAATGTTGAAATTTTTTATTTTGAAATGCCACGTCATCGAATACGTGGCAAATTACTGTTCTTATGTCATCTAGATGTGTATAAGTTTTACAAATAAAAATAAAGCATTTATAAGATCTTGATGTGTGCTCAAGCCATTATTGTGAAATTACTGTTTTGTCCTTATGAGTATTAAATTGTAAATAGACTTTGATCTTTGCACATATTTTTTGATTAATTGCTTTTGTGATGATTGGTGCTTTATTTTAATGTTTGTTGGTCTCAATATAATATTTATGCCTTATCTTACTTGTTAAATTATGTGAATTTACTCTTTTGCCCTCAAATGTTGGATTAGTTGCACAACTACACGTTAAATATTTGAATCAAATTCAATTTAGCCCAGGACTTAATAATTGTATCAATAATATAAAATTGGGCTAGAAATAAACTCCGGCGTGCATGATAAATGACTATTTTGCCCCTTGGGAGTTAAAGGGCACTACAAACTCAATGTGTGCGACTTTTAATTGGACCCGGGCTAAATCTACCTGTTAATATTAATATTTACCATTTATTTTCGTTTCCTCATTAACATGTACATATTTTATTACTTTTAAACTATCTCAAAGCACACGTATGCTACAAAGACGACAATAATGAATACTAAAATTGAAAAGGGAAATGCGATAAAATCACGCAACCGGTCCAACGCCGGGTAAAGTGGGTGCCGAGGGAAATTCAAATCCATCCCCAAACCTTCCCATTTTACAACAGGATTCCCGAACTCATTTTCTTGAGTTACGTGGACCAGGAGTCAATCTAAACTAGGGTTTATTTTCTTTTTTTTAAATTTTGATGTATTTTTTATGTCCCGGCGCACCAACACACCGGGTGGCGACTCCAGTCTTGTTTTTCCTAGTTTAAATTAGACACTTACAATTCATAGTCGCATTAAAAGCCCCGTTATGTAATAGTAAATAGGTGATTCATTTAAATTTGTAATAGTAAGTAGGTAATTTATGTTTGTAAATTGTAAGTAAGATTTTTGCATTCAATCACCTATTTCACGAGCACCACACGTGGCGACGATGCCGGTCCCACCGGTGCCCGGCATCGAGCCACCGGGTCGGTAAGCGCGGTAAGGGGGGGCGCTACAAATAGTTAATCAAATTTTAAACATGTGTCTATAGTATCATTCTGTCTATTTTCTTTGTCAAGTGCTCCGTTAGCCTAGTCTCCTGCATGTCATTTGAGTTTCAGCAAATAGCAGAAAAATTATCCCATTACTCATTGAGCTAGCTTAGCCTTCAACATTTGTCATGGACATAGTTTAGAGTTAAAATGAGTCAAAATGATATAATTTTGAAGAAATCCACTTTTACCAATAAAAATAGAAAAAGGCTAGCAATGGTGGGTAGAGAAGCATTTCAGAGGTACAGGTGGTCAGATCTAGGATTGGGGAGAAGGGGAGGGGGGAGTCAGATTTAGGGTTGGGTGAGTGTTGTGAACCCCGTTCGCAATCATACTTGATGCCGCGAAACCCAATAATGCAAAATAGCACAAAAAATTCCAAGGATCGAAATCCAAGTTTGGTCACAAAAATCCAGACAACAAGAAGAACAAGGAGGGCATGCAAAAAGAAACAATCGTTTAAGCACAATAATTGACGCACTGCCTATAGAGTTCAGACAGGAACCAATATCTTTTGACCACAAATAATGTTGCCAATTCTCTAAAGCTCCAACCAAAGCATACAATTTAGTGTCATATGTAGAATAGGAGAAAATTTAAAGTAGCACCACTTAATTTTTCACTAAAGTAAGCAATAAGTTGCTTATCTTGCATCAGAATGGCACCTACACTAATACCAAAAGTGTCATACTAAATCTCAAAAAGTTTATCAAAGTTAGGCAAAAGCAATAAAGGAGTAAAATTTAACTTAGCTTTAAGAGTCGAAAATGACTCTTCTTGCTAAGGACCCCATTTGAATCCAACCTCCTTTTTGATCACTTCAGTCAATGGTGTGGTAATTATGCTAAAGTCTTTCACAAACCTCCAAGAGAAACTTGATGAAGCATGAAAGTTTCGCACATCAGACACGAAAGTAGGAGTTGGCCATTCTTGAATGGCTTTCACCTTTTATTCATCCACTTCTGTTCCCCTTGAACTCACTACAAAACCAAGAAATACAACTCTATCCAAGCAAAATGAACAATTTTTAAGATTAGCATAAAGCTGCTCTTTCAGTAGGGCTTCAAGTACCAAACGAACATGCACGAGATGATCTTCAAATAGATATGTTGTAGATTAAAATGTCATCAAAGTAAACTACAACAAATTTACCAATGTAAGCTCGCAAAACACGGTTCATTAGTCTCATAAAAGTACTAGGTGCATTAGTCAAACCGAATGGCATTACCGTCCAATCGTATAGTCTATGTTTGGTTTTAAAAGCAGTTTTCCACTCGTCACCTTCTTTCATCTTGATTTGGTTATATCCATTTTTCAAATCAATCTTAGTGAAAATCATAGAACTATGAAGTTCATCTAACTTGTCATCTAATCGAGGAATGGGTGGTGATACTTGACCATGATGCGATTTACCACACAACAATCTACACACATTTTCCATGATGCATCCTGCTAGGTACCAATAAAACCGACACTGCACACAGACTAACGCTCTCACGGATGTATCCTTGAGCTAGTAGCTCCTCAACTTATCTTTAAATCTCCTTTGTCTCTTCTGAACTAGATCGATATGCTGGTCTATTTAGATTTATAGCACTAGGGAATTTTAAAGTCGATTTGGTGCTCTATTCCTCAAATTGGTGACAATCCAATGGGAGTCACTTTGGGAAAGATGTCACTAAATTCTTGCAAAAGAGACATAAAAGCACTAGGAAGAGAAGGATCAAGGTCAGAGTTAACAAAATAAACATCTTTAAATATTAACAAAATAATAGGCATATGATTTTTGCAAGCACTCATAACCTCTCTTGGCTTATCATACAAACTCAACTGCTTATTTTTATCCTTCCCTTTAGCCAAATTTACTTCTAAATTTTCTATCTTTTTGGATTGATTTTTTACCCATTTGCTTACCTTCAACCTTCAAGTTAGCATGCTCTTCAAGTGATTTGCAAATTTGGAGTTGCTCTTGATGGACTTTATATGGTTGTAAAGGCTTGAGCACGATCTTGTGACCATCCTTCTCAAACCTATACTTATTCTCAAAACCATTTGTGAGAAACTTTACGATCATATTTCCAATGTCTACCTAACAAGATATGGCTAGCTTGACATAGGTACAACATCACACAAGACCTCATCTTTATATTTGCCTGAGGTTAATAAAAGTAAAACTTGTTTGTTAACTTTTAGTTCTCCACTTTTATTCAACCATTACAATTTATATGGTTTAGGATACTTTATGACTGGCAAATTCAGTTTTTCTTCCACTAATTGTCTACTATATTCATGTAACTATCACTATCTATAATTAATCCACAAACTTTATCATGAGCAAAACATCGAGTATAAAATATATTTTTCCTTTGTACCTCGTTTTGTTCATGCTCAACTTGTGTATGAAAAGCTCTAAGAACCACCAAATTCTGGCCATAGATGGCTTCTTCCTTAATGTCATCTTTGCTCGAGCCCTCATATGATGGCATGGTCTCATCTTCCTCATCATTTTTATCACTTACCACTTCTCCACGGATTATGTTCAAGGCCTTATTGTTTGGACACTAAAAGCTATATGACCTACACCAAGAGAGATAAAACATTAATTTCTCTAGACCATCTTTTGTTTGTTACTAGAATTAAAACTACCTTTGTCATTGGTGGATGGCCTAGTTCGAACAAGAGACTTTCGGCTTCTTTAGGTTTAAAATTTGACCTCTCACCCATTTAGATGTATTAATCCAATTTGGCTTCCAATTAGAACTTGAACTAGATATTATCTTTATTTTACCTTGTTTGAGCTATTTTTGTACCTTGGTAGCCATATGAACCATTTCCTCAATGTCAGCATAATGGTATATTTCGACTACATTAGCGATCTTATTGTTGAGTCCGCTTAGGAAACGTGCCATAGTGGCCTCCTTATCTTCATCAATGTCAGCTCTAATCATTGCAACCTCCTTCCTTATGGTACTCTTCCATGAATCTAGTACCTTGCCTCAATCTTTGTAAGCTTTGATGCAATTCCCTATAATAGTGAGATGGAACAAATCTTTTGCGCAAAATAGATTTCGTATTAGCCCAATAATTAATAGTACATTCTCTATTTCTAGGCTTACTCGATAATTATTAATCGATCCCACCAGTTTATTGCATAGTCAATAAAGGATAAGGTAGCTAATTTTACCTTCTTTTCATCAGAATAATTGTAACAATTAAAAATAAATTCTACCTATTGTTCCCATTATCATTGTCTTCAGTCCGATTTTCTCTTTTACCAGGTTGCATGTTCTATGTCATCAAACACATCATCGTCAAAATTATCATGGTCAAAATCAAACTCACCTTCTTGACGATGTGGAGGAGTATTTGCTCCATGTACTTGGCATCTAACATCTTGAGGCTCCTCTGTTTGCTCATTGATATGAGCTTCAATTTGATCCATTATATCTTTAAAATTTCCAGAAGCGGCGAATACTTGTTCAAATTATTGTTAAATGGCCTCTATTGTTTGCCCTACTATTTCTTCCTGTGACATAAAGAAACACTCACAAAGAAAAGAAAGTGATTAGGGTTAGAGGAAAAAAAAAAAAAAAAGGGTTCCTCACCACTCAACTCACCTTTTGGTAAGTACAGTAGATTCACTCAAATTTACTTGTGTTTACTCTCAAATTTATGACTTTTGTCACTCAGGTGATCTCACCACACAGCCTTTTTCCTCTCTTTAGTTCACTCTAAAAGCCTTTGAAAGACTCTAGGATCAAGTGAGTTCCAGTTATGTGTTAACAACTTAATTGTCTGGAGGACAAAGAAGAGCAAATTTTCATGGGTCAATGCTAAAGAAGAGACACCAAAAATTTTGGATATAAGTTTCAAAGAACAAGAAATAGTAAAATCCAAGGCTACAGAAACAAAAAAAAAATGTATACAAAGCAAACAAGAATTTGGTAAGCAAATTTACCAAATAAAGGAACTAAGCATGGCAAGAACACAAAATCAATCACTTAATATTAACAAAATGAATTAAAAGAACTGAAAAAATAAGTGCTTTTCAAAATAAAGCGCAAATTTGTGAAGTAGAATGATTTATAGAAAGTAAGTCTCAAATTTGGAAAGTTTCTAAAAAGGGAATTTGGCAAGGTTAAAAATTTTCAAATTTAACTTGGGATTTGGTAAGTTTCAAGGTTCTTCTTAGAATTTGGAGATTTTGGTAAGTTTTCAAATTCAACTTGGAATTTGAAAAGTTTCCAACTTGGAGTTACTTTGAAGGAAAACAAACACCTCTTTTCTTGATTCTAATTAGGAAACAACACTTTTGTATAAATTCAAGCAATAATCGAGTAGGCAGCCCTAAAATTATTATTATTTTTTTAAAAAGAATAGCCTCCATGATTCAATACCGTTTTTTAACAACAATACGGCAGCAACAAGATTTATAGATATTCAAAGGAAGGGGACAATGTACAACACAATATGGACTGAAATAAGAGCAATGAAGGCAAGTATTTCGAGGAAATATATGATTTTCTTAAAGGAGAAGTCTGGAAATTTTAAAAGAAAACACAAAGAACTGCCTAGTAATTGGACCAGCTCTGATACTAGTTGTTGCAAGCCTTGTGTGTAGTCATCCTTGATGCCATGAAACCCGACAATATGCAAAATGGCATAAACAATCTCAAGGATCGAATTTCAATTGTGGTCACAAAAATCCAGACAACAAGAAGAAGAAGGAAGGCACGCAAAAAGAAACAATTGTTTAAGCACAAGAATTGACCTGCTGCCTATGGAATTCATGCAGGAACTAATATCTTAAGTTGGTTAACACAATCACTGGTTGCTCAAGCAGTGATCCCAACTTAAAGTCTGAAATCTAAAGACCGAAAGAGAGACTATTTTCTTGCTCAAAATATAGAAATTTTATAGATGAATTGGTAATGAGAGTGACGGCTAAAAGGCCTATTTAGAGGCTTAAAGTGCTAAAAATTTTGGGGTAAGGGATGGCCACATATATCCTCCTTTCCTTACAAAGCAAGTCTTCTATAAATTGTATCTTGACAAGCAAATAAACTTAAAAGAACCCTAGATTCTAGAAACTTAACGGATGGCCAAGGGGAGACCAAATTTGGCCGTATAGCCCTTATTAAAAGACTAAGCAACTAAAAATGTCTAAAAACTAGGCTAATTTGCACAATACTTAAACAAGAATTGGGCTTTACCAAAGAATTGACTTAAATAGATGAAAGCCTAGCCTAGTAAAAATTATAATAAGAAGCTCGACACCTTGGACAATATTGAGATCCGGTCCCAACATCCAAGTCATGGATTTGGACTTAAAGAACTTACAAGACATGTTTTAAGTCTTGATCAATCTCTAACTTGCTTTGGATAGCTTCCTTAGCAAGAACACTTTGAACTAAACCTTGCATGGCTTGTTGAATCCTCTTCGCACATGACTTTATAATTGGTCTAGGTGAAACTTGCAATGATTCCTCTTGAATGCTTATCAACTCATATAAACTTGAAGGTGCTCCTTAATTCATATTAGGGAGTCAGATTGAGAATGGTTGTGAGGCTAAAAAAGGAAAGAAAAGAGGAGTGGTCAGATCGATGGTATGGGATCAAATCGGGAGATGGATTTTAGACCATGAAGGAAAGCTTACAAGGCAAGGAGGGAAATGTAGGGGATGGTAGGGATGAAAGAAAGGTGTGATGGGAGCGGGAAGAACGGAAAGATAGAGTCAGATCAGAGAGCGGTAGAGGTAAGAGGGGTAGAGGTAAGTAAGGATAGGAAGGGGTATGGGAGGCAAGGTGAAGGGGTAGGGAAGCAGTGGTTGATGAGACAGGGAGGCAGTGGTTGAAATAGGATAGAATGGGTGGAGGGGACTAGGGTAAAAGAGGTGCGAGGGATGGTAGGAGAAGAGTGTAGTGGAAAAATGGAGGAAGGGATGGGCTGGGGTGGTTAAGGGCTTCAATTGTAAATTTAATATATTATTTTATTTTATTTTTTACCCAAATTTATTTTCTATCTTCTAGTATAACCTTTTTAATAATTTTACTATTTTTTTTAATCATCTAATTTTGACACCAAAAGAATTTAGTTATGTTAGTTCAATGTCGTTGGACGATTTGAACCTTCAAAATATTAATTTTCGTTAGTGCTAAAGATTCAAAGAGACAGATCATCTAGCTCAAACTATAAACATATTTTTAGAAGTTGATTGAATAGTTAGGCCAAAAAAATTATTTATTGACCATATTGGCAACTGTGGTGTAATTTGCAAACCACTTAGGTTGGTTGCTCTAAACATATTATTTAAAATGTAGTCACAATATACTACATGCACAAGTTAAAATTAGATTATATATACAATTTATACAAATCTACATATATATATATATATATATATATATTTATTTATATGGTTACATGTACAAGTTATAGAAATTTTAGTATTTATACAGATAGATCATAAAAGTATATATGATTACTTCAATATATAGTATTAGGAGTGACTTAATAATGCATTTAATATGGTTATTGACAATAAAAGATGATATATTAATGAGTTAAATGTATAACACCATAAATTATATCTTATGCAACACATTTATTTTACACGTACAAGTTGTATAAACTTCAATATATGAAGATATATGTACAGCTATATAGATGAAGTATATGTATATATATGATGATAACTTAATTCTATATGTCCTAAAAGTAATAGTAATGAGTTTAATATATTTATTTAAATAAAAGTATTATACTAATAAATTTTTAAAATCCATATTTCCATACCGCGTAGTGACTCGTACTCATGACCAATAGGTCATAGTACAAACTAACTGGATTAATAACTTTAAACTTATACAGTTATATGAATGTATAAGTATATAAATTGTATATAACATAAACTGCTACATTATATCTCAATAATTATATTTAAGATTAAGGTTAAGAATATTATTAGTCATAAATCATTTACTATTTATGACCCTAATTTTAACCTACGACTTTCAAATTTTATGTTATATATCTTATACATAAATATAGCAATATATTATTTGGATATATGGCTAAAATACCCTAAAATATAATTGTTCAATTTATTTGATCGATATTTAGTCGGCAAAGTCGACTTATTCGGTAAACCATAAACTAGTCAAATAATGGATCATTAGTTGGTCGGTAGACATGCTTATTATTAGGAAGGTTAAGTCAGTCAAGTCGAACAACCGATTACTTAATTGACTTTAAGTCAAAGTTGAGTTGAAAGTTGAAAAAGTTAAATCAATTTTTTATTTTGACTTGAATCAACTTGTTAATTTGACTTGGCAGACTTTTTTATAGTCTTTTAATTTTTTTAAGTTCATTGAATTAAATGAACTACTATAATATTACATTTAAGAAATTTAATATATGAGTGATACAACTACATTTATTTATGTTTTATTACACTTAATACAAAGTCCCAACTTTGGGAACAAAAATACAGAGCCAAAATGTTTGACTTACGTCAATTTTTTTTGATTGTTAGTCATAATTGAATTTCTGTTAGTTATATTCTTTTAGTCAATTGAAAACTTTTGGGAACAAATTTGTTTTTAGTATAAATTCGGAATGAGTTCTTTCCCCTAAATATTGGGGACCAAAAGTGTATTTTTGTCAAATAGAGAATTTGTAGCAAAGATATGTATTAGGCCTTTCGAATACAATTTAAAATTTTCTTTGTTAAAAGTTGACACACTAGCCGACACATAGGCCCACCACAGGACAACACACTAAACACTCCCATCTGCATGAACGCTCAACTCTCAATTTGTATCCAAACAGAAAGTTGTCAATTCTCTAAAAGAGAGTTATTTACATACATTTTAGCTTGAGTTTTAGTTGGTTTTCAAGGTGTCTTATTCATTATTAGTGCTATTTTGGTAATTTTAGGGTTTTAGCATCTAAATACTATTTATTGTGTTTTTAATATTTAAATACACTTATTTATGTATTTTATGGTATTTTTATAGGTTTGGGATTAATTAGAGGCCAAACGGATTGAAGACAGAGCAAAACGCTGGAGCTGCCCAATAGGCCCTAGGTGGAGATACACCCTAGAGACCTGAGCCATGCCCAGAGAATGCCTCCTAGGCACTGGTACACCTTTAAGACCTAACCCATGCTTGGACTGTAGGTCCAAATCGGGATTTAGCGAGTTTTTGACACTTGTACAGCTTCCTAGGGGTATTTTTAACCTCCAAACTTATAAATCCCTAATGCGGGCAATAAATAAGTGTACTTAAGAATAACTTAGTGTGGAAGGATAAAAGATAAGAGTGAGAGAACATCATAACATTAGTTTTAGGGTTTGAGCACGCATTTGGAAAGAATCAACAAGAGGAGCAACGAACACCAATATAAGAGGAGGAATTGCATGAAAGAGATGCAAGGAATGAGACAAAGCATTTTTTTTCATTCATGTTTCTTTTCTTTATTATTTATTACTGTTTCAATGGATATAATTTATTCATCTGATTATTTTATTCTATGATTATGCACTAAACCCTAAACTAGGGTATGTTTGGATTGTGGCATGAAAATTGATTAATGATATTTATTTTTTCCTTTTCATTCTACATGTATGCGTTTGCTTATTTGATTAATCTTAATGCCTTTAGATGATTGGCCACCATCTAAAGTGGCTCGAATCGTAGAGGAAATCTAGAATTAACCTTAAGCGATTAGAAAGGTTTCAAATAGTCGTGTTTGGAACAACCACCCATAGGTTGAACCATTTCGTATGTATGGGTGAAAATATACTTGATCATCTTAGGAAGTTAATTACGGTTGCATGAATGCATTAGTCGGGACTTTAATCCACATAGACATATAGCAGACTAGTCAAGATTAACAAATTTGTAGTGTGTCTTAACCGAACGTGCATTTATCATCGAACCCCTAGATTAGTAAACGTAATGTGGAATTAAAGGAATAATAAATTATCCTAATTCATTGGACTGGTAAATGAAGAATAAATCTTAAGTTTTAATTAGATTGATTACGTGCTAATAATTAATTATTTATTTCTTATTTTTGTAATTATTTCACTATTCTATTGTTTAGATAGGG
The DNA here is from genome assembly GCA_025175665.1 of Cinchona pubescens. Classification (NCBI taxonomy): domain Eukaryota; kingdom Viridiplantae; phylum Streptophyta; class Magnoliopsida; order Gentianales; family Rubiaceae; genus Cinchona; species Cinchona pubescens. The sequence continues at coordinate 322,814 of JANKKI010000097.1, read as the reverse complement.
TTGTGTGTGTGCCACTCAGGTACTTGTTGATAGAGTTAAGCATAGTTTTTGTAGTAACGATCTCTACTTACTCTGTGTTACTTGTTCGATCCGTATACTTGCGGGTGCACTTAACACATGAGTCCATATTAGACTACAAAAAAGTTTTTGGCATCATTGTCACGAACTTTGCCTTAGTTTTATGGTATTTTGACAATATTAGATTGAGCACAATAGCCTTAGATTAAACATTTTTCTTTCTTTGTTTTTTATTTTTTTGTTGTTGTTTGTTTTACAGGTTTTTCACTAGGTGTATATCCAGAAGATCGAAAGGAATACCACTACCTTCAGACCTATAAAGTGAACGTACTATCAGCCACTTCAGGAAAAAAGCAAGGAAAGGTTCTCAACCAATCCTAGACATGGCCGACGATGAAAACCCTGTGAATCTGATACAAGTATTGCCAAATCTAGCTGAATAGATGACTTTAAAGGAATTCACTGTATCTACAGTTGATGGACTTTAGTCAAGCATGTTGGAACCCCAATTCAGGCAAACAATTTTGAACTGAAGCCGTAGATTATACAGATGGTACAGTCTTCAATTTCTTGAAGATATGTGACACATTCAGTAACAATGGAGTTTTAGATAATAACAATGCAATAAGGCTAAGCCTTTTCCCATTCTTACTATGGGACAAAGCCAAGGCCTGGTTTATTTCTCAACCACTAAGTTCTATTACTACTTGGAATGACCTTGTACAAATGTTCTTGATCAAATTCTTTCTTCCAGCTAAGACGACAAAGCTTAGGAATGATATTATATTCTTTGTGCAAGATGATAAGGAAACATTGCATGAGACTTGGGAGAGATATAAAGAATTATTGAGAAGATGTCCACACCTCGGGTCACCTTTGTGGATGCAAATTCAAGAATTTTATAATGGACTATTTGTAACCACTTAGCACATGATAGATGCTGCCAGTAGATGAGCATTCATGCATAAAACTCCTAAAGAAGCATATGACTTGTTAGAGAAGATGGCAAGTAATTTTTATCAAAGGTCAAGTGTTACTTCTAGAAGAATATCAATGGTCAAGTGTTACTTCTAGAGGGAGAGGAGTTCAAGAAGTGGAGACAATGAATGCTTTCATGGCTACGAACACAATCATTGGAAAACTAATTAGCAACCGTTAGAAAACAAATTGTGGATATGAACTCGAATTCTTTGGAAGCACTACTTCATTCCTAGATTACCTCCTTGGAGATTGCAAAAACAGAAGCTAGATGGCCACTTCAAGAAATTCTTAGAGGTTTTCAAGAAGCTTCACATCAATATTACCATTTGCTGAGGCATTGCCGAGTTATGTGAAGTTCATGAGGATATCTTGTCTAGGAAATGAAAACTAGAGAAATTCGAGACCATTGCTCTCATGGAAGAGTTGAAATACAACATTACAACAGAAGCTACAACCAAAGCTAAAATATCCTAGATGCTTTACAATACCGTGCACAATTGGAACGCATTTCTTGGGTAAGGCTTTATGTGATCTTGGTGAAGTATTAACCTAATGCCTCTTTCTATTTTTAGGAAATAAAATATAGGAGATGTGAAATTGACTTTAGCAACCCTCCAGCTAGTAGATCGCTTATTAGCATGCATCCGACGGAAATAATCGAGGATGTGTTGGTAAAAGTAGACAAATTTATATTTCTAGCTAATTTCATTGTTCTTGATTACAAAGAGGATGAAAAGATTCCCATAATTCTTGGTAGGCCTCTCTTAGCTATAGTAGAACTCTCATTGACATGCAGAAAGGTGAAATCACCGTGAGAGTGAATAATGAGGAGGTAAAATTGAATGTTTTTAAAACTATGAAAATGCCTAACCAAGAGGTGGAGTGTTTTGTAGTCAATGTAATTAAAGGTGAACCTACAATTGAACCCTTGGGAGAAAAGCTAGAAATCTTGACTTTAGAGTAGAAAAAGTTGATGAAAATGAGGTGTTCAAGTAGGTAGATGAAAGCATCATTAACTCAACTCCTGATAGAAATTAGGTAAGGTTAATAAGCAACATAGCAAGAAGAGATGAGACAACTGTGTAAGGAAGCAATAAGAATAAGCCAGACCATACAATTGCAATAAGGGGATGGAAATTTGTTTGTCCTAGATAAATTGCCAAGGGATTGTAACAAAAGTCCAAAAAGATTGAGCTTCTCATCCACTTATTTGCTTAAGACTTGGGAAACGTAAGAGTAAAGCTTGTTATAATTTCTTGAACAAATATGCAGATGATGTGCAGGTATCAAACATTCCGGAAAATTATAAAGACACTGAGGGGTTTGCAAACATACAAGAAATGATCAAGCAGTGGGAGAATTAAGAATTGTTAAAAGTGGTGAAAATTTGTAATAGAAAACTCCTTAGTATACTACCTAAAAAGAAAAAAGATCCAGGGAGTTTCACTATACCTTGTGTTATCATTGATATTTTTGTTGATCGAGCTTTATGTCATTTAAGAGCAGCTATGAATTTAATTGCCTTTAACTCTTTGTAGGGGAATAGGGTTGACGAACCTCAAGGGAAGCAACCAACTTATTTAATTGGTAGAAAGAAGACTGATAGACCAAGTGGGAGAATTAATAATGTGCTTGTCAAAGTAGGGAAACTCAACTACGCTTTTAGTTGATTTTATTGTCCTAGATATGGATGAGGAGCACAAGGATGACATATCTATTATATTTGGAAGGCTATTTCTACCTACGGCAAAAGCTCTAATTGATATGGATCAAGAACAAGTCATTCTTAGAGTAAAGAACAACTCAGTCACATTTAATGTGATCGAAGCCGATGCATTTCCACATGGGTGTTTTGAATGTGCACAAGTTAAGGGTGTCCTCAAGGGAGATCCAAATAGTGCAATCACATGAACTAATAACTATGTCTAGTTATATACGTTAAAAAAAAGTTGTTTGGGAGGTAACCCATGATTTTTTAAACTTTGTATCTTTTAATTTTTTGTTATTTTGCATGCTAGTAACATAATGATTTGGAACTAACTTTTTGATTTTTATGTGTTTAGGTATTATAAATAAAGTATGGAGGTGATTTGGGGCTCAAAAATCACAAAAAGATGAAAAATGGTTGGAGGAACAACTGAAAACAAGAAGAAATTGAGATTTGAAGCCCAATTAACCACCAAAAAGGTGATTTGAGTGGGCATAGGTGTGCCCTCATAGGCTGAGCAGCACCCAGCCTACTCCAAAATAAGAAGAAAGGCTACAAAGTTAGCCACCAAAACTGAGATTCTTCCGTTTCCAAAACGACCCAAAACTCTTCTACACACTTTCTAAACCCTTTCTAACACAAAACCACTTAATTTACACTTAAAATCTTGCATAAATTTCACAAAGAACTCACCTTTGTTTGAATTTCAGCTTATTGAAGAAGAAGATGAGAGTTCTCAACAAGAACGTCTAGAAGGCAAAGCTCTTGAAGGATTCTTCAAACAACTCAAGGAGGTTCCAAGAAGGGTTTATAAGCTTCAAAATTGGTGATTGCTATCCCTTGTAGTACTTTTAAAGTTAAGTTGTTGGCTTTATTTGTGCCTTAATTGGTAAAATTTACTAATTGAAAGTTGAAGTCTTCTAAGTGTTTATGTGTTGAAATGATATAGGAAGAACTGTGTTTCTTCTTAATTTGACTTAATTGGTGCTCATATTCTTGTTCATTATCTATTTTAAGTTCTAAAAGGAAGGGTATTGCTAAAGCTAGTAGTTCTTCAAGGAGAAATTACTCTTAATCTAAATTCCTTAATAATAAAGCTTATGATAGGTTTAAAGAAAACACAAATAATAAGAAGTTAATACCCAAAAAAGGCTTTAAACTTGATGTTGCATGTACACATAATGACCTCATGAATGAAGTTGAAACTATGATTGTTAAGCGAGGTTGGATTAAGTTTTGTAAGCATCAAGAATTTGCTGTTGAACAAGAAGTATGGAAATTTTATGCTAATGTGCTTGAACATAACAATGGTTTTGTTTTGGTTAGAGGTAAGAGAGTTCATTTTACTCGTGATTCTATAAATAAATATTTTGGTGTTTCAACCATAGATATAGATGGATATCCTAAGTTACGAAGACAATATGATCTGGAGGTGGTTAAAATTCTAAATTCCTTTTGTAATGGTGCTGAAGTACCTTGGAATATTGCGTAAAATCTTCAGAAACAAAAATTTCTTTTCCCATAAAATTTTTTATCTCCGATTGCAAAAGTTTGGTTTAACTTCGTTAATTTTATGGCTTTACATGCAATCAATGTGACTAAAAATCAATTTTGTTGCTATATTCTTAGTTCAAAGGGAAAAGCATAAACATTGGTCACATTATTCATGATGAAGTTTTTCATTCGGCTGGAACTAAGAGTAAGGGACTTTGGTTTCTTTGCTTTATTACTCAACTGTGCATTAATGCAAGTGTTTGTTTCATTCATGATGAAGTTGAAAAAGATTGCTATGATTAAGTAGATTGATAATTGAGGGGTCACAAAAATGAACCCAATTTCGAAACAATCAAGCAAAAGTAAGGCATCAAACTCAACCAGTCGTCTAACCGCAAGTAGAAGCATGGAGAGCCATTTGACGAATCTTGATTGTCAAATGGTGCATCAATACCAATACATAAATACCATGGGACAATTATTCCATTACATTGGTGAGGCCTCAAACATTGACATGAGTCATGCTCCAACTTTGCCGGCTACTCCTGAATATGAAATAGAGCTAACAGATGGTTTGAGTGATTTTGAGGATGGAAACATGGGTAAAGATGATAAAGAGGAAGAAAAGGACACGTGATGAAGGTGCAACTTAAACCAGGGGAGTATTGTTTTCGTTGATACTTTTATATGTTTCAGTGTTTTTATTGTCTTTAGTAATGTGTGGAAACATTGGGGACAATGTCTCATTTAATTTTGGGGATGTGTTTGTGTTTTTGTTGGTGTGTTTATTAATATGTGTTAAGTGATGGGAATGTTTGATTTTTTTTTTTTTCAATTTTGTTCATTTTGGGTTACTAACGGATCAACCCATTAATAACCCAAATTGAAACGGGTCGTGTCATGTCAATACACAGGTTAACTTGATAACCAGTTATTTTAATGGGTAACCCGGCACGACCTGTTTAACCTGTTGAGATATTGGGTACACCCGAATGACCCATTAGTTAATTGGGATATTTATGAAAATTTGACACAATAATACACTCTTTAATGGCATATCGTGTCATTCGGGTCAACGGATAATTGTGTGTTATAGTGTCACCGGGTAAACTAAGTAACTTTTGTATTAGTGAAAAAAACTTAACGGGTTAATAGGTCGTGTTAGGTCAACCCATTAAGTAACTTTTTTATTTTTGTAAAAAGAATAACGGGTTAACGGGTCGGGCCGGGTCAACCTATTAATAAACGGGTCATGACACGACATGACACAAATGTTTAATGGGCTGTGTTTGGGTTGAAATTTTCTGACACGAATCTGATAAAGACCCGACACGACCCATTGACACTCCTATTTAGACATTAACAACTTTAAAACCATTACAAAAAGCTAGTTAAATGACTGGAATGTCCTTAGTACTATATTTTAATTTTTTATGCATTTAATTTTTGATATCTCGATAATTTTTTGTGGTTTGATAATTATTAAAAAAAAATAAAGAAAAATAAATTATAAAATATCTCTCTATAATCCATATCAATATATTTTTTGCTCAAATTTTGTGACTTTTGGAGATCAATTGAAGTTATTTTGAATTTGAGACTTGCAATTGAGACTTGCGATAGCACGCTTCAAAAAGTGGGCTTAATTTTTTACTCAAATTTTTCTTTAAGGGTCTTGTGTGACAATAGATTTTCATAAAGTTTTTTGATATTTTGAAATCTCATAGTAGTTTTTTGAGATTGCACCTAATTTTCTACAACATGGTTGCACTAAACATAAGAGACAGGAAGTTGATTACCATTTCATCAAGAAGTATCTCAATCAAAAACTTGCACACATTCTATTGTGCAATCTGAAACTTAGTTAGATAACATGTTGACCAAAGACGTTTCAAAAAAATGTTTTAAAAAACAATTGCCAAGTTGAACATGATAGATATTTTTGTACCAACTTGAGTGGCAGTGCTAGCATATGCATTGTAGGAAATAAACATTTTTACTTTAAGAAGAATTAAGTAAATATTAGATTGATTTGTTGTTAAAAACTAGATTCGTTAGTTTTGATTCATTGTATCTTGTAATTGTCTATGCTATCTCTATATTCATTGGATATGCTTAAATTAATTTTATATTCATTGTATCTAACTCTGTTTATATTTCTTACAAGAGAAAACAACAATATTTTATACTGCAGAAACCTCAAGCTACGGAGGAAATTCTTCCACCACACCAAAATGAATTGTTAGAGAGGGCCAATTTAAATATCAGATGAGCAAGAAAGTTTCTAGTTATTGTAACATATGAAACAAAAACTTGAATGAAGTCTGAGGCCAAAGCTTGATGCCATGGACAAAGTTAGTGCCGCATTATGTACTGAACTATTGAACCTTATCCCTACTACTAATCTTGTGAATAGTAGTGGGTCCTTCTATTTTTAATCAGCCCTAACTAGAGATGACGGTGGCCTGTGCTGATATGTAAAATATTTATTTATAAAATTTATAATCTCCAAATATCGTAAACTATTACCTACATGACGTATTGCAAATATACATGATCAATAGTATATAACAGAAGTAGCCACAAGGATTGGTTTAACAAATACATATTATTTGACTCAAATGCGATTTGAAAAAACCATTATAAAAGAGATTTGACTAAATTAATCTAAAAATAAAATCTATAATTAATGAATGAAAGCAATTAAACTACTCTAGTTATTAATCTATGAAAGCAATTAAAGAAAGTAATAAATTGAAGGCATCGAAGAATACTTGTAAATCCTAAAAAGCACCTAAAATAATAATAAAACTAGAACTAAATGGTGTAATAAAGATTAATAAGATTTAAAAATGCTTATCAAATGAAGAATCACATCTTTTTAGTCCAAAAGTGTCAATCTTGAACTTTCTCTTCAACTCTTCTTAAAAATAAAGAAAACTCTAACCTAATGCTGCAGCTTTTGAAGGGAAGCTGAAGGAAAAAAATGTGCTTTTGAGGTCTTGGAGACCTTTATTTATAGATTTTAAAAATTACAATGTGTAGTGCTCTGAATTAGTTTTGAAACGCAGTAAAATGATCCCAAAATAGACATTCGAACCCCTAAAAACAACTAAAAGTTATTAGGAGCCGTCATGGCTTGCTAGAAGCAATATTTTGCCTGTGGAGTTTTCGTAAGGAGATGATGATTCTGCCCATGTCTGCTCGAAGCAAACATTTTGGCTTATGGAGTTTGCTTAAGGTGAACTCTCCTGGATCGCTTGCGCCAGCTTTGCCTTTTGTTTTAACATTTTCGTCAGACATCCGATTGATGTGCTATTTGTTCCTACGTGACCCTAGAACAAAAATATACATTAATATCTATAATATAACACTAAATAAATACTTAAATACTATAAAATATACTCATGAACACATAGAAATAAAAGTACACGAAAATAAGCACATAAACCCTAAAATCGTCGAAACTAATGCAAAACACTATGAAAAAAAGAATATGAATAACCCTAATTTCTTAGAATTATAAACATTAACACCCGAACTTAAAGTTTTTCTGGTCTCAAGAAAAAAATAAATAAATAAATAAACAAAGACACAAAACTATTAAAGACACCAAACACATTAACTTTATTCAATGTATCAACAATCGTAACAAGAAAAATTAATTAAATAGAGAAATGAACCAAACATATATATAAGAGAACTCTGATAATAAACCCCAAATCACCATGAAAGTATTAATCTCTCCACTCATGAAAGAATATATCACTTAGCTCACTAATCAACAAAGAACCCATTGAACTAAAGTTTAACAAGTGAGAGATAAGTTGGAAGAAATTAACACATATAATGCTCAATAATGCAAATTAACTCAAAACAAGGATCAAGTAGGTCTTTCAACCTTGTAACATAGGCCAAGGGGTAAATGTGGGATATATTTGGATATAAGTAACTCACATTACGTTAGATATATAATACATAAGTTCGAACCATAATGCTCCAGAATATCCTTGAAGCAGCATAATATTTAACTAATAGCTACCAATTTGAGGGCAAAATTAATATTCTTTATTATAACTAGAAGGAAATTTCCTTCTTTATTCACTAACACTTGAACAAATCTTTTTTCTTTTTATCAACATTTTTCTTTCTTTTTTTTCAGCACATATATTTTCTTTTTTTTTTTCTTATTATTTTTTTTACAAAAAGCATAGCATAAGGGTATTTGTAGTCAAGCCATATATTTGACTTTTCCTTCAACAAAACACTTCCCTTCTCAATTATTCACCATAACAATATTTTAACCATAGCATTGACATTGCAAACCACCAACACTAACAAACTAAGGTGATGGGTAGAAAGATGGTAAAACTAATCAACATTCTAAAATGGTTAAAATAACATGGCTAACAAAGAAAATATAGCTCTTTAATCTCAAAACGAGTAACTAGGAATAATATTTCAAATAAGTAGGCAATTTGGCTCAATCGGTTCAAAGAAAATGCCTAAATAACTTCCTTGGTAAGGGTTCACTTGTACTTTGCAAAAGCAAAAATTACATACAATACCAATGAATGTCACAAGTTAAACAAAAATTGCAAGATATAATCATGATTAATGCCCATAGAAAATTATCTAGCTTTCAAACCCTCGCTCAAAGGAATATATATGTGTATTCACAAGTCAAAGGGCCCAAAAAGCAATGAAAGTTTATGTACATTTTCAATCCAAAAACTCTAACAAATAGTACCCTTGAAATATTTTTAAATTATTGATACACAATTACAAAAGTTAATGCACATAAAAACACTACTAAAAACTGAAAATCTTTTTGTATTAAACCCTCGACAATACTTCAAGCAAAGAGGGTATAGAAATTTTAAATACTACCATGGTAGTTAGGGAGTCTTTTAAGCTGTCATATCCTCAAGACTGAGCTCTCTACTACTAAGCACTAAATAAAAAAATCTTCTTAGATTTTTGAAAAAAAATTCTCAATTTTTTTTTTCAAAACACAAATTAACCCTAAGAACAAAACATCTGATTAACACAAACAAACATAACCAAACATAACACTAGTGAACCAATTTTAAGCATACTTGGATAATCAAAACCCTATGGATGAGGAATAATATGCATAAAAGATGAATAAAAAATCAATCAAATGATCAAACTTCAATTTAGAACTTGAGTTTCACTTTCAATTATGGACTTTATCATTAATGAGGTCAAAACACTCCTAAGCAATGAATAATTTTAAGTGAATCATATAAATGCAAGCTTCAATGAAAAACGTGAGTCATAGAAATTGCTTTTCTTTTCAACTAATATGGCTACAACTAAGTAAGAGTCATTGACACTTCACAGAGTTCAACAATTCAACTAAAATTAAAGGCTATTAACTACTCGTAACAGGGTTAATCACAAAAAAAAGGTCATAAATACCCAATTCCTACCGCCCAACTTAGCTTTGCACTTAATTATTTTAAAAAATATTCAACAACTAAGACTAACCAATCTATATCAAGTATTCATAAAGATTCTCATCAAACTACTCATACGAGAACTATAGCAAAGATAGTGTACCTACAACTAATTAGCAAAATAAGATCAAGTTCATCTATATATCCCATATCAGAATCACAATCACAATTCCAACAAACAAATCTATCATCACTGTCATCAGCTAAACAAGTATAACTAAAAGCAATTCATAATATAAAACATATAAAACTAACTAATCACGAGGTTTAAAACATTTATTACCCCCTTTGGGTTCCTAACCTAAAGAATATAAAAAAATGAAGCATAAATAAAATAGAATTAAACAAAACACTTCCCTCGTAAAGCCAAGGGGCCTTGTTAAGAATGTCAGTCCTTTGTAAATGTCTTCACTGCTTCGTGCATTCTAAGTTTCTAAGAGAATGTGATACATCAGCATATGTAATTATAACATCTCTAAACCCTTCTTGTAAATATCCTGCATCTCCTGCCTCTTGAACCGGCTCTTTCTCCATGAATACAATGAATAACACTTTGTTGGACTGTGTGAATGGGTGATGTAAGCAATAAGCCATTCTTCGATTCTTCTTCATTGCACAAATTCCACGACCCGGTGTATGAGATCCCACATTTTCAAGGTTTTAATTTTTTTTAGTAAATTGTATTTTAAATAAATTTTGAAGGATTTGATTGATTTATAAATTTGAAAAACAAGATGTGAATAAAATTTGAAAAAAGATTGTGGTATCTTTCAAATTTTAATTATTTTCCATTTTGAATAGCTAAGAATTCGAAGGTTTAGGATGTAATTATTGATTATGTTAAAAAAATAAAGAAGAAAAAAAATAGAAACAACATTTGTTAGAATCTATAGGCTGCATGGAGGAAAAGTGTGGTTTATGACAAATTTAAGGTTTTCTTTGCCACGTTGTATAATCCTACAACCCTAACACTTCTACAAATAGTTTTTCATTTTAATCTAAAATTACTCTTTCTTCCTCCTTTATTTTTTTCCATGTCATTGAATTGGAGAGACAGAGAGTTGAGGGAAAGAAAGAAGAAGAGGGGTAGTGTTATTTTATTGATTTGTCACTATCATGCTTTTGAGTTATCAACAATTAAATGTGTGTATTTTCTTAATTTTTTTAAAGCAGTATTTGATTACATGAAAGTATTTATCTTCAAAATTTTAATTATGTGATTATATGAAATTTTAGAGGGTAATTGGTATCTACAAAGCTACTTGCATAAAAATGATCATCAGATTTATAATTTTAAGAAATTGATACATTAAAGTGGGGGCTTTATTAAAATTTGGAGTGTTATTGATAAGCTCATAAACGTTGTGTATTTTATGTACCGTTTACCTTTGTTTTCAGGTAATTTGATTAGTAATTGAGTTAATTATAAGTTTAAATATTTTATTTTAAGATTGTGTAGTTCTTGAATAAAAAAGGAGCCAAAAGGATTTAAAAAGTTGGAAAAAGAGCTACAACTTTCATGTTTTGCATTTGTCTAAATTTGGTCAGCATTAAGGTCAAAATCGAGATTGAAGTTGAAGTAGAGTGCAGAGCGTGCACGTGCACTAGTGGAGGTCTTAGTTATATACTCTGCATGTGCACAAGCCAAGAAAAAAAGACATTTAGCAACTGGAATTTGTGCAGATGCGTGAGAAAAGGTTGCGCATGTGTGCACGCCGAGCAGCTAATGACGTCAATTGCTTGTTTTGGAAGTTTTCTCCACCCGATTAGACTCCTTATCAGGTTTTAATATATTTTTATAATCTTGGGGGCCAAAACCCTGATGTATTCCCAATTAATACGCCATTATGATGAGAGTTGAGCATAAACATAGCAACTATTAGTTAGATTATACATTAGAATAGAAATTTATTAGATTAGGGTTAGGGTTTCATTCTTCTCCTTCAACACTACAAGTTCCATCAACTTTTTGTTCTGGCTAGGTTACTGAGTTTGGTTTTTTGATCTATATTCAATTTAATTTCAATTCTTATTTCAATTGCATAGTTCTAATTTAATTTTCTTGCGATTTACATTTCTAGTTCATTAGTTTAAGTTGCTTATGGTAAATTTTATTGCTTTCGTTAGTTTTAACTACAAGTAAGTTTGGTATTTGTTCTTGATTTCTAGTAGTTAAAGGTAGAACAAAATTCTTGCAATTGATTTGTCTAACTAGTTCGTAGGTTTGTTAACCCTAATAATTGACCAACAGTCCTAGTCGGAACAATCCTTACTCTTCTAATTTACAAACTCACCTCGTATTCTTGGAAGCGTGTGTAAGTATTGATCAGGGTTATTAAGGCTTATTTATTAACTTGTTTCTGAATTGAATTGCCTAATCAATATTACATCAAATAAGTTTTTGGCACAGTTATCGAGAACTATTCTTGGCGCAATATTGTTTTATCAAACCTTACTAGATTAGACTTTTTATTTTTTAATTATTTATAATTATTTTTGTTCTTTTTAATTTTTCTTTTGGATTTCTGATTTAATATTCGAACTTTAGTCTTTTCTTGTAGTTTATGGTAAATATTCATTCTTTCAACCAACCACTACTTCTAGGTGATTTGGAGATTGAATGAATTATAGCTAGAAACCGAGAGAAAACTACAGGATTCAAGCCAAGAAGAGAATTTCATGGAGAATCCAAATCATAATAATGTGGATCAAGATGAAGTAGCTAGTAATCATGGCAATGGAGGTAATGCTAATCACCGACTCCTTAGAGATTATGCCATACCAAATTTTGAGGGGGCAAGTTCTAGCATTGCCCGAATACCTATACAGGCCAATAACTTTGAGATCAAACCAGCTTTAATTCAAATGCACCAAACCTATGCTATGTTTGGAGGTGGTCAAATGAGGATCCCTCATCTGATGCACTTTGAAGAAGTCATTGATACATTTAAATACAATGGGGTACATCCTGATTGTATTCGAATGAGAGCTTTTCCATTTTCTCTGCAGAATAAGGCAAAGGTTTAGTTGCAATCATTCCAGCAAAGTACTTTCACGACGTCGAATCAACTAGCTCAAGAATTTCTTGCCATGTAATTTCTATCGTCAAGAACCACAATGCTCCACAATGACATCACATCCTTCCGTATTGCAAATCACTGGGGAAAACTTAGGTGAAGCATGGGAGTGTTTCAAAGAATTACTCAGAAGGTGTCCGCATCATGTCATTCCATTATGGTTATAAGTATAGAATTTTATAATGGATTATTTCCAGAAACGAGATTGATCGTCCATACAAGCGCTGGAGGCGCTTTCCCTCTTAAAACTCTAGAAGATGAATGAGAGCTGCTAGAGAGGATGGCTTCAATGCATTACTATCATGGCACAATCATTCCTTTGGTTGGGTAACAATGGCAAGTCAACAAGGAGGTATGATTAATCTTAATGATGCCTTCTTAACTCAACAAAGCATGATGTTGAATATTATGACTAATCTAACAAAAGCCCTAAAGAATTTAGGGAGAAGTCTGGTGAATCCCACAGATTCAGTACCTCTAGGGATTTTAACTTGTGACCTTTGTAGAGGAAATCATCAAAATGGCCTTTGTGAAATGCCCATCTCACAAATATAGCAAGTTCAGTTTTTTTCAAATCAAAATTCACGGCCAAGGAATCAGCCAAATTCATATGGTAACATCTATAACCCATCGTGGCATAATCATCCAAATTTCCCTTGGACAAATCAAAACAATGTTCAAAATCCGTCTTTCCAACCCAACCAACCACAATTGAATGTTCCCACTCAAGTTTCATCTTCTCGACCATATCAACCACCTCACCAGAGAAATTTTCAAAACTTTCCTCCTCAATAAAATAACTACTACCAACCTTCACCATTAAGACCCCCACCTAAATATTCCAATTATCCTCTATATGTAAACCATGATCAATCTAATGAAGATAATTTGAGGAGGAACTTTGATGCTTTGCGAAAGGAGCATGAGAATTTGCGAGCTTCTACAAGGAATATGGAACTTTGATTGGGATAGTTAAATAGGTAAAATATGAAAAACCTATGGAAGTATTGCCAATAAAAATAATTCTGAATCCAAAGAAGCAATGCAACCTTTTTTGATACCATATTCAGTTAGGACCTTAACGTAAGAGTCTAAAATGTTTGCGAGAGAAATCTGTATCCCATAATTCTAATGCAAATAGACTGTGAACTGTTGTCTATCCCACAGATTCATCCACTTTTGTCATCTTGTCATCATCACAACAACTTCATTCTAATCCTCAATCACCTTGGATTTTTTTCTTCTTTTCTTCTTTACCGTCCTCTTGTTTTTCATTCGGCACAACCAACTCTTTTCCACTTCTTAGGGAGAAAGCATTGAATTGCTCTTTTGGTTTTGGGATTGTATCACTTGGCAATGTTCTAACCTGTCTCTCATTATTTTGTCGGGCTATTTGTCCCAATTGTAGCTCAAGGTTCCTCATGGTTGCCTGCAAATTTTCACACTCACTTTGCAACTTCTCAAAATCCCTTCTTGGGTTATCATCGTTAGATGAATCATAATTCACATATGTGGGATAATTTGGATTTTGAGATGGTGGCCTTGGTGGTGGAAGTTGGTATGAGTTACTTTGATAAGGTGATAAATCCAATTCATTCTAGGGATTCCTTTGATGTGGTGGTAAGTGTGGTCTAGATGACGATGGTTGATTGGACGAATTTTGCTGTGGTTGGTTGGGTTAAAAAAAGGGGTTTTGGACATTATTTTGGTTAGTCCAAGAAAGGTTTGGGTGATTTCACCAAGAAGGGTTGTATGTATTACCATAGTATGTGGGCTGATTATATGAGCAAGAATTTTGATTAGAAATGTATTGAGCCCGCTCATCTTGCATCACCAAAACATCACAGAAGCCATTTTCGTGATTTCCTCCACAGAAATCACAATTCAAAATCCCTTGGTTTGTCAAATCTATTGAGTTCACCGAGCTCCTTCCTATATTCTCTACGGCTTTTGTGAAGTTTGTAATGGGACTCATCATCGTATTCTACTAAGATAAATAAGAATCATAGCTAGGCATACCTCCTTGTTGAAAGTTGGCTTGATGCACTTGTGGTTGTTGATGTGCAACTGAAGGAGTTATTACTCCATGATAGTAACTAAAAGGGTAGATGCCATTCTTTCTAGCAATTCTTGTGCTTCCTTCGGACTTTTATAGGGGAAAGAACATCGCGCACTTGTATCAATTATTAGTCTCATCTCCGAAAATAGTCCATTATAGTAAGTTTGGACTTGCAACCCTAGAGATATAGCATAGTGCGGACACTTCCTCCATAGCTCCTTCAAGCAGTCCCACGTTTCACCCAAACTCTTTCCAGTGATTTGTCTAAATGATGTAATCTCGTTTCGGAGCTTAGCGGTCCTAGCCAATAGAAAATGTTTAGGAACTCTTGAGAGAATTGATCCCATGTTGTGAAAGTGCCTCGTCGATATGATTGCAGCCAAAACCTTCCTCTATCACATAAGAAAAAAGGGAATGCTCTCATCTAGACACAATCGAGTTGGACTCTATTGCATCGAAATGTATCAATGACCTCTTCAAACCTGATTAAATGCTCATATGGATCATCATATGGTCTTTCTCCAAACATAACATGTGTTTGGAACATTTTGTTTTAGTGCAGGCATGATGTCAAAGATATTTGCTTGCACGGGCAGCCGAGCTATGCTAGAACTTGCCTCCTCAAAAATAGGTATTGCATAATCTCGAAGATGTCGAGGGCTAGGATTAGCATTGATTAGATTGCCATTGTTGCTTGCAACCTCCTCTTGTTCATTAAGAGCACGATTTAGATTCTCCAATAGATGGTCACCTTGGTTTAAATCTTGTTGTCTATCATTTCTATTAATCGTCCTTTCAATCTCCAAATCAATGGGATGAAGTGGTTCATTGGAATAATGAGTATCGACCATAAACTAGAAGAAAAGAAGACCAAGATCAAATATTGACGACAAAATCCAAACAAACTCGATGAACAAGAAATAATTGTAACTAAATAACAAAAGAAATTAAAAGGTCTAATCTTGTATGACTCACTACACCTAATATTGTTACTAACAAAAAAATAGTCCCCAGCAACAGCGCCAAAAACTTGTTCGGTGAAATATTGATGGTACGTTTTGAAGACAATGAACAAGTAATAATAAAAGAAAACCTTAATTATCCTAATCAACTCCCAAACTCTCGCAAGTATACAAGATCAGTTTTTATATAGGACGAGTAAAAATTGTTCCTACGAGGACTATTGGAACAATTACTAGGTTCACGAGTCTATTTACTAGTTAGACAAAACAATTAAGGGTTTCCAACTAAACTTAAACTAAATTTAATCACAAGAAATTAAAATAAACACAAGAATGTAAAATATTAATCCTACGGAAAGCAATTAAATATAATTGACTAAAACTCTAATTTAATCTACCCCACTTGTTAAAATTTAATCAAGAACAAGAATTCAAATTAATCTAGTCTATAAAAGAAACCAAAAGCAATGGAATAAAACCCTAACTACTAAACTACAAAAGCAATTAAGAATTCAATAAGACAAGAACGATAATTAAAGAATAAGAATGCAATGAAACAAGAATTAAATTGCATAAAATAAATCAAACTCCATTGCTATACACTATCTAATCGCAGTGAGAATCAATGTTGAAGATTGTTGAGTTATGAATCCTTGACAAGAGAACAAAAATCTAGTTTTAATGCTTGAGAAAATCTACCCTACGACTAAACTATCGCTCTAAATATTGAAAACTAAGAAACTAACAATAGCTGAAGATAATCTCTTGTTTCCTTCTTCTCTTGGTGTATGTATAGGTGTTTTTTGGATTTTGGGGCTTCAGGATGATAAGCTTACGATTTCCCATGCAAACGGGCCCACAGGCGAATTTTTTTTACAAAATAAGAAAATTTGTAAGATCTATCCATCGATCAGTGCAAGTGCGCTTCAATTTTGTCGCGCATGTGCATGCCAGGCAGAATCAAAAGTCGAGCTTCTGTAGTTGGTGCACATACTCTGCAATTCTGTCACGCACGTGCGCGCTTGGCAGAATTAGCTTCAACTTTCTCCTCGATTTTGACCCTGATTCATCTCGAATTTGGGAAAACTCAAAACATAAAAGTTGTAGATCTATATCAAATTTATATTTCCAAAACATCTTAAATCACTCTATTGGAGTTTAGACAAAAAAGTTATGCTTAATCTACCAAGCTGTGTCAGAATCGCTCCTTGCCAATGCATATTTTCTACCTTTGAAATTTTGAATTAGATACCTATAGAATCCTGGAAAAATCAAAACATTAAAGTTGTAGAAATCTTCCTTAGATTTCCAAATCATCCAAAATCACAGCAATCGAAGCTTGAACAAGAGAGTTATGCTAATATGCCAAACTATATCAGATTTGCTCCACGCTAGTGAACATTTTTCTCCAATATTATAATCTATTTAACTCATTCTTCACTCAAACCCTACAAAACTCAAAATAAACTACTTTAGCTCATACTTACTCAATTCTTGCTCAAATTACATTAAGCAGAGGTAAACGACACATAAAATATACTACATTTATCACAAACATAGAAATATATCACAAACATACTCAACACATCTCATCAATCATCCACATGAATAACCAAGAACCAAACTATCACAAGGAAAATAATCAAAAGATAATAAACCCCTATACATAAATTTTGGTGTAGGTGTGCACAAAGCCATACAAAAATGAACTTTAGAACACTTAGCTCAAATCATGCAAACCCTTTTAATTTTTCTAAACACTCCATAACTTACTCTTCTTACATTTCTCCACTAATGTAGACAATCAACTCGACTTAAATTAGGTAGGACTTTTAGCTTGTAACGTAAGTCTAGGGTATTGGCAAACCAATAAGGGAAAAAGGATAAACAAATAAGAAAAAAGAGCTATAAATTAATGTGCGCTTCATTAACATAAAACTTCTTTTTGAATATTAAAACACCCATCTTTCAAAGAAATAACCCCACACTTAATTCTCCAAACACCCATAAAAATTTTGCGCAATAAGTAGAATAAAATCATTCTTTTTCAATTTCAACCTTACTCACCAACACTATGTAAAAATATCACCCATTTTTTTCTTTTTCTTCTTTTTCAACGGGTACCAATTTTGAGTTGGAAGGCACTACCCCAACAAAAAAATACCTACCCAGGTACCAGTGATTGGCACTACCTGTTAACAATCCAATGCAGGTGCCAGTGATGAGCATCACTTGCAATGGTCAACAAAAAATATTTTTTTCTAGCCCCCTTCACCTTAGACTGTATGCCACTCATTCTAATACACTCATACAACTACATTCCATCCTTATATCTCCTTAATAATTAATGTGGCATTAAAACTCCTGAGGGACATTTAGAATAACTCACAAAGGTAAATAAAAAATGAGTTAGAAAAAAAAATGAATGGTGCCTGTATCCATTCAAAACAAAATAAGGCTCAAGTAGGGTTCTAGGGATAAATTACAGTAAGATTGGCTTGAAAGGCTCAAATGTCCAAAGAAATGCCTACCTCCATCTTTAAATCAAATCTAATTATTTAAAATTTTATTTTGAAAATGTAATAAAGCAAGTTTTTGGAGTGCAATATAAATGAATCTACACAATTATCTCTTAGTCCCAAAAAGGTAGATCAACATTGTAGGTCTATTAGTGTTAAAAAATTAGATATCATGCTAGGAAAATATTAACACCGACTACCCTACTCATGACAACTTAGTTCAAAAATTATCGAGTAGAAAACCAAAGAAACAATCTAAGCAATTTGGGAACAAAATTTTTAGAAATTTGAAAGGTTCTCAAATTAAAAGCTAAGCTACAAATATAAAAGCAAAAATTGAACAAAATGAACAAACAAAACACCAAACCAATAGAAATTAAGAAAACTCCCCACCCCACACTTAGAGTATAGCATTGTCTCCAATGCAAAAATAAAGAGTAAAAAGGGTAAAGGAAAGCTTCTCTATCAATGAAGAACGTTTAATGCCGTGTATTTTGAAGTCAAGGTGGAAAACATCAATCACAAAAACCAGAAACAAAACATAAAAACACTTAAAATGATAAGAAATACAATAAAACCAAGAAACAAAACAAAAACATAAGAAATAAAATTAAGAAAAAACATGGGTTGCCTCCCTAGGAGGTGTGGCGCCCTTGTTTATAGTCTTAGGCTCGACTATTGCACTCCCTCTCATGCAAAACATGCTAGGATGGTTGGCCACCCTTTCCTTTAGGCCTCCACGGAAAAAGTTTAATCCCACTCTTTTTAACTGTCATTTCTTGATTCCCGCCTTTTGTTTGAAGAAATTCATGTTTCCTTATAGTCACTAAAGCCAATGTCCTTAGTAGCACGTCTAATTGTTTTTTGAACCATTTTCTCTTCTTTTTGAGCTCTTCAAACTTTTGGATGTCACAAACTTTCCGTTGTTTTGCACAATTTTCTTGATCCTTTCACACCCCACACATATCATCGGGTGGTTTTGATTCTTCATTTGACCTGCCAATAGAAGGATCAAGTGAATGATTAGCACATTTTTCTTCAAAACTAGGAAAATTATCATTATAATCAAAAACATCAATTTCAACCGATTCATTTTCAATTTGCAAAATCAATATCCCTTTATTAACATCAATCAATGCATGTGCAGTTGAATTAGCAGAAATGGTCTCCCAAGAATCAATGGTATTTCATTATCCATGCCGATGTCCAATACCAAGAAATCAACGGGAAACACCAGCTTCTCTACTTGCACAAGCATATCCTCCAACAAGCCATATGGTTTCCTTTCAGTTAAGTCCGCCAATTGGAGTTTAACATTAGTCAGTTTGGCGTTGGTGATACCTAACTTATCATAAATGGATTTCGGCATAACATTGATACTAGCCCCTAAATCACAAAGTGAATGATGTAGCGTTGTTCCTCCAACATTCACCGGTATCGAGAAGTTACCAGGATCTTTGAGTTTAGGGGGTAATCCCTGTTGAAAAATTACACTACACTTGGCATCGAGATAAATTTTCTCACCATCATCCCATTTCCGCTTCCTTGTCAATAAATCCTTCATAAACTGGGCGTAGTTGAGCATTTTGGTGAGCACATCAACCAAAGGAATGTTGACATTAACCTTGTTGAACATGTTGATAAATTGTTGAAATTTCTTAGTCTTTTACCTCTTTTTTGGAAATATGGAGCCTTTGAGAGAATGGAATTGTTGTTGAAGGATGAAAATTCAAAGGCTCTACTACGTGTTTCTTTTTTAGATCCTTGCTTTCATCCACTTTTGTCATCTTGTCATCATCACAACCAACTTCATTCTTCTCCTCAATCACCTTGGATTTTTTCTTCTTTTCTTCTTTACCGTTCTCTTGTTTTTCATTCGGCACAACCAACTCTTTTCCACTTCTTAGGGAGATACCATTGCATTGCTCTTTTGGGTTTGGGATTGTATCCCTTGGCAATGCACCAACCGGTCTCTCATCGTTTTGTAGGGCTATTTTTCCCGATTGTAGCTCAAGGTTCCTCGTGGTAGCTCACAAATTTTCACACTCCCTTTGCAACTTCTCAAAAGTCTTTCTCAGGTTATCACATATGTGGGATAATTTGGATTTTGAGATGGTTGTCTTGGTGGTGGAGGTTGGTACGAGCCATTTTGATAAGGTGAACAAATTCTAGGGATTTTTTAATGTGGTGGTAAGTATGGTCTAGATGCCGATGGTTGATTAGAAAAATTTTGCCGTGGTTGGTTGGGTTAAAAAAATTGGTTTGGACATTATTTTGGTTAGTCCAAGAAAGGTTCGAGTGATTTCGCCAAGAAGAATTGTATGTATTGCCATAGTATGTGGGTTGATTATATGAGCTAGAATTTTGATTAGAAATGTATTGAGCCCGCTCATCTTGCATCACCGAAACATCACAAAAGCCATTTTCGTGATTCCTCCACAGAAATCACAATTCAAAATTCCTTGGTTTATCGAACCTATGGATTTCACCGAGCTCCTTCCCATATTCTCTACAGCTTTTGTCAAGTTTGTAATGGCACTCATCATCATGTCTGCTGAGATAAGAAAGAATCATAATTAGGCATACCTCCTTGTTGAACATTGGCTTGATGCACTTGTAGTTGTTGATGTCCAACTAAATGAGTTATTGCTCCATGATAGTAATAGGAATCAGTAGATGTCATTCTTTCCAACAATTCTTGTGCTTCCTCTAGAATTTTATTGGGAAAGAACCTCCCGCACTTGCATCAATTATTAGTCTCATCTCCAGAAATAGTTTATTATAGAAGGTTTGGACTTGCAGCCATAGAGGTATAGCATGGTGTGGACACTTCCTCAACAGCTCCTTAAAGAGGTCCCACGCTTCACCCAAACTCTCTCCAGTGATTTGTCTAAATGATGTAATCTCATTTCGGACCTAAGCGGTCCTAGCCGTTGGAAAGTGTTTGGCTAGGAACTTTTGAGCGAGTTGATCCCATGTTGTGAAAGTGCTTTGTCGATATGATTGTAGCCAAGACCTTACTCTATCACGTAAGAAAAAGGGAATGCTCTCATTCGGATACAATCGAGATGGATTCCATTGTATCGGAATGTATCAATGACCTCTTCAAATCTGATTAAATGCTCATAAGGATCTTCATTTGGTCCTCCTCCAAACATAGCATGTGTTTGGAGAGTTCATTTGTATCAATGGAGGCTTGATTTCAAAGTTATTTGCTTGCACAGGCAGCCGAGCAATGCTAGAACTTGCCTCCTCAAAATTAGGTACTACATAATCTCGAAGATGTCGGGGGTTAGGATTAGCATTAACTAGATTGCCATTGTTACCTACAACCTCCTCTTGTTCATAAGAGCGCATTTTGGATTCTTCATTAGATGGTCACCTCAGTTTGAATCTTGTTGTCTATGATTTCTAGTAATCGTCTTTTCACTCTCCGAATCAATAGGATGAAGTGGTTGACTGGATAAACGAGTATCGACTATAAACTACAAGAAAAGAAGACCAAAGATCAAATATTGAAGACAAAATCCAAACAAACTTGATGAACAAGAAATAATTGTAACTAAATAACAAAAGAAATTACAAGGTCTAATCTAGTAAGACTCGCTACACCTAATATTGTTATAAACAAAAAATAACCCCCAGCAATGGTGCCAAAAACATGAAAATATTGATTAGGTTTGATTTGAAGACAATGAACAAATAATAATAAAAGAAAACCTTAATTATCCTAATCAATTCCCGTACTCTCGCAAGTATACGAGGTAATTTTGTATATAGGCTGAGTAAGAATCTTTCCCACGAGAACTATTGGAACAATTACTTTGTTCACAAGTCTATTTACTAGTTAGACAAAATAATTAAGGGTTTTTAACTAAACTTAAACTAAATTTAATCACAAAAAATTAAAATAAACACAAGAATGTAAAATATTAATCCTACAGAAAGTAATTAAATATAATGACTAAAACTCTAGTTTAATCTACCCTACTTGCGAGAATTTAATCAAGAACAAGAATTCAAATTAATCTCTACTCTATAAAAGAAATCAAAAGCGATGGAATAAGATCCTAACTACTAAACTTCAAAAGAAATAAAGAATTTAAAAGCAATAAGACAAGAACGATAATGAAAGAATAAGAATGCAATGAAAACAAGAATTAAATTGCATAAAATAAATCAAACCCAGCAATCGTAGCGAGAATCAATGTTGATGATTGTTGAGTTATGAATCATTGACAAGAGAACAAAATCGCTTTAACGCTTGAGAAAATCTTCCTTACGGCTAAACTGTCGCTCTAATTATTGAACACTAAGAAACCAAGAATAGCTGATGATAATCTCCTGTTTCCTCCCCTTCTCTTACTGTATTTATTGGTATTTTTAGGATTTTGGGGCTCCGGGATGATAAGCTTATGATTTCCCATGCAAACGGGCCCATGGGAGGACTTTTCTTGTAAAATAAGCAAATTTGTAAGACCTATCCGTCGATCGGCGCATGTGCACTGCAATATTGTCACGCATGTGCATGCCGGGCAAAACCAAAAGTTGAGCTTTTGGAGCTAGCACACATGCTCTGCAATTCTGTCACGCATGTGCGCACCTGGCAGAATCAGCTTCATCTTTCTCCTCGATTTTGGCCCTGATGCAAGCCGAATTTGGGAAACTCAAAATATAAAAATTGTAGCTCTATATCTTAGATTTGCTTTCCAAAACATCTTAAATCACCTCGATTGGAATTTAGACAAAAAAGTTATACTCAATCTGTCAAACTGTGTTAGAATCTCTCCTTGCCGGTGCATATTTTCCAACTTTGCAAATTTGAACGAGATGCCTATACAATCCTGGAAAACTCAAAACATGAAAGTTGTAAAACTCTTCCTTAGTTTCCAAATCATCCAAAAGCACAGTAATCAGAGTTTGAACAAGAGAGTTATGCTTGATTTTCCAAACTATATCCGATTTGCTCCAAGCCAGTGAATGTTTTCTTCTAATATTGTGATCTATTTTAATTCATTCTTCACTCAAACCCTACAAAACTCAAAATAAATTATTTTAGCTCATAATTACTCAATTCTTGCTCAAATTACATTAAAAACGGAGATAAACAACACATAAAATATACTACATTTACGAGCTTATCACACATTATCTTATGTTGGGTTACTGAGATATTAACTATGCACGTAAGACATGCCTTGTTGCCTTATACCCGTTATTTACTTGAGTTTTAAATCTGGAATTTCAGATTGTGACTGAAGGGGCATTCCCTTCCTTCCTAAAATAGACATGTGGAGTAGATTTTAATATTCAAGGCTATTAATAATATTGCTGAAATCACAGGAAAAGATAATTTCAGAATCAGAAAACTAAAGGGGACTTGTTGAAAATTAAGAGAATAATAATTTAGGAACACTATGAATCACTCTTAGACAGGCATCACACCTAAGGGTAGACACAACTCTTGAGAAGACAATAAAGTCAGCAAGAAATTTATTAATCTGAAAACTATTCTCTTTGTGAAAAAGTACATTATTTATATAAAATAAAGATAAATCCTACCTTGACTAGGATTTAGTTCTCTTATTTCCTATAGAAAGAATAATCTTAGCTTAACTCTATCAATAAAACTAGCCGAAAAACGATATCCTTCATTGACTCCAAGACAAAATAATAAAATACTAAAATAAAAAATTTTCTGCAAAATATCCAAACATTGTACTAAAGTATCCATATCTACTAAAATTTATAAAAACACAGGCTCCTAGAGATGGATTTCTACTTAAATAAATTTGTAAGAACTCTTATCTCAATTCCAAACACTCATTGTCTTTTAAAAATGTGAAATCAATGATTGAATACAATTGTAAAAATCTTTGATTTTACTTTTTTGTTGAGCTTTTTATTGTCTGTATCAAGGAATCAGACGACAAATTTGACTATAGCCCTGTTGACGTCAAGAAAAGTTGTGATTTGCCTATGTTTCACCTTGTTGAATTGAATATTAGGCTCTTTTACGAAGCCATTTACATTTGATGATCACCTCCATATTTTCCTTTGGTTTTTCCATATATTCCCCTACTTGTACTGTGCAAGGTTCTTGGTACAGCAAATGAATCATCAAGGCAAATTTAAATGTTACAGGCAGCAATCGCACTTATTTAAATTATATTTAAGGACCCAAATTGATAATGAGATAGACAACTCGGAAACCAGCGTGGCAGTTATAAGGGCCAATAAGACTATTTTTCCTAGGCCATGTGCCAGCAAAAGAGAAGTCAAGAAACATATCTGAAAAATCTTTTTAAATAGCTGAATTCCAAGAAATTCAAAGGCTTACGGAACAAAAAGTGTTAAAATCATAATCCTTAAATAAGCTTCTGAATTGTATACATGCAACATAATTATTTTAGAAGGAAGGAACTTTCTTTTCTAACGTGAATTGGAGCTAACCAAATGGTTCTACTTTAGTAAGGAAAAAAAGACAATATTCAGAATCATTCTGTATTTAGATGTGATAGATCTAAGACTAACCAATTGGTTCTGGATTGCGTACTACTTACAGGATGAAACATAGTATTTTAGAAGGAAGGAATTTTCTTTTGTAACATGAATTGGAGTTGTTTGGAAAATTCTTATATGAATTCCGTCTATGATAGGTAGGATGAATTATTGGTTCACATTTATCCATAGCACCCTAAATTATTAAAATAAATTTTTTCAGATTTATGTTATGATATGAATGAATGTAGATTAATAAATCCATCTCATCTAATATGAATCGGATCCATTTAAAATTTTCCTGAGCTAACCAAATAGTTCTATTTTACTAAGGAAAAAAGACATTATGCAGCATTCATTCTGTATTTAGATGTGATAGATCCAAGACTTTAGCTAAACTAGCACGATCACGCATGCGTAGCACGTAGCAACAATACTAAAGTAAAAATCCTACATCAGTTACGTATGCCTGAGAAAATTTGAGACTAATTCTAATATTATGTCAAAAAATGTGGATTGTCACCTTAAAAATAATTGATGATGAGTAGTGTGGTTCAAAAATTTATTAAGTAGTTCAAAATATTTAGACTAACCGATGTGAGATACTTATATTTTGATACCCCTCTCACACATGAGAGGGTTGAAAGAAGGAACGGAAGGCTTAACCCAAACCAATGAACACAAGTATTGATATGATCAATACCCACGTAACGAGTTTCAATCCATGTCTAACCCTACGTAACAAGTTCTTAACAAATCCAAGTCATATGTGAGAGGGGGGTGTTAAAGTACAAATATGAAATATCCCACATTGACTAGTAAAGAAATCATGGACCAATTAATAAGGTTCATGAGACTCTCTACTCATTGACAATTAGTTTTGAGATAGGAAACTCATATTCTTTAATATAGTATCAGAGTTCGGTTCAAGTATTTTCCCATCCAAACATGATTTTGACTCTTCTATGCAATGGATTTGGCCTAATGCTTATTGTCTTGTTTTATGGTATTGAACTCGATATCATGGATATCGGTCATATCAATACTTATGTTCACGGGTTTAGGATAGACCTCCAATTCCTTGTTTCACAAGAGAGGGTGTTTAACCAAGTCAAGTGTGGGAGGGAGTGTCAAAGTATAAGTATCCCATATTGATTAGCCTAAAAATTTTGGACCAATTAATAAGTTTTTGAGTCATACCACTCATCACCAATTATTTTTGAGATAGAAATTTCATGTTTTATTTTTGACAAAAAAAAAAATTAATAATTATTTATAAGCTTTCTTTTAAGTCTTTGTAAAGAAAATAATGATTTAACTATGTAAAATTCTCTAAATTGTGTTATGTTAATCTCAAATAGTTCAACTACGAACATATAGTATTTACAATAGTGGAAAAACTTACATACATGGTTGTAATAAAAATATTTTGATAGTCAATATGTAATTACTTTAAATTACAAAACAAATATCTATTATTAAAATCTGTATACCTACAAAATCATGAAAATATAAAAGTTACAAAGATTAAGCCGTTAATGTTTTTTCTTTTCGTTATCAAATAGTATATCAAATGACCAAAATAGCAGGTACTAACCACTTCAACCTATCAAGTATTTGGTACTTTACTCTATATGAGACAGAGAGAGAAAGATTTGCAACTTCTTGTAAATATTCTTTGAGTTGCTTAAGTTAGTCACCATTAAAAAAGCACATAAAGTAATACATCGAAATTATTCTTCAATTAGAACCTGAAAATTTCTATCTTCAATAGTTAAATATTAATAGATTTACATCAAAATAAAAATATAATTTTATGTTACTAATCGATGTAAAAAAAATTTAGGCATGCGAAATGAAATTAATTTAATTCGAAAGACTCAAAATATTACGTGGATTATGGCGCATCTTTGCCATTTCACAATTATTGATGCACCAAAATATTATTGCAATATTATTGTATATCTCATTGAATATGTTGTACCATACTCTTTTTGTGAAAAATACCAAAATCGTGACATATTTGCGGCAAAAAGTAATTACTACGGACCTAATTTCATGGTAAATTTTTTGTAACAACCGTATATACCACGCAATCATAGCCGTGACGATGCCGTTGGGTATACTATTGTCCACGGTTTAACACAATTTTTACAACAAATTGAGATCGTGATAAAAAATATTTTTTTTGTAGTGTGCATAGTTGCGAGAATTTCGATCATACTATTATCATTCTTAGATTTGACAATTTATAAATAAGTGTCAATTCCAATCCTAGTAGGATCGTTGTTGCAGGTAAAATTTACCGAACGTCATGATTTTATGATTCATATATTTATTTTTCTAAGCTAAATCAATGTTTTGTTAATTCTTCTTTCAAATTATATATATTAATGTTTTCTTTCAAATCTTATATTTCATGAATTTATATTACAATTTATATCAATACCTTTTGTTTTCAATCAAAAAAATTAAATTAAATTTACGATGACTCAAAAATTTTATAGTATTAGTATATCGTGTCAATACTACAAATTTAAGTTGAAGACACTTAATTTTTTGTTTATTACTAAGTTATTAATTTTTTTCTTAAGCTTTTGTGAAATATCGACTAAAAAAAATAAAAAATTTATATATTTTCATTTGGGTAGGATTTACAATCCTCTAATCCTACAAGCGTTCTAATTCTATGACCTTTAATATGATCCAAGGTGGTATCCCGATTTTGAAAACCTTAGTCACACAAGTATTGGTTGGTTATTTTAATAATATTCTTTCAATTCTAAAAATGTCTCGTATTTGTATTCTTTTTTTTTTTTAAACCCATTTTCCTTCCTGACTAGTCTCATAGTTGTATTCATTGAACGCACTTACTAAGTTTCATCATAAATGCATGTTTTTTCTAGTTAATTTAGATGTAACTCATAAAGTCCTTTAATTAAGAATTTTTGTAAAAAAATTTATACCATAGAAGCATTGGTACTGCCTTTTAGAAAAACACTTAGTTATGAAATTTATAAAATCACCTAAATCCTAATACTAATTAGGTGGCATCCCACAAGTACACAATTGTCAACTAGTGATTAGAGGAAAGTAGTGATCAGACTCACAAGGATTGGTTGGTGATTATCTATTATTTAGATAGATTATTAGTCGAAGTGGTCAATTTTAATGCTATTTATTAAAACTAGAACTAAGAAAGTAAATTAAAAGCTAACTAACAAAGCAATTTAAAAGATAGCATTGACATCAAAGAAAACAATTTTAAGAAAGTTAATTAAAAGAAGCATGTAAAAAGATGGCATTTTAAGAAAACATTAAATGAAGCAAGTAAAGTGGGAAGCAATTTAAGGAAGCAATTAACTATCATAAATGACTAATTACAACTAAGAAAGTATGATTAAAGAAATCCCACTAATAATCTACCCTAATTAACTAATCTAAACTACAATATACTCCTAAGAAAGTAATTTTTAGGAAAATCCATAAACTAATTTGTCCTAATTGGCTAATCTAAGGCACAATTGACCACTAATAAAATATTTTAAAAAAGCAATTAAATTTACTATCTAAAAATTACAACCAAAAAAACATATTTAAAGAAGGCAACAAGCTAATCTACCAATTAATCTAAAAATGTAATTAAAGAAAAGCGTTTAAACTAAACTACACTAGATTAGCACAAAGCATATGCAATTAAACATCAATTAAAGAAAGCTTACATTAAGAGTCTTTAATCTACTACTAATAACTTGGAACTACACTAATCTACATATTAGTCTACTAAAACCCTCTCCAAATGGAGTAAAAAAATGGAAGAACTAAGCTACTTCTACCCTATACTAAATCTACCTTACTTCTACACTACTCTATTGAGCCACCAAGAAGGCTTACAAAATATATTTATAGTGCTAGAGTTGAATAGGGGAAGTTGCAGCCACAAATTTGCCTTGCTCTGGACGATCTTACCCCTTAAAATTCTTCAATCACACCTAGAAACACATGCTGCCAGCAGTTGAAAACCCCGGCTTTAGATTTTCCTTCTTAAAATCAAAAACCACAGTTATCAATATTTAGAAAAATGTTCAACTTTTGAAAGCCAATGACCGCGGTTAAACTTCCAATAGTTTCACAGACTTGGTAACTGCGGTTTTCAAATGCCGTAACTATGGTTATGGACTTTTCGGTTCGTTTTTTGTTCGATTATCGTGCCATTTTCTCCAATCAACTCATATGCAAATACATTCTACTAACTACACAAAAACACTAAAATAATATTAAACTATATGCCAACACTAAATTAACACTAACTAACATAATCCAGAGCATGGAAGTAAAAATAGGGAAAAATAACAGTTAAACCATAAAAATGCTTCAAACTAAAAAAAAAATACTCAAGTTTCGGGTACATATAACTTTAATTTTCTAGAGTTGTTAACAGGGTATAGATAAATTACATATTTCATTCATCAATTGCCTAAATGATAGAAAGATGTTGAACACTCTATGCAATAGATGTCATATAGAGGTGTCAATTTCTGATATGATATGATAATTCGACACAAACACGACACGAAATGAGTAGGTCTGGGTTGGACTTTAATGGGTTCGAGTTGGAAACATAGCGACCTTTTTTGACATGCAAATAAATAGGTGTCTTCATCAAGCTAAAAAGGATTTGATGTTACCATACAAGTGGTACAGATGTCACCCTAATATCATGATTCATGACCCTCGCGGCTGTTTGATATCTGCAAAAGAAAAGCTATCAGAATTTTTATTTAGTGAAGGACCTTGTAATATATTCATGTTTAATTATGAAGGCTGAATTTCAACTTTCCCGGTCTTAAAGCTAGATTATACAGCTGCAATAGGCATGAGACTGTACTCTATGCATTTTTATATTTTCTCTTCTTGTTGTTGTTTGGACATTCAATAATCGATACTTTTTTGAGATATTTAAATGTTTGTTTTAGTCAATTCTCTAAATCTCACAATAGGTACATCTTTGCAAGGATGATCAGTTTGCAACCCAAGTACCATCTCATGAAGAGAGTTATAAGAGTTAAAAAGAAAAATATCTGAGATGTTGCAACTTATTTCACTGGACACCAAATTAGAGAATGCACTTTTTGCTATTCGGTATGATGATTTATGGTTACACTCTTGCTTCTTCTCACTATCAATTGAACATAAGCTCATTTGTCAAGAATTTGAATAGATTGTTGCAGTACCTTCGAGGGAATTTAGTTGTAGGATATTATTCAAGTTAAATTTAAGTTTGCATTGGCTTACTAGATATGAAGAAATTTTCACTTTCATCTAAGGGAATTTAGTTGTAGGATATTATTCAAGTTAAATTTAAGTTTGCATTGGCTTACTTGATATGAAAATTTTCACTTTCATCTATCAAAATCAACCGCATAGATCCGCACATGTATTGCTTTCTTCCCTTTTCAGGTTGTCAGAATAAAACTCAAGTTACGCGGAGGAAAGAAATGATCTTAAACAATTCACAAAATGATATTAAACAGAAATGGTTGATCCAAATCTAAGTCTTGACATCCAATTCTCTCCTTGGAATGAATAAAAAAAGATTTAAGGGTCCAAATTTCGTAGAAAAGGATCCAGTTCTCAACCTCATTCTCCCTTCATTCCACACGGATCCCTGTTAATTTTCTTATGTTGGAAATAAGTGGCAGGGAGTTATTCATTCTAAGCACCAGAAAGACAGTAGAATTGTTGAAGCATGATGTGACCCCAAATGTTTTTGATTGCTACAAAAAGTTCCTATGCAGAGAAAGAACGTGAAAATATGTTGTTGAAGCAATAAGATTTATGTACCAACTTTGATGTGGATGGCAGGCTACAGCAATGTACCAACAATAAAACAAGAAGCTGGAAGTTTAAGTTGTTTAATTACACACGACAATGGTGCTATAATTTGCTTGTCCTAGAAAGACTTCCCCTATCTTTGGCCTTCTGCCGCAGAATAAATTTCTGTATTTTTCCTGTTGAAGTTTTAGGCAAGTCCTCAAAAACAACAGTTCGTGGAGCCATATAGTGTGGCAAATGATCACGGCAATACTTGATAATTTCCTGTGCACTTGCATTGCAACCAACTTTCAATTTGACAAAAGCACAAGGTGTCTCCCCCCAGTAATCATCCGGTCTCCCCACAACTGCAGCTTCAAGAACTGCGGGATGACTATAAATCACAGATTCCATGATCAATGGAGCTAATATTCTCTCCATTGAGATATGATGATATCTTTTGATCGATCTTTTAATTCTATGTAGCCATTGTAGGGTGTAATCACCCCCAAGTTGGCACTTCGGAACCATCCACCTTTAAAAGCATCTTCTGTTGCTTTACTATCCTTGAGGTATCCATTCATAATAGTGTTGCCTCTGAACATCACCTCACCCCTTGTTTTTGCATCTGGTGGTACGCTCTGCATTGTTTCTGGATCTTTGATATCAACATCTTCCATGCCAAGATGTTGCAACCCTTGACGAGCCTTGATCTTAGCCTGTGCATCACGTGGTAGATAATTCCACTCAGGTTTCCAAGTGCAAACTGTTCCAGGACCATATGTTTCTAAGAAGCCATAGGAATGTGTAACATTGAATCCTAGCTCCTCCATCTTAAAAAGCACCTGAGGAGGAGGAGGTGCACCACCTGTCATCACTGCTACTTTACCAGGAAGTGGCTTATGGTCACTAGATGGTGCGTTTATTATCATATTTAGAACTGTAGGTGCACCACCCATGTGGGTCACTTGGTGCCGAGCTATGCATTCAAAAACCCCTTTTGCATAGTTACATTTCTCAGACAAACATTTGTGCCACCTTGTGCTGCAACAGCCCAAGTTAGACACCAGCCGTTGCAGTGGAACATCGGAACAGTCCACAAATAGACAGGCATGGATGGCATTTCATTCAACAGAACAGCAGCCAGAGAATTGAGATAGGCTCCTCTGTGACTGTATACAACACCTTTGGGGCTTGATGTTGTGCCTGAAGTATAATTGAGAGAAATAGGTTCCCACTCATCGTGTGGCCTTATTATCTCAAAATCTGGTCTTCCTGATGCCAAGAAAGATTCATACTCTAAATTTTCTTTACTTAAATTCATGCCATAATTAACCCTGGAAGATGATCTAGCATGGTCAAAGATCACAACCAATTGAGGGATCTTGCCGCTTGTCTTCAATAGAATTTCTAATGCCCCTTTGGCAATATCAAGAAACTGATAATCAACAAAAATAAATTTTGCACCCGAGTGTTTTAGCAATAATGACACCGTTGCTGAATCATCATAGACGTGTGTTAAGAGTACAAAGAACTGCCCCTGCCATTGGAACACCAAAGTGTAGCTCGTACATTGCAGGAATATTTGGGGCCAGGACAGCGACCTACACATGCAATTAAAAACTTAAATACGAGATGCCTAAATAGGAGATCACAGTCATCTGTTGCATATGCACAAGACAGTTGACTTATATCTATTCCATGGAATATAGGAAAATTAATGAAGTGTCTATGTAAAAAGCTTGAGGTACTGTAGGCCATGTTTTCAACAATCCTTGATGACTTTTTTTGTGCAGTATCCATGACTAGAGGACGTCATAGGGAGAAAATGTGGACGAGTTGACTAAAAAGGCTGTAGACAAGTTGGACTCGAATTTTGTCCATCAACTTAAATTCTTAGGTCTCAATTTTAATACAGTATATGACAACAACTGAACTTAGAAAAAATTTCTAGCTGCTGATGTTCTACATCAAAACACTTACTTTCAACCTTCACTCGTGATGTCCTCAATCTCCATCATGAGGATTACTTACCAGAAGATTGGATTTCTGCTATACTTATCCAGGAATGAACTTCATCATGGTAACATAACTAAACAGTTAGATTGAGCTCGACTACAGGACCGAAGATTTTTAGTGAAACATTCTAATGGTAAAAGACCAAGGAGGTGTTTGGTTTATGGGTATAAATGGATGGAATGAGAATCAAAGTTAATCATACTTATGGATGTTGTTTGGTTGATCATAATGAGAATCTTCCTGTAGAAATGAAATTGTTAGAAAATGTTCACTTTCATTCCTCACTTGTGACTTGGGTTTTAAATTGGTTAACTTATTAATATAATGAAACTCATTTTTTGTTCAAACCAAATAAAGGGAATCACGTAACCCATACCAATAATGAGGTTTATGATTCTCATCTCGAATACAATTCCCAAATGCAAACCAAACATCTCCCAAGATATTAGAATGTTGAATCCACCCTGCCTTAAATTGTTTTCAAGAAAGCAAAATTGATCCATGAGATGTATAGTTCTTTAAAGTTAGCATTTCCAAACTAGCATCTTAAAGCCACTAAGCAACAATTAGTGAAAAAAGATACACATCTGATGCAACAGATACTACTACGCCGGCACTGAACCCAAATCAATCAGAATATCATAAAATAAAAGTTTTATAAAACAAAAAAAGCTTAATCAAAACAAAAATTTTAAAAAAATGTATAAAAACTAAAAGAACAGATTCAATCATGATAATTAAGCAAGAATAGTACAAATTAAGAGGCTGTGAATTACAAGAAAGCATAGAAATTAGAGAAAAACTGGACTAAAAGAAAAGGCAAATAGACTGTGAATAACAAAAAAGGGGAAATAGCCAAAATAGTCCCTCAATTTTTGCACTTTAGTCAGAATAGTCCCTCAACTTTTACACTTTAACCAAAATAGTTCCTTAATTTTTTTTTTTAGCCAAATAGTCCTTCAACCTTTTTTTTTTTTGTCAGAATAGTCCTTTAACTTTTATTTTTTACTCATTAACAAAAAAATCCTTTCATGATGTAGTCACCATAAATTTTTTTTTTTTATTTATAAATTTTACATTTTTATAAATTTTACATAAAAGACTATCTTGGCTAAAAAATAAAAGTTGGAGGACCATTCTGATTACAAAAAAAATTGAGAGACTATTTTAACTAAAATAAAAAAATTTAAGAACTATTTTAGCGATTTTTCCAATAAAAAATAAATAAATAAAAGGAAAAAAAGAGATCTTACAACATCATGACGGGATATTTCGAGATGGTGAAGAGCAGAAGCGAGTCGGACGCATCGTTCACGAGTCTCTGACCAAGTGAACTTCAAATCTCCATGCACTACTGAAACTCTGTCTCTGTACACAACTGCTGAGCGTTCCAAGAAACTTATGGGAGTCAACGGAAGGTAGTTTGCCGAGCATTTTACCGTTCCCTCCATCTGGAATTGATTCGATTTCATCCTTAATAAAAAGAGCGTTCAAGATTCAGAAATACTACCACTCCTGCTTTGAGCCGAAGTGAAGAATTTGGAAAGGATAGAAGGAAGCGAAGGGAGAGTTGAGTTTTCTTATATTTGGGAGATTTTTTTAGAAGGGGATTGGATTGATTTGGGTAGATAAAATTGCTCTTATAGTTTAAAATTAAATAATATTAAAAAATTATTATTTTTTCTTTATTTATTTCTTTTTTTTTTTCCTCAAACCCCAAATTTAGACCCAACTACTTGTGTGGAAATTAAATGTTATAATTTTATCAAATGATATAAGTTGATTTAAATATTTTTTTTTTAATTTTAAATAAAAAAAATAAAATTACATCTAACTAATTTTTTTTGTTTTGGTAAGAGAAATTTGTATAAACACGAATTTTGATGTCACTTACACACTTTACATATAAATTAAATCATATAAAATAAAAAATATCAATCAATTTATATAAATAAAATTATATAAATTTTAATTTCATCACAAAATCTATAAATAAAAATTAAAACCGGTCAATTTAACTATTTTCATTTCCGTAGAATTCCTTTGGTGAGCCGGATGAGGAAGATATAAATAGCCCATTTGTCCTTTGTGGCTGGGAATTTACGGAATTAGCCCTTTCTCAATCATACAAGACGTCCGTTTTCTTGTTTATTTGGGAAACGGTTCAATGCAACGCTTTTCATTTTTTATTTATTTTTTGATCATATTGTATTATTTAGTATTGACAAATATTTTAGTAAATTTAATCTTTGTTCTCATTTATAAATCTTATAATGTACATTTCTTATAAAATATATAATATCAATTAATATAAATAAATTTTATAAGATTAAATTCTGATGATAATGGTAAAAAATTGTATCTAAACCTATGTAAATATTTTCCTTTATTGCTATCTCGTTTTGGAAATGGTGACGTCCTGTCTTTGATTATTTGAATTGTCCACTTGGGGAATTGATCTAGTGGCGGTGATGGTGCCCTTATATTAGATTTAGGGGTTTTAGTTAGTTAGTTGTTATATAAATTATAATACCAGCCTTTCTTTTTATGGTAGGTTTAGATCTACGTTATTCTAGATAATTTATTTTATTTAAATTATTTATTATTTTGAAAAATCAAGAAAGTATTAGGTTATAGCTTTTAACTTTATCCTTGTCATAAAAGTTAATGTATTCTATTCTTTTAATCACTTTTCTTTTATTCTAGTTTATTTTTTCCCTTTTTTTCCATTATTACAGTCAACTGGTGGTAATTCCAATATAAGAGTAATTTAGTTATTTTAAATTATTTCATGATAACATTGAGACAATTTAATAGTTTTCTTAAACCTTAATTCTAATGTGCCCCAGCAAACAAGAAGCAGTTACAAATTACCCCTTTATTTTTTTTATTTTATAAATTATCCCTAATATTTAATGAAGTTAAATTTTTCATTTAAAAAAGAATAGTAAAATATCACAATTGCTCTCAATATTTTAATTATCTAGGGTGATTTGTACTTTGGTATCTGATTTCATTTTATAATTAATTTGTCATTAAAAAATAATGATGTTTTTTCCATCTGTTATTATACGACAAATATTTGTAATACCCAACTTTTTCGATCATTTACCGATTTGTATTTGATTTTATATTTTAAATACTCATTAATATCTCTTTCAAATATTAAATAATCGTTTTACCATTTTTAATTATTTTCTAAAATTTTCGGGTCAAAGTATAATTTTATAAAACTTGAAGGACTAAAAGTGTGAAATTTGAAAAAGTATACAAGACTTCTTCACGAAGTCTTGTACTTCAAATTCCCAATTCATTTTCTCTTCCTAAGCAGAAGCCTATCCTCTGAACTCCTGCGAAAATCCTGCCAAACCAAATCCTAAATCATATAATTAGTTTAGAAAATTTTACTCACAAATTAAATTGGTGATCTAGGAAACTCTCATAGACCTTTAATCCAACTTCAAAAGTAAGTTTTACTTCCAGATCTGTATGATTTTTATATTAAATTTCAAGTTCCTCAGGAAATTAATTTGTTTAATTTTGTTGTTTATCAATTGATTTGATTACCAATCGTATATGTTTATAAGCTATTGGGATGGATTTATGATTTGAAATGACTTTTTAACTATTGTTTTTGTGAGATTGAATTAGGGTTTTGACAATTCTTAACCTAGTGAGATATTTGAAATTATAAACCCTAATTCTTAGATTTTTATCTTATTTTCACAAATTTAAGTCAATCATTACTCTTTTATGTTCAATTAATGACTAATTTGAGATTTTGAGTGATGCCCAAAAGTGAATCCCTATCTCGATTTTTATCCTAATGGTATAACACTCTCCTGGTTTAGGTGATTCGAGATTAGAGTTTTAGATCGTGGAAATTAGGATACGTCTACCAAATCGATTTTTGAGGTAAGTAACGTTTACTCCTTTTTATCGATACTCTGTATATGATTGGTATTGTAATCATAGAATAATTGATATTAAGGTAAGTATATTTATTTCGATTAATATTTATAAGGTAAGTACGTTTATAAATTATATGTTTGTTCTGTAATGTATCAATTATTCACACTATTGTACTATGTGTTAATGAATGATTTCTGTGAAGAGCTCAATGGGTCACTTTAGTGGACTTGGCTATGAGTGAATGAATGAAATGATATACCGAGTACTCTGCTTCGTAAATGTTATAACCAATTTATCGGGAAGACAAGTGATAGACACTCCGTTAATAGGTAGACCTGGATCCAGTGCTGGGAAGACTTTTGTGAACCATAAGCTCATTGACTGACATTTACATTTTAAAGAATGATAATGATTCGTATATTGTTTCCTGTACTGATTGTATACATGTTATCTATAATTAGGTTTAAATGTTATTTACTAAGCACGATGTACTTACTCCGTTATTATTTTCCCTTATATTTGCAGTTGAGGACCAACAGGAGACGTTAGCAGGTTTTGAGTCGAATGCTGATCAGGGAGGGGATTATATTACAGACCCCAGTTATTGGAGATAGAGTTTTTCTATTTACCATCCTAGTGTGAGGTTGGTTTTAATGCTTGGGCCTGAGTGCCTATGGACTATAAAGATGTTAGATTTGTCTTGTGATTGAATTTATGACTGTCGTGAGATTGTGGGTTGTTGTTTGTATATGACTGTGATTTGGTTATTGTGGATTGTTATGGATATGGCTGTTGAATATACTTTGTGGTCTTGTATTAGTTGATTTTGAGGTCTAATGACAGGTATTATGGTTTGTATATTGCTCTTGTACTGTGCCTTGCATGCTTGGGGTGATCCCGAGGTGCGGCGTGTCATTGTCCTGGTTTGGGGGCGTGACAATATCCTTAACCTAGCCAAATCAAAATGATTTAACACCATATTAATTATACACACACTTGCCAGAAACTACAGAACACATTTATCCCTCAAGATACAGCTTTGACAAAATGAAATCAAGAGTTAATTATATTTATCTCCGTTGAAGTTTGACCAAATTACATTTACACCCTTATAGTTTGACAAAATTACAGTCAATCCACTTAAATGTTCAAACGTTTAACCATTGCCCCCTACCGTTTGTTGTTGTTAGAATTAAACAAGATGATGACATCAGCAACAAATGATTTTCAAAATTTTAAAATATCCTTCTTGATTCCTATTTATTTTTCAATCTATCATATATTCTTCACTCCAAAACGAGACTTTTAAGAACTCCAAACCATAGTTATTGAACCCGGTCAGGTCCGGCGGTTCAACCGGTGAACCCGGACCGGGTTGGGCTCCTCTAGTGACCAGATAAGCAAGGACACATCTTGGGTTTCTTGCAAAGAGCAGGTTCAACCGATAAACTCGGGAACCCGGCCAGGTTTGATTCTTTGAGGAAAAAATCAAATTGTAATTGTTAAGTTTTGAACCAAAGACATCTTAAATATTAATAAAAGATCTTACCACCTAACCATATAAGTTTTTGGTTATCATATGCCTCTTTTTAATTTATATACTCTCCAAACTCCACTTTATGCATTAAATCATTTTTAACTGTTCGTGTAAAAGGTTATGTAAATATTGAAAAGTTACATTTATGGTTAAAATTTTTTAATAAAATATCCTGTTTTTATCAATATTTTCACTATATATCTTATATTTAATAATTTACAGATATTATATATTAATAAAAAATATGTTTAAATGACCCACCGGTTAAACCAATAACCCACCAATTGAACCAATAATCTGTTGATCCGGGTTCCTCCCCGGTTCTCGTTTAATAACTATGCTCCAAACCCAAACCTAACTCCAACAATACCTAAAACCAAGTACCGAACTCTATTCTCTACCCACAAACCCGATTAGACATCCATATCCATACCCATATTCATTCCCAAAACCAAACCCTAAACCTAGCCCTTTTCCCTTTCCCTCTTCTCTCTTAACTCTTCCACAGCAGCCAACCCCTCCTTCTCTCCCCCAAGTCCCCAATGGAAACCCTTCCCCGTCCCCTTATTCTTCCTCTCTTCTCCTTCTTTTCCTCCCAATACCGCAGCCCCGTAACCCCCCACTGCTAATAATCAGCCCCCTACCCAATGTCCCACCTACCATCCATTCTTCCCACTTTAGTATGGAATGCCCATTCTCACCTATTCCCTGCCGTGTAAACCCCCTCTCTATCGGTGCCTTTCATTTGCTTCTACATCTTTTGTTTCTTTGGGTCTTCTTTGGCTCTCACTTTTCTCTCTCTACCCACAAACCCAAAGATATATATGTAGTCTTTCCCACGGCACAAAGACAACCAACCATTAAGTACCACAGTTCACTTCACTTGCCTGTGTCTTTGTTCTGTCCACTTATTCTATTCCTACATACTTTTGATACGATTACGATCGTCTAATTCTGACAACTAGACCCCATGACACAACTCCCGCCTATAGAGTCTCTCAAATCATAGTCCGTAATTATCCTTTCCAGGTCCTTCGATGCAACAAATTCACCGGAACACTACCACAC
The DNA here is from genome assembly GCA_025175665.1 of Cinchona pubescens. Taxonomy (NCBI): domain Eukaryota; kingdom Viridiplantae; phylum Streptophyta; class Magnoliopsida; order Gentianales; family Rubiaceae; genus Cinchona; species Cinchona pubescens. The sequence goes on along the minus strand of JANKKI010000097.1, from coordinate 283,662 downwards.
ACTTGACATTTATAACAACTACCGTGCACAACTTTTTTTAGTAGTTTCATTTGCAGTTCTGAATCAACAAATTATATTTGGAAAAAAATTTACATAAATTCTGTTTTTGACCCCACCTGTAGACTTACGATGTACATCAAAATTAAATCTTATAAAATCTTGCTTACATCAACTTATGTCATAGATTCCATAACATTTAATATACACCACAAGGTCTACAAGTGAGGCCAAATACCAGGTGTACCTAAGTCTTTCCCATTATATTTACTTTGTTTAAACATGAGAACAAGCTACGTGTATACTTTCTCTAATCCAAAATCGCACGAATATGAAATGTTACCTGTAATTTTTAATAATTTTCCATGCACAAAGAGCTTTCGATTGTGTTCATTTGAATTGAAAATATTTTCAAGAAAATATTTTTTAGAAATTTTTTTGGTGCTAAACATAGGAAAATATTTTTCGATGTAAAATATTTTCTAATTTTTCTTCTCCTGGCTGAAAATAATTTACAAAATTTTTGAACGTAAGTTATTTTTTGGATAATTCAAGAGTGACATTAAATCTCAAATACTTACTTTATAATTTTATTTGCTAAACTTATTTTCGTTTCAATTCTTTTTCATTCGTTTTTCTCTTAATCGGGTCCCACACTAATATAACTATCATGATGCATATTTTACTATTACATTGTACTATCATTTAATTTTAAACAAAATCAATCTTTTATTAACCACAATTACTTGTAAGGTATTTATTACCATTGTTATAAGTATTTTTAACTTGTATTCATAAAATTAAATATGAAATCGTTAACAATTTTTTTTCAAAATATTTTTATTTTGTCTACCGAACACCGAAAAATTGTATGAAAAATAGATTTTTTCATATAAAATATTTTCCAATATATCCTTTGTAATTAAGGGTCCCACCCTCATTTTTTAAAGCCAAACTTTATTGCCCATCTTCTTTTTTCTTTTTAAGAAATGGAATTTTGTTCCCCATTGTTTTTTAGATATCCTTCTATACACACTCTGGTTCAGCAGGTTACAGGTCTAAAGCAATAGCAAGCCATGTCACCCGTCAGGTCAGTCTATTCGGATTCACCTATATTCACGTTATTTGTGTGGGAAAATATTTGAGTAGAATAGGTCCGATTTTTAACTCCATTTATAGATTCTGTGTTCAGAATTAATTATTAAAAAATTTTACTTACATCAACTGATATCATAAATTATCTAAAATTTAATTCACATTACAGAATTTATAAATAGAATCAAAATCGAATCTACATAAATATTTATCATTTGTGTGTACCTGATAATAATGGTTCGTCACTCAAAAGCAGCTCTTGAAATACTCATCACCTACTATAATTTAGTGGATCAACTATAGTCACGGGTTTGTCTCCATTCCAAACACCTAAGATCAATCTGTACTGCTATAAGGATGATTCAACCGTTGAAGCGAAAATTCTAACGCTTTTTTGGGGAATTTTTTTTTTCTATTTTAAAAATTTATACAGTATAATATTATATAATTTAAAAATTTATACTATATAAATTTTTAAAGTCAAGGAAATGGTCCCCATAACGAGACAGTAGAATTCCCTTTTTTTTAAGTTGTAGATTAAGCGGCTTTGTAATGGTCATTGATTTAGGCCTTAAAAAATTGATCGCCGATTCTGCATGTGGACGACTTGGGTAAGGGTAAAATATAATTATAAAAGGTAGGCCTTCAGGCTTTAACAAGTGCACTTTTATTCAAGACGCAATGGCTTAATTACATTTATAGGCTTGGCCAAACTAACGAATAAACCCTAAAGTTTGGCTAAAAAACAAATAGCCCTATTAATATCATTAACTTATAAGTTATAAGGAAATTTTATAGTTTTTTTGTAGGAAATTATTCCCCTTACTTTAAGAACTTGTATAGTACAAATTTTTAAAACACATAATGTTGTACTGTACAAATCCTTAAAGTATAAGAAAATATTTCTCTAAAAGAAATTGTAGAATTTCCATAAGTTATAACATACCCTTACTTGCAGCAAATAACCGTTGACTATTTCACAACTACTAATGCCAACAAAATTTTCATATGTTGTACTAAGTAAAATGTAATAAGGGTAATTTAATCTTTTAAATATTTCTATTAACAGAAGTTAGTGCAGTACATCTAGGGGTATTTGTTATTTTGATAAAATTAAGGATTTATTTAGTAGTTTGGTCAAACTTCAAGTGTGATAAATATAATTAATCCTAACTTATCTTTCTCAATTTCTTCGCTTACTGCTGATATAAGCACACATGGATTTGAAATTGACTGTCTACCGGCTAGGAGTATTAGACTTAGGCTACTGGTCCCTTATTTTGTAATTGTTATCTATCTTGCCCCTTAATGTTTAGTAGTCTTCTGATTTGACCTCATAGTTCATCTGAATCAATTATGTTCACATGTTTAAAATGTTAAAATGAGTTTGATTAATATTGAATTATAGCTTAGTTAGTCTTTGTTAGCGGTTAATTAACTGATTAACCTTAAATTAGGAACGTTTTTAGTTTCATTAGTTTAATTTGTTATTAATTTTACAATCTTTTATTAGAACTCATGTGAGTCCTTAAAAGGTCACAAAATTTATTTTATTATTTTCAATCTTTTACCGTATCAATTTTGTGAAATTTGACGTGAGTAATATACAGAGTTCTTTATTTTGGAAGCTTTTCAAAGGATTGGAGGTTTATGATTAAATATTTTTTCATACTTTTGCGTTTAATTCTTTTGGTAATTCAATATATTTTCTAAATAAAAGAGTGGTGACTCCCATTGCTTTCACATATATGATGATCGCATTATTTGATTTTCATTTTGTTACAATTGTTGTTTCCTGTTTCTTAACATCTAACCAAGAGAAAATTTTATCCCAAATCGTTTTAGAATAGTACATTTTCTTGCACTTTAGTTATAGTAGTACTTTTGAGGTGCAACTAAAAAAATTAATTACAATTTGGATGTAGATTTTATACAATTCGGTCTTTTGTTAGATGGTGTTTGCACTAGTTTGGTAGAATAAAAATTTCAAATCAACAAGTAATAAAAATTGCTCTAACTCCTAAATTCTATGGTGCCTGCAAGTTTACGACGCTAGACAGTAGTGTAGGGTAAGCGGAATCATTCCCACGAAACTTGTCGAATTAGCAAGTACTAGGATTTAACAGTATTTGCTTAGTTAGGTAATTCATTAATGAACGAAAAACTAACTCTAATTAAATTCACCATTTTAAACATACAAATAAAGGAAACCATAAATTAAACTATCTACTAAAGTAAGTAAATTGAATAAGTCAACAATTAAATCGAAGATCAACAACTTTAATCAACTAAAGACAAGTAAAGGAAAACACTTAAAATTACTCTAATTTAACTAAATTGAAACTATAATTAAAAAAGTAATTAATCTAAACTAATTGACGAAAGCAAGAAGAACACAAGTAAAGGAAGAAAGTGTCATTTCTAAACTAAGAATTTCAGAAGAAAGTACTTGAAAACTTAATAGTTTTTGAATTTTTAATTTGAATTAAGAAAGCTCACTAAAATTTACTAGAAATTAAAGGAAGTAATTGAAAATTTTTAGCTAAAGATCACTAAATTTGGAAAAAAAAATTAAAACTTACTATGAAAGCATGATAATGGAAGTAAAGAGATTTTCAAGAAAATAAACTAGAAAGCAAGTAAAAATTATATCTACTTGTAGCTAAAAATTAACCCGCTAAAACTATCTAAATAAAATTAAAACTTGCAAGAAATTAAAGTCAAGAACTAAAAGAAAATTAAATAGAACTTGTATTAAACTAAATGGTTTGAAGTCTAAGCTACACTAACTACACTAATAACTATGTGAAACTAAATGGTTTGAAGTCTAAGCTACACTAACTACACTAATAACTATGTGAAAATATACTAACTACTGTACTCTAGTATGTGTACTAACACGTACTTAAAGTTTATATATAGTTGGAGTATTACACAAATTAATAGTTAAAATTTGGTAGCTAAAATTTACAAAAATGTCATAAGTACATTTGTTGGACGCACCTTAACATTGCAACATCAAATTGAAATTATATAAGCAAATTCTACCTCGATATCGCAACATCGATTTCCATGTCACGACATCAACACTGTTTCAATGTACTCAGGTTTTCAATTCTTCTCTAATCTCTTTTTAGCCCTCAAACTTTGTTCATTTTGACTTCCAGCTTCTTCCAACTATTAACCGGCATAATATTAAACTAAATAAGTAACTAAATTGACTGAAATTGAATAAAAACTCATAATATTCACTAAGAATAAAAATGAAAATACATAATGTAAAATTTATCTAAAATACTTAAATAAACACCAATTACGAAATTTAAGCTAACAAAATGCTACTGATTGAAATTAAGATAACTCTAACTTACTAGAGTTATCACACCCATAAATTTAGCATTTTGCTAGTCTCGAGCAAATCTAAGGAATAAAAAAAAAAAAACCTTACTAATCAATTAACAAGTACACCACCAATAAAACAAAATAACCAATGAACAATGGATGTACTTATGATCAATATGGAATTCTCTCTAGAGACCTCAAATATCATATGACAATTGAACTATTTTAATTAGTCAATTCAAGTTTTCAAATTTTTCCAAAAATCATCATTAATGTTCATTTACTATACAAGACTTCAAATTACTAAACATTAACCATTCTCAAAAAGGTTCCCAAAAATTAGGTTCTATTCATTCAAATCATCATCTTTTCTCGAATCACAAATATTAAAAAGTTATTCAACCATCTTGACAAGGTCGCATGGAAATAGAAATTCATTAGAAATCTAACTATATGCACATATCACAAAAGTTAGGAACATTAACCTATTAAGGAATGAGTAGCATGATATCAATTATAAGTATTAGAAACATTCTCCCTTGATTCATTGGTATTCTAAATTGTAATTTCTAATGACTTTGTTCGGAAAAATAACATGGGTATATGTCATAATCTCGTACTCATCTTATTACTACTCTCACGACTTATTTCGGAGAAATAATATGGGTACATGTTGGAATCCTTTACTTACCTTATTCCTAAATGCAAAAAAAGGAAAAAAAATATTTTTTCGCACAGCCCTAAATCAAGGATAAGGAGTAAAACATATCTAAGCAGATTAATATCTAATACCAATTATTCACAAATTCGATCAACGTTCCCTATGAAATCATAAAAAATGTCCTAAATTCCTTCTATTCCATTTAACCTAATTTTTTCAAAAGATAAATTGACTAACAAAGTAATATTAATAATTTGATCAAAAACAATATTTCAAGCAAATTTCTCCCAAAATATTAGTACCTCTTCTTGAACGAATGGTAATACCAAATTTTTGAAATTTTTATGTTGCAAATGAACCACTCACACACTTAAATTTATAAAATGACCAATTCCATTAGTTCAATCATATAGTATTACAAGTCAAATATCATCATTGAGTACGAAATTGATCAATTTTTCCATCCAAAAGTCATCAAACACACATATAAATATCAAATAACCATTTCCGACACAAGAAGTAAGCACTCCCAAACTTGACTCTTTTATTCTAATCAATGAGTAAACTCGTCCTATAATTCACCCAAAATTCTAACATAAACCAACAAAAACTAACTTCTTAAGACAAAAATAATATAAACCATGACACAATCTTAATAAAAAGATCACCAGTAAGTGACACCGCCAAGAACACATCAAGCCATGCCATACGATCATTAATTAAGCTCACAATCATCATTTCTAATATGTAAGCATCAATAATAATCTACATGGTGTCAGATTAAGCCCAATAGCCATTATCACCACTCAAACGAATAAATCAAATAAGAACACAATAGGCATCAAACCAAGTATTCAACAATGAAGTTAAATGGATAAAACTCAAATTCAATATCAATACAAGTAATTTGGCATCAGCCTAAGGCTCTTAGCCAATCTAATCAAAAGAAAATTATCTAAATTAAAATATCTAAAAGCATATAATATAATAAACTATAAAGTAGTAAGAAATAAGAATAGAAATGTCTCAAAATTCTGTCAAATAAAATCTTTTTCTTCTTGATGTCTCTTCAGTTGTCAATCCATGCCCCCTTGATCATCCTCATCACCGCCTTGTTGACTTTCCTCAAAGTCATCGTCTAGGCTCAAGCAGGTTCATCAGTCTGTTGTGCTTCATCTTGATGTACAGGAACGGCTGGAGGTATGTAGTGCTGCCCACGAGGTAGTCCATAATATCACAATATTGAATCCATTTGTTGAGTGAGGTGGTGTAGAGCACCTCTCCTATTACTACTAGATTGTTATGCATCACCAATTGGCTATAAATTCAGTATCCTTGTAATTCATGTCTCTCATCTTCTATGAATTGCATATGTATCCTTGAATTGCATATGTATCCTGGAGGCAAAGGAATGAATGATGTTCTTAGGGGCGGTGGTGGAGGCATTTGACCTTCTATGAGATGATGTTTCTCATATTCTCAGACCATCTTGTACACTTACTCATTAATTCTGCCTCTCTGATGCGCTATTGGTGCATCAACAGAATAAGAATACCTTGTAGTGATATATAGATGAATGATTAGACTAGGAGCATACAAATTAGGTCACCCAAAACTATCAAGAAATGCCCTATCTAATCAAACCACCGATATCCTCTAGCATCCCTGTCATAATGGCATAAACCAAAGCCACTTTATCCCTTTTAATGTAGCTTAAAGAATTAGATCCTCATATTCGAAAATTTATGAAATAAAACCACAATTTTACTGCAAGGGATAAACCATGGTGAGAGAATTTCAATTCAACTGTTCTTGTCACATTCATTGCCCAAGCAACTTCAACATCGAACAAAATTCTTTTAATTTCATTTATGTCCTTATTCTTGTTATGCACAAGTTCATGGTACTCATCAGAAGAAACAGAAGACACATTGAAATAAGCATTTATCGCATCAGCACTAAAATAAACTAGAATTCCCTGGACTCTCACTTTGCCATCCTCTAAATCACACAAGTTGCAATGGAACTCTTTGACTAACTAGGTATACCTAGGCTCAACTACCCTATCAAACTCTCCCGATGCCTCGCTTTAATTTAGTTTTCTATCTCTTTTCTTGCCTCTTCATAAGCTCCTCTCAATGTATAGACAAATCAAAGCAGCGCTCCCTTATAACCTCATGCTTTTCATTGTTTTGAAATAAAACCTTAGCCTGATCACTTGAAAATTGAGCTTTTACCACCCGCTCACTCGCCCCACTCAACTCACTAATTAATACTTCACTACTCGCTCCCTCGCCCATCTTTCTTTTTTTTGAACCATCACCTCTACCCCTTGCTCTCATTCTATCCCTTATTTCAGTACTTCCATAAACTCACCTCATCATTTTTATCGGCCCAAAAATAGTCAAATAATTACCAAAGAATGCTTAATTATCAACCAACAAAACAGTCTCAACACAGTAAAGTCTCAAACAATAATCACAAAATTTTCCAACACAAGTTATCTCCAAATGAATCATAACCAAATTCACATGAATTGCCTACAAAAATTTCACACCAAAATTGTTCACAATTTACTCAAAAATTGCCAATAATTCAGAACATCAATTATCCAATCAATCACCAAAAAATTCAACCGAAAATTGTCCCACAATTAAAGTTCTCACGGGCCTAAGCACATAAAAATTGGAAGATAGTGTTTTGAAGAGAAAGCCTTCAATTGTTGATGAAGAGAACCTCCAGTTGAACCTTGGTAAATCCCTTGAAAAGTCCACAATTTGTGACCAATTGATGAAGAAGATGGTTTATGGAGATGAATTGAGTGTCTTTGAGGGTGAATCGATGAAAGAATTTGAGGAATTTCAGAATTGGGGAGAAACGGTATACGGCTAGGGTTCAATTTGGAGAAAAATGGAAGAAGAAGAAGTATCAATTTAATTTTTTAATCTACCTATTTTCATGTCGTAAATGGACTAAAATAGAATTTAAAAAAAGTTCTTTGATGTTGCAACATGGCCATGAAGATGCGCCCTTCCCGTGTTGCAATATTGCGACATGAGATTTGGTGTCGCGACATGGAAAACGAGTCTAATTTTTGGCCTTTATAGAAGTTCGTAGTTGATGTCGCGACATCGACCAAACGAACTCTTATCAAAATACCCCCAGAAGATTAAACTTGATGTTTGATGTCGCGACATGGAGCTGAACTTCTGTAATAGTCATCTTCAACATTTAGCCAATTTTTTCAATTTCTTCCCCAATTCAACCCAATTCTTCTCACCACACACAAACATAAAGAACACAACTATTTGAAGACTAATTCCATCCATTTCCTAGTAGAAATTATATAAATTAAAAGCAATATTTTTAAGACCAAATCTAACCAAATTTAAACCTACTCACTCCAAATTGAAATTAAATTCAAAGTAATACTAAAATTTAACAAAAACATTAAATAAAGCTTGGGTTTCCTTCCAAGAAGCATTCTTTTATAGTCACTAGCTTGACTATGGCAATAATGATCATTCTTGTGCAAATTGGACGGTTTCTCATCTTTCATTGATAACTCCTCCCAAATAAAGTTTGAGTCGATGAGCATTGACCTTGAAAGTGCCTTTTTTCCCTTTAATCTCCATAGCTCCATGAGGAAGGAAACTTGAACCACTTCAATCGGACCATTCTATCTTGATTTGAGTTTCTCCAGAAATAGTTTTAACCTCGAGTTAAAGAGTAATAGCAAGTTACCGGTCTTGAACTCCTTGAACAAAATGAGCTTATCATGCCATGCCTTGGTCTTTTCCTTGTAAATCAAAGAATTCTCATATGATTCGCTCCAGAATTCATCTAACTCATTCAAATCAAGAAGTCTCTTTCCACATGCCCCTTTCAGATCAAAATTTCGACTCCTAAATGCCCAAAATGCTTCGTGCTCAAATCCACCGGAAGATGACATGCTTTTCATAAACAATCTAGTAAGGAGACATGCCAATAGGAGTTTTAAACGCCGTCCTGTAGGCTCGTAATGCACATCCAATTTGAGTGCCCAATCTTTCCTTGCACTATTTACTGTTTTCTCGAAGATTCTCTTCAATTCCCAATTTGAAATCTTAACTTGACCCGAAGTTTGAGAATGGTAGGCTAAGGCAATTCTAAATGCTTCACACCATACTTCATCATCAAAGCTCGAAAATGAGAAATTTTGAAATAAGGTCTCCCATTACTAATAATAATTCTAGGGACTCCAAATCGAAAAAAAATATTTTTTCTAAGAAATTTGGTCACTACTCTTGCGTCATTTGTTGGGGTGGCTATTGCTTCCACCTACTTTGACACGTAGTTCACCGCAACCAAAATGAATTTGTTAGAATATGAGGTAGGAAAGGGTCCCATAAAATCGATACCCCATGCATCAAATACTTCCCACTCAACAATATCATTAAGAGGCATCTCTTGTGTTCTAGAGATATTACCTATCCTTTCGTATTCATCACACTAAAGAACGAACCTTCTAGAGTCCTTGAAGAGTGTTGGCCATTACAAACCACATTGAAGAACTTTGAAAGCCGTACATTGTGCCCCATAATGACCATCTACGAGAGATGAGTAACAATATTTCAAGATGCCATTCACTTCTCCTTCTAGAACATACCTCCTCAATAGACTTGATCATTGTATTTTCAAAAAAGATAAGGTTCTTCCCAAAAGTAATACTTAATTTCTGCAAAGAATTTGCTCTTCTCATTGATATTAAGCATGCTTGGTATCATTCTTGCAACTAAGTAGTTTAGAATGTCGACATTACCAAGGACTTGCTTCCTTTACTTCAAGCAAATTTTCAATTGATGATTCCTCAACAGTGGTCCTTCTTTCTTCACAAGCTTAGATGCTTCAATCCTCGATAAATGATCTACTCTCACATTTTTCAACACCTTTTTGGTCTATAACCTCCCAATCGAACTCCTTCAAAGAAATTATCCATCTCAATAAGCGTGGTTTGGCATCTTGTTTAGAGAATAAGTAGTTCAATGTAGAGTGATCGGTGTGTACAATTATTTTGGACCCAATGAGATAAGGTCTAAACTTGTCAAATGTGAAAACTATAGTAAGTAGTTTCTTTTTTTGTGGTAGAATAATTAATTTGTGACTCATTCAATATCCTACTAAATGCATAGTAAATGACAAGCAATTTTTTATCCACTTTTTGACACAAAACGGCACCTACTGCTTAGTCACATGCATCACACATAAGTCCAAATGGAAGAGACCAATTGGGTGCCTCAATAATTGGTGCATTTACAATGACATGTTTCAACTCATTAGATACATGCAAACAAGAATCATCAAAGTTGAAAACACAATCTTTTTGAAGTAAAGAATATAAAGGTCTAGCTATATGTGAAAAGTTTCTAATGAACCTCCTATAAAAGCCCGCATGGCCAAGAAAACTTCTCACACCTCTAACATTAATAGGTGGGGGCAACTTTTGATCACCTCTATCTTTGCCCTATCAACATCTATGCCTTTCGATGAAACTTTATGACCCAAAATAATTCCTTCTTGCACCATAAAATGACATTTCTCCCAATTAAGCACCAAATTAGTCTCAACACATCTTATCAACACATTAGTCAAATTTGAAAGGCAATCATCAAATGAAATACCAAATACCGACTAACATTATCCATTAAGATTTCTATAAACTTTTCAACCATATCATGAAAGATAACAAACATGCAATGTTGAAATGCACTAGGAGCATTGCAAAGCCGAAAGGGCATTCTCCTATATGCAAAAGTACCAAATGGGCATGTAAAGGTTATTTTCTCTTGATCTTCCGGGCAAATAACAATTTGAAGATAATTGGAATATCCATCAAGAAAATAATAATATGCAAAACCGGCCAATCTTTCAAGTATTTGATCAATAAAAGGTACAGGAAAATGATCTCTACAGGTGGCCTCATTTAATTTACGAAAATCAATGACCAATCTAGAGGGGAGGAGGTCATTGGTTTCACTTACTATCAAGTTAATTCCATCCTTTATAAAGACAACTTGAGTGGGGCTAAACGACTCACTATCGCTAATAGGATATATAATACCGACATTTAAGAGTTTAATAAGCTTCTTCCTCACAACCTCTTTCAAGGTGGGGTCCAACCTTCTTTGAGGTAGATCCCATACCGGTTTATTTTCCTTACTTAACAAAAATTTATACATACAAATAAAAGGGCTAATTTTCCTAATATCATCAATCGATCAAGCAATAACTTTTTTGTACATTTTACACAATCAATTTTTCAAGTTGCTTACTCATTAAAGAAGCATTCATAATTACTAGATATATCTCATTTTCACCAAGATACACATACATCACATGAGTAGTTAGAGGCTTAAGTTCTACCTTAGGGGGATCGTTGGTCAGAAATCCCCTCTGTCTTTTTCATTGCCTTCTTCTTCCTACTCTTGCAATGATGTATTATTCACCAATTGATTCAAGTATTCCAACATTTCTCTTCTTCTTGAACTACATTATTCGGAGTTACCATAGCTCTTTCTAAGGAAGAATTCACCAACTTGTACCAAAAACCATCAATTAGATCATCCACTACATTTATACTCATAACATCATCATACATAGAAGGAAGTTTTAATGATTCAAAACTGTTGAAAGTAACAATTCATCATCATTTATCCAAAATTCTAACTTCCCTTCTTAAACATCTATAAGTGCACACCCGGTTGCAAGGAAAGATCTTCTAAGAATGATTGCCATCTCTTCATCTTCTTCCATATCTAAAACTATGAAATTTGCCGGAAGGTGAAGTTTTCTAATTTTTATAATCATATCCTCAATAATTACTCTTCAAAACTTTATGCTTTGATCCATAAGTTTTAATGAAACACTAATGGGCCTCAACTCTTCTCCATTTAGCATTTTGAAAACTGCATAAGGCATAAGATTGATTGAAGTCACACAGGGCTTTCAAATTGCAAACCTCTAATTTCACAAGGTATGGTGAAGGAACATGGGTCCTTAAGCTTGGGAGGTAATCTCTTTTAGAGTAATGCACTACAATTTTTTGTAAGACATAAAATTTCATCTCCATGCAATGTCTTCTTTGAAGTGAGAACTTGTTTCATGAATTTGGCATAAGTGGGCATGTTTTCAAGTGCCTCCATAATATGAAGGAATAATGATTTCAAGCTCTTTAAATACTTCAAGAAACTTTTTGAATTTCCTTGCTTTTCATCCTCTTTCAACCTTCGAGGAAACGGTACCTTCATTTTCTTGGAGATTTGAAGTGTAGGGTCCTTGTCTTCATTAAATTGCACATTGGGTTTGGTAGGCTCTTTTATCATTTTGCCTTGATCTATTGAAGAATCCCATTTATCTTCCTCACTATCTTCAACTCTTTCCTTTCCTTGGCCTTTCAATGGATTTTTTCTCAACTCCTTATTCTACTTCCTTGCCACTCCTAAGGGTGATAGTTTGAGCTTTCTCTTCTCCTTATTCTTCCTTGGATTTGGAATGGAGTCACTAGGGAAAACCCTCGTAGGTCTCTCATTGTTCAATCTTGCCAATTGACCTATTTCTATCTCCAAATTCCTTGTTGATGCTCTCAAAATTTTATAATCTCTCTTTTGTTCTTCTCTTTCCGTCCTTTCTTTTTCCAATTCTCCTCTCAAATTACTCCGCCTTTCTTTTCTAATCATCTTCATATGCATTTTCTCTTAGAGAAAATTTGTCATTATACATAGGTTGAGAAAAGTTAGAAGGCTGGAAAGGAGGTCTTGGTTGTTATTGTTGAAATGGAGGGTTAGATTGAGATTGAAAAGAATTGGCTTGGAAGTTTCTTTGGTGTGGGAGTTGATAAGGTTTAGATGAGGAACTTGGGGCTTGGTTTTGAAAATTTTGAGGTGAAGGATTATGTTGGTACGGAGGATTTTGTTGATTGTTTGGGTTACTCCAAGAGAAGTTAGGATAATTTTTTCATGAAGGATTGTAAGTATTTCCATAAGGTCCTTGTGAGTTCCTTGAAGATAAAGGTTGATTTGATACAAAGTGGACTTGCTCATTTCCACCTATAGGAACCTTACATTGTCCATTAGAGTGCCCATCACCACAAAAGTCACAAATAAAATTTGATTGAAATGAAGAGCTAATGGCATTCATGGTATTTTATTTTCCCGAAAATACTCCAACACTCTAGTAAAATTGTTCATGACATTCATAAGCATTCCATGTTGAGCAAGGAAGACATCATTAAGATTCAAATTCAACATACCACCTTGGTGGGCATTGGCTAGATTGGCTTGTTGTTGAACTACCATTTGAGTCATGGGCTCATGATAATAATAATTTGGAGCCATTCTATTAAGCAACTCTTGGACCTCTTCCGGTGTTTTGAATGAAATGGAACCATTGGCGGATGTGTCAACAAACGACTTCATCTCTTGAGCCAACCCATTATCGAAAATTTGACTTTTCAGTCAAAGCAGGATGGCATGGTAGGGACATTTCCTCAATAACTCTTTGAAGCATTCCCAAGCCTCACTTAGCTTTCACCAACATCTTGCTTGAAACAAGTGAAGTCATTATGAAGTTTGGAGGTCCTTGAAGGAGGAAAATGCGTCGCCAAGAACTCTTGTGCCAATTAGTTCCAAGTAGTGAAAATACCTTGAGCATGAGAATTGTTGACGCCATGCCTTTGCTCTATCTCTCAAAAAAATGGGAAGACTTTCATACGTATACAATCCGGATGAACTCTATTGAATTTAAATGTGTCTAATACCTCTTCAAAGTTCATTAAATACGTGTAAGAGTCTTCATTCGGACTACATTCGAACATGACATGTGTTTGTAACATTTGAATTAATGGGGCTTTATCTCGCAATTATTTGCTTGCAAGGGCATCCTTACAATACTTTAATTGGCTCCATCAAAATTGGCACCCCATATTCTCTCAAGAGACGACCATTCATATTCACACCATTTCCATTACCAAATCCACCAATTACATGATTTTCGGCTACTTCCTCTTGTTCATCATTCTCATTATTCCTATTCATTTGATTTTGATCAAGGTTAGCCATTTCAATTCTCTCTAACTCTTGTTGAAGCCTTTTGTACATCCGGATTTCCCTCAATTTTTTATCGTTTTCGTAATTCAAGCAAATCAGAGGCTCTTTATCTCTTCTCTTACCATACACTACACAAAGCAAATTCAACCAATTAGTCACAAATGTACCAACATTAACAAACTAAGATTAACTACTAAAAATAAAGAAAATTCCTATTCTACACGACTCTTAAAGTGTCTAATATTGCCAATATACCAAGGACAACTCTCAGCAACGATGCCAAAAATTTGTTCGTACTAGCTAGGTAGAATAAAAATTTCAAATCAATAAGTAATAAAAATCGTAATAACTCCTAACTTCTACACTTGCACCCACAAGTATACAATGCTAGATAGTAGTGTAGGATGAACTGAATCATTCCCACAATGATTGTCAGATTAGCAAGTACTAGGATTTAAAGGTATCAATTTAATAATGAAGGAAAAACTAACTCTAATCAAATTAACCATTTTAAACATGTAAATAAAGGAAACTATAAATTAAAATATCTACTAAAACAAGTAAATTGAACAAGTCAACAACTAATTAGAAGATCAACTACTTTAATCAACTAAAGACATTTATAAGTAAAGGAAAACGCTTAAAATTACTCTAATTCAACTAAATTGAAACTATAATTAAAAGCAATTAATCTAAACTAACTAAAGAAAGCAAGAAGAAAACAAGCAAATGAAGAAAGTGCCATTTCTAAACTAAGAATTTCAAATAAAGGACTAGAAAAGTAAATATTTTTTGAAAATTTGACTTGAATTAAGAAAACCCACTAAAATTTACTAAAATTAAAGCAAGTAATTGAAAATTTTTAGTTAAAGATCACTAAAATTAAGAAACTTAAAACTTACTAAAAAAGCTTGAAATAGAAGTAAAGAGATTGTCAAGAAATTAAACTAGAAAGTAAGAAAAAATTATAGCTACTTGTAGCTAAAGATTGACCAAGTAAAAGTATCTAATCAAAATTAAAATTTGCAAGAAATTAAAGAAAAAATA
The DNA here is from genome assembly GCA_025175665.1 of Cinchona pubescens. Classification (NCBI taxonomy): domain Eukaryota; kingdom Viridiplantae; phylum Streptophyta; class Magnoliopsida; order Gentianales; family Rubiaceae; genus Cinchona; species Cinchona pubescens. The sequence continues at coordinate 268,437 of JANKKI010000097.1, read as the reverse complement.
TAAAGGAAAATTAAATAGAACTTGTATTAAACTAAAAGGTTTGAAGTCTAAGTTGCACTAACTACACTACTAACTATGTCAGTGAAATCTACTAACTACTCTACTATAGTGTGTGTACTAACACCTACTAAAAGTCTATATATATAGTTGGAGTATTACACAAGTTAATAATTAAAATTTGATAGCCAAAATTTACAAAAATACCATAAGTATATTTGCAGGACGCGCCTCAAGATCACGATATCAGATTCGATGTCATGACATGAAACGGAAGTTACATAAACCAAATTTTGCCTCGATGTGGCGACATCGATTTCCATGTGCGACATCAATACTGTTTCAACAAAGGTCTTCAATTCTTCTCTAATCTCTTTTTTGGGCCTCACACTTTGCTCGTTTTGACTTTCATCTTCCAACTATTAACCTTCATAATAATAAACTAAATAAGTAACTAAATTGACTAAAATTCAATAAAAACTCATAATATTCACTAAGAATAAAAATGGAAACACATAATGTAAAAATTAACTAAAATACATAACTAAACACCAAAATTCAGAATTTAAACTAATAAATTGCTATGATTACAAGAGGTAGAAGTAAAATAACTCTAGTTTACTAGAGTTATCATATGGTTTAGTCTAAATTTGCCAATTGAAAAATACATGTATTAGCAAGCTTTTCTAACCATATATTTATAATCCTAATCTCAATTAGGGTTGATTGGTTTTCTATTTAGTGGAATTTGTTAATATTCTATAAAAGCATTTAAAATTAGGGTTAAATGTACTAAACCCTCTGAATTATACTTTGAGTTGCACTTTACTCCTTCAACTTCTTTTATAGGCATTTCAGTCCCCCCGTTTTGTATTGTTGACAAAAGTACCCTTGCTAACTCAACTACTTTGTTTTTCTTTTCCTTATTATTTTTCCCTTAATTTCCTTTTTCCTTTTTCTTCACTTTTTTCTCCTTTCTCTGTAGCCATTACCTACATTATTTGTTCTGTAATAAATAATTTTACGCATAGATTAATTTTTCTAATTTTTCTTTAACTTGTTATTTATTATCATTATAGTTTGTTTAGTTGTTAATTTGTACAAAGTTATAGAGATATATTTGATATATTAAAAAGAAATTTTAATCTAAAATTAAATTATAAACAATGTATAAAATATGTACTTATAATTAGTCAATTATAAATAGTAAAAGAACACAAATTAATCAACTAGTAATATTTTATCAATTTTTTAAAATTTTAAAGTCAAATTCAAGTTACGTAAATTCAAAATCAAATAAAGTTGAGTCTAATAAATTTGACTTATTTGGTCAGTAAATCAAATAAATTAAAAAAATACCTGTTTTATATATAACTAATTCTTGATCTTTTACTTTTATACTTTGAGTACATCAATCCACAAATCTAAAAATAAGAACATACTATATGTTAAGTCAAATATTATAAGTTTGTAATAATAAATTGAATCCACGACCATTATACTCATAAAACATAACCAAATAATAATTAACTATTCGATGAGGCAACAATCACTTTAAACTTTTGCAATGGATAATGCTCAATGATTAAAAGAATATGTGAATTATTATTAATGTATATTATTATGATTTGTGTGTATACATTACAAATTAGATCTATAACTATAAAACAAACGAGAAAATGACCTTAATGTCACCCAAATATACTGTGGTAACTAATATGGTCAGTCAATAATTTTTTTGCCTAAATAGTTACTTCAACTTTTAAACATGTGTCTATAGTGTCACTTTGTCTATTTTCTCTGTCAAGTGATTCATTAGCTTAGTCTCGTGCATATCATTTGAGCTTTAGTGAGGTAAAATTCCCATTATTCATTGTGGTAGTTTACGCTTCAACATTTGTCAAATGCATATAGTTTAGAGCTAAAATAAGTCAAAATAACATAATTTTGAAGAAATCCACTTACACCAATAAAAATAGAAAAATAATAGCAATGGTGGGTAGAGGAGCATATTGGAGATACTAATGGTCAGATTTGGCGTTAGGGAGTCAGATCGGGAATGGTTGGATTTGGAAGTAGGGGATCAAATCGGGATTTGGATCATGGAGCAAGGTTTACTGATCAGGGGCAAGGAGGGAAAGAAAGGGAATGGCAAGACTAGGGAAAGAGGATGGGATGGGGTAGCGAGGACGGGGAGACAGAGTCAGATACTAGATCAAGGGATGAGGTGGCAAGACCGAGTAGGGATAGGGAGGAGATGGCAAGACTAGGGGAAGAAATAGGGAAGCAGTGGTTGAATAGGGATAGAGTGGGCCGTGAGGGCTAAGGGAAAAGGGTAGGAGGTGTGGTGAAAGAGGAGTATAGGGAAAGGAATGGTGGCGGTGGATTGGTTGGAGAAAGGGGTGTGATAAGGTGGTTAGGGGCATCAATTGTAACTTTAATAAATTAAATTATCTGATTTTTTACCCAAAGTTTTTTCTTCTTCTAGTATAACATCTTTTATAATTTTACTATTTTTTAATAATCTAATTTTGACCCCGAAAGTTTTTATAGTTATGTTAGTTCATTGTAGTTGGACAATTTTAACCCTCAAAAAACTAATTTTCATTAGTGCTAAAGGCTCAAGAGTTCATGGAGTGACAATATAAACATATTGTTAGAAGTTGATTGAACATTTAGGCCAGTAAAAATTATTTAGTGACCATATCGACAATCGCAGTATAATTGACTAACCATTAAGGATGTTTTCTCTAAAAAAATTATTTGAAATGTAGTTACAATATATTACATGTACAAGTTAAAATTAGATTATATATACAATTTATACAAATTTACATACATATACCATTGTGTGTGTGCACGTGTATATATATTATATGGTTACATGTACATGTTATAGAAATTTTAGGATTTTTATAGATAGATCACAAAATTATATATGATTACTTCAAGATATAGTATTAAGAGTGAGTTAATGATACATTTGATATATTTATTGACAACAAAAGATGATATATTAATAAGTTGAATGTATAAGTACATAAATTATACCATATGTATCACATATCTATTTTACATCTATAAGTTGTTCAAACTTTAATATATGAAGACTAGGAGTGATTGGTTTTGTTATATTATACATCCTATACCCACCAAAAGAATTAATTTGGTTATAGGATACAAATATAGAGTTTCAAATACTTTATTATATGTTGAGAAAAAGTGTATATATATAGGAAAAAACATGTATCATTTAGGAAAAATGAAAGAAAATAATAATAGTTATTCATTCTAAATTAATTCTGTAATTACTTGAGTATGTAAGAATCATAGAATCTTAACATACAAACTTAAAATAATGTATATTGTTAAAGCATTAAACTTGACTCAACTAAAAAAAGTATTGACATCAATCAATTTTGTATGACATAATAGGTTATAACTATGAATTAAACTTGGGCTAACAACACTCCCCGGTACAAAAGAGTATAACAAACTATGTGGCATTAAGGTATATGACACCAAATAATAGTTGCGGTACTTCTAAAAATAACTAAATTTTGGCCCAATAAACACTACTCGAGCTCAAAAGACTAATAAATACCAAACCCACATCAAAAGAAAGAGTAACCATTCCCTCTTTTGATGTGGGTTTCAACCCTTATGCATGTGAGAGCTATTTAGGTTGCTACAATATTTCACTTGTTTTCTTATATACTAGTTAGGTACATATACAAATATATAGCTAGATAGTATCTATTTATATGATAACTTAATTCTATATGTACTAAAAATAATAGTAATGCATTTAATATCATTATTGAAATAAAAGTATTATATTAATAACTTTTTAAAATTCACCTCTCCATACTCCTTAGTGAGTTGAACCTATGACCAATAGGTCATAGCGGAAACATATTACATTAATAACTTTACACATACAATTATACTAATGTATAAGCATATAAATTGTACAAATATGAGGTATTACATTAATAACGTGATAATTATATTTAAAAAATACATTTAAGATTAAGGATTAAGAATATTGTCAATTATAAATCATTTACCAATTATGTGTCTAATTTTAAACTATGTCTTTCATTTGTTTTGTGTTGTATATCTTATACATGAATATAGTAATATATTATGAGGATATGATGGCTAAAATACCCTAAAATATAATTGTTCTATTTATTTGATCGACATTCAGTCGACAAAAAATCAACTTATTCAGTCAGTAAATCATAAACTAGTCAAATAATAGATCGTTATTTGGTCAATATATTGATTAAATCATAAACTAGTCAAATAATAGACCGTTATTTGGTCGGTATATTGATTAGGAAGGTTAAATCAAAGTCAAGTCGTACATTTGATTATTTAATTAATTTCGAGTCAAAATCGAGACGAAAGTTGAAAAAGTTAAATAGAATTTTTTTTTTAACTTGAATTGACTTGTTAGTTTGACTTGGTTGACTTTTTTACACACTTACATTATAATCTTTTTAATTTTCTTTAAGTTATTGAATTAAATGAACTACTATAAAATTACATATAAGAAACATAATATATAAGAGATACAACTACATCTATTTATGTTTTATTACGCTTAATACAAAGTCCAAACATCGGCCACAAAAAATGCAAAGTCAAAATGTTTGACTTACTTCAATTTAACTTGATTGTTCATTATTGAATTTCTATTAATTATCTTATTTTGGCCAACTGAAAACTTTTGGGACCAAATTTATTTTTAATAAACTTTGGCACTATTTTTGTTTCCCAAATATTGGAGACTAAAATTATATTTTTTGTCAAATAGTGAAGTTGTAGCAAATAGATCGATTAGGCACTTTATAGTATAATTTTTTTCTTCATTAAAAATTGGCACACTAGTCAACACATGGGCCCACTACATGGAAACACACTAAACACTTCCCCTATATGAACTCTCAACTGGAATCCAAATAGAAGTCATCAACCAAGATCCAACTAACACATAATCTACCCGCTTACCAGAAAATCAATAAAACAACTCTTTGAAGGTGATTTTCATCACCTCCTAGAAGAGCAAAAACTCTTATCTTTCTTTGAAAGCTCATATTTTCATACAATATTTCTCAAAACAAAAGAATAAAAACAACCCACTAATCTTCATAAACAACTGTTCATCTCCTGAGTCATTTAAATATTCAATATTTTTCTCAAAATAATAAGAGAGATAAGGATCTTCCGATTTAAAAAAAAAAAACAAAGAGTGAAGGTGAATGTTAGACAGAGAAGATAGAAGAGTTTTATTTATTTATTCTTTCACAGCGAGAGTTGAAAAAGGAGAGATGAATAGTTTACCAGAGAAGATGACGAAGAAAGGAAGGAAAATGAAAAAGATAACTACTATTTTATCCTAAAGTTTAAGTCGTGATGTCAAAAGTAATTTTTTATTATTGTTTTATTGGAACAAACCTTGGTCTCACAGTCGTGCATCTCCACGTATACAAAATTTCATACAGCAACTTCTAACCGGTTCTGTTCTTTTATGCTTCCTTTTTGCCGAGACGTTGCTTTCTTACGGGCTACCATGATAGATAAGCAGACGGATCTCAGACGTCTATATTTGAGAATTATTCGATGTACAAAGTGCACACATAAAACTATTGAATGTAAAGATTAGGATAAAAGATAACGTCAATAGTCTTTGAACTTTTATCAATGATTTTATTCGGTCTCTCAACTTTTAAAAGTATCTGTAGATCCCTAAACTTTTAAATTTGGTTCTACATTGTCTCTCAATATCAAATTCAAGTATAGTAATTTTTACTTTGCCCTCTAAAGGTTTGGTTTATTATCAATTTGACCCTCCCAAGTTCAAAAATTAGGCAAATTGTTTCATTTTAATATTTTTGAATAAATACTTTACTAATGACTAGATAACTGATAAAAAATGACAAAATTAATATTTTAGTACAAGTTGTTCAATCATATATTGTGTTAATATATTGTTATTCATATATTTTTAAGAATATCAACCTTTTATTATGGGTTAATCTGGTCATTTGAATTTCAATAACATATTTAGTAAAATATAGATAACTATATAGAACTCATGCAACTTATAAACTAAGAAAACAAATATAGAAAAATAAATTAAAAAATTTAAATGGAAACAAGTTTTGTTATTATCAATTTTAATTATCAACATTTATCATAGTATATAATCTTGACTTTATAAATATATTAGACTAATTAAGGAAAAAAATATTTTTAAAAATATTTTTCTTAATTTTTATCTTATAAAAAATTATTAGAAAGGTAGTATTGTTATTTTCTCTTGGTCAAATTAGTAAATTATTTAATGTTTATCCAAATATTAAATAAGGCTAAATGTCGTATTCTATAGATTTAGAAGGAGGAAATAAATGTTAATCCTAAATTTCGGGGGCAAAGTAAAATTATAATACTTAAATTTGACATTGAGAGAACATTTAGAGCTAAATTTAAAATTTTAAAGACTTAATAGAAATTTTTAAAAGTTAAAGAACTAAACAAAATCATTGGTAAAAGTTTAGAGACCAATGGAGTCATTTACCCTAAAGATTAACATAACTTTTTTGCATTTGTCTACTAACTATGACTATGCTATGCAAGTTTACTAGCATAACCTATTGAGTTAATAACACTTTGCCCATGAATAAAATGGATAATTACATTTTACTCATCTAAACAAAAAGAATATACACTTTGACCCTATAACACTATTCATCCGTTAATAACTTTAACATTATTAAAAAAATCTAGTTAAATGATTGAAATACCATTAGTACTATATTTTGATTTTTTATGTGTTTAATTTTTGAGAGTGGTCTGATAATTTTGAAAATAAGGAAAATAAATTATGAAATATCTCTATATAATCTATATCAATATATTTTTTGCTCAAATTTTTTGTAATTTTTGGAGTCCAGTTGATATTATTTTGAATTTAAGACTAGATGTAGCACGTTTTCAAAAGTGGAATTATTTTCTACTGAAATTTTTTCTTTAAAGGTCTTGTATGACAATAGATTTTTCATAAAGATTTTATGATATTTTAAAATCTCATAGTAGTTTTTTGAGATTGTATAAAATTTTGTGTAACATGATCTCACTAAACGTATCAAAGTTGATTGGCATTTCATCAAGGAGAATCTCTAATAAAAAAAATATACACTTTTAATTTGTACAGTCCAAAATTCAGTTAGATGATATGTTGCCGAAAGATATTTTCAGGAGAGATGTGAGTAAAATATGATTGATAAATTGAACATGATAGATATCTTAGCACCAACTAGAGGCGGAGTGCCAACATATGCATTTCAAGATATCAAATATTTGTTTGATTCATGCACTTTAGGAAGTATAGGTTAGATTGACTGATTTTATGCATTATAGAAAGTGTTATAAAATTATTATTAAGAACTAATAGTATTATGTTCTAATGATTAAACTAGAAAGTAGTGATGAAAATAATATAATATAAAATAGAGATAAAGAAATTCTCCCTTTTTTTTCTATTTCATTTCATTCACGTAAACCTCTATTTATAGGCTTAAGGTTCACCCATTCTCATAACATTATTTGGACATTACATAGGGTAGTGGAAGTTACATAGAGTAATGTAGAAGATCATGGGGTGAATTATGGGGATAATGGGAGTATTTACAAGAATTGATGTGTAGATCATGGAAAACATGGGTGGACATCTATTAAATGATTCATAACACTCCCCCTTGGATGTCCATCTTCAAGAAAAATGCCTCGTTAAAACCTTACTAGGAAAAACCCAGTGGCATAAAAACCTAGTGAAGGAAAAAGAGTACATTTTCCCAAATATGACATTGTTTCGTTAAAAACCTTACCAGGAAAAATCTAATGGGAAAAAAAACCTTGGTTAAGGAAAATAGTATAGTGTATAATTACTTCCCTTCTTGAGCACATCATTTGACATCTTTCAGTCTGCGCATTCCAGTCTTATAAACCAACTTTTCAAATATTGAAGTCGGTAGTAACTTTGTGAATAAATCAGCTAGATTGTCACTGGAGGGAATTTGTTGAACACTAATCTCACCATTCTTCTAAAGATCATGACTGAAAAAGAATTTTGGTGAAATGTCTTTCGTTCTATCGCCTTTGATGTATCCTTCCTTTAGTTAAGCAATGCATGCTGTATCAGCGTTATCCTCAAACAAGGTAGTAGGGACTCCCTTGTCCAAATGCAAACTTCCTCGAACATGATGGATTACAGATCTTAACCAAAAACACTCCCAATTTGATTCAAGAATTGCTAGTATCTTAGCATGATTAGAAGACGTGGCCGTTATGGTCTGTTTTACTGAACGCCAAGAAATAGCAGTACCACCACATGTGAACACATAACCCGTTTGTGACCAGGCATTATGCGGATCAGATAAATATCTAGCATTTGCATAACCTATAAAATCAGACTTGAGTGATTTATAATAAAAACTCATATCCATCGTACCTTGAAGGTAACGAAATACATGTTTAACACCATTCCAATACTTTCGTGTAGGTGAAGAACTATACCTTGCTAATAAATTCATGGCAAATTATATGTTAGGGTGTGTATGACTAGGAAGATACATTAGTGCTCCAATAGCACTAAGATATGGTACTTCTAGACGAAGTAGTTCTTCATCATTTTCACGATGGGTCGGAAATGATCTTCATGCACATCAAGTGATCTGACAACCATGGGTATGCTTTATCCATATAAAATATTTTAAGCACTTTAGCAGTATAAGCCGACTAGTGCAAAAAGATGATATTATCAAAATACTCAATTTGTAAACCAAGACAAAATTTTGTCTTTCCAAGATGTTTCATTTCAAATTCTTGCTTCAAATAATCAGTAGCTTTTTTAAGCTCTTCAAGAGTTCTAATAAGATTCAAATCATCAACATAAACAGCGATAATGAAAAATCCTGAAACAGATCTCGTAATAAAAATGCATGGACATACAAGATCATTTTAATAGCCTTCTTTTAACAAATATCCACTAAGGCGATTATACCACGTGTGTCCAACTTGCTTTAAGCCATAAAGGTATCTACATAACTTAATCGAGTAAAGATCTAACGAGAGTTATGATCATGCCCTTCTGGCAATTTAAATTCTTTAGGGAGTTTCATATAAATTTCATTATCAAGTGAGCCACATATAAATAGGCCATAACAACATCCATGAGACGCATTTCAAGTTTTTCACATGATGCCGGACAAAGTAAATATTGAAAAGTTGTTGCATCCACCACAGGAGAATATGTCTTAACATAATCAATACCAAGTTTTTGAGAAAAACCTTGGGCAACAAAACGTGCTATATATCGTACAATTTCATTTTTCTCATTTCTCTTGTGTACAAAAACCCATTTATATCCTATGGGTTGCACATCTTCAGGTGTGCGGATTATTCGTCCATAAATTTTTCTTTTAGACAATGAATTAAATTCGGCTTGAATTGCCACTTTTCATTTTGGCTAATCATCTCTATGTTTACATTAATTTACAGACCTAGGTTCAAAATTCTCATTATTATCCATAATAGTATTTTCCACTGCATATGCAAAAATATTATCGATGTTTATTTTATTTCGATTCCACTTCTTTCCAGTCATGACATAATTTATTGAGATCTCATGATTATCACTATTTTCAGGTTATATTCACCTGAATCTCTTCTAAAAATTTATCGTTAGTCATGTCTAGGGACTCTTCAGGAGTTTTTAGTTCTTCATTTTGACCATCTTGATTATTTGTTTCTTTTCTTTTATGAGAAATTTTATCATTGGAACCAATTGGTCTACCACATTTCAAACGTGCTTTAGACTCATTAGCAGTGGTTGCCTATCCTTCAAGGCATCAATTCTAATAGGAGCATTTACAACCAGTACATGAGATTTAGTAACTCTCTTTGAGTCAGTAAAAATGTTTGGCAATTAATTTGCTAAATTTTGCAAATGAATTATCTTTTAAACTTCCAATTCACATTCTTTTGTACGAGGATCAAAATGAGAAAATGATATTCCAACTAAATTCTTATTTGGCTTTATCTTGTCTCCCTCTAATATTGGGAAAACTAATTCATCAAAATGACAATTAGCAAATCGAGTTATAAATAAATCTCCAGTCATTGGCTCAAGATATTTAATTATGGATGGAGATTCAGATGTATACCCAACATATATACTCAACTTCCTTTGTTGGCCCATCTTAGTGCGTTGTGGTAGAGCAATAGGAACATACACCACACTTCCAAAAACTCTTAGATGGGAAATATTTGGTTCTTGACCATGAACCAATTATAATGGGGAGACCTCAAGATAATTTGTTGGCTTTATGCGAATTAACGTTGCTGCATGCAAAATAGCATTTCCCCAAGCAGAAACTGGGAGTTTTGTTCTCATAAGTAATGGCCTAGCAATTAATCGCAAGCGCTTTATAAAACGATTCTGCCAGACTGTTTTGTGTATGAACATAAGTTACAGGATGTTCAACACTTATCCCAACGACATACAATAATCGTTAAAAGCTTGTGAAGTGAATTCACTAACATTGTCAAGACGAATTGTCTTAATGAGATAATTAGGAAAATGAGCGTGCAACCTAATTAACTCTCCTAACAATCTCGCAAACGCCAGGTTATGAGTTGATAATAAGCATACATGACCATCTTGTCCATGTATACTACTATCAATAAAAATCATAAAATATCGAAATGGTCCACAAGGTAGGTGAATAGGCCCACAAATATCCCATATATGCGTTCCAAGAATACAGGAGATTCAGTTTTAACTTTTAATGGTGACGGCCTAATGATCAACTTGCCTTGAGAACAAGCAGCACATGAGTATTCATTAGATCGTAATACTTTTTGACCTATTAAAGAGTGACCACATGAATTCTCAAGAATTCTTCGCATCATTATAGAACCGGGATGGCCCAACCGGTTATGCCAAATAATAAATTCATGAAGATGATTTGTAAACTTTTGGTTTATAGTTACATACGATTCAACTACATTAATATATGTGTAATATAATCCAGAGGAATAAGAAGGTAAATTTTTCAACACAACTTTATTTCCAAAAATAATACTTGTAATATACAAGTATTTAATGTTGCCTTCACATGTAGTCTCCTTATGATATCCATTTCAGTGAATAACTTTAAAACTCAATAAGTTCCTTTGAGATTGATTTTTGAAGAAAATAATGCATCATTAATGCAAAATTTTGTTCCTCCAGGTAAAGTTATAGTTGCTCTTCCGGGGTTTTCAATCAATGTGGTACTACCAGATATAGTAATAACATAAGTTTCTTTCATTATTAAATAAGAAAAATATTTCTTATCTTTAAGTATGGAGTGTGGTGTTGCACTGTTTGCTAGACATAATTCTTTGTTATTGATCATTGAAACGTCCATATTTTTCATCAAAAGTAAAAAAAATCCAAATGAGATATTTTTCTTCTTAAGTACAATATTTAAGAAACATTGAAAAAAAAAAAAAACGAAATCAACAATAAATATTTTATTTAAAAAAAACATCAAATGAAAATTTATTACATTAGAGTAGTTAACTAAAATGACCTATTCTTAGACATTTCCTTCACTAAACAAGTGTCTAGTATCATCTTCAGAGTGATTAACAAAGAAATCAGCAACATCCAAAGAAGTAAAATCAGTAAAGCCATTACCACCAAGATCATGGTGTCAACATCATTACTAATAAAATTAGTCTCTATCTTTTTCTCTTTATTCTTTAATAATTCTTGATAGAGATCAACAAGATATTTTGGCGTACGACAGGTACGAGACCAATGGCTTTTCATGCCACATCGGTAGCACTCATTATCTACTTTCTTTTTATTTTGGTCTCCATCTTTCTCATCACTATTCTTCCATTTCTGGTGGTGAGTTGTGTATTTGGCATGACCACCTAGATTATTAAAATGGTTTTGACCATGTCCTCGGCCACGACCATGGCCTCGATTTTGTCTATTATTGACTGCATGGCTGTTGCATTTGCTTCAGAAAATGGAGCAGCATCAGTTGGACAAGTTTCATGATTTTTCAACAAAAAAAACTCATTATTTGTTCAGCAACAAGGAGATAAGAAATCAGTTTAGAATATTTCTTAAAACCCTTTTCACGATATTGCTGCTGCAGGAGCACATTAGATGCGTGAAAAGTAAAGAATGTTTTCTCCAATAAATCCTCATCAGTTACTTTTTCTGCACATAATTTCAATTGAGAACTGATTCGAAAAATTGCTGAATTATACTCACTTACAGTTATGACATATTGCAAATGCAAATGCATCCAATCATAACGAGCTTTTGAAAGAATAACCGTCTTTTCGTGTTCATACCTCTCCTTTAAAGTAGTCCACAAGATGAAGGGATCCTTTACCATTAGGTACTCATTTTTCAGCTCTTTATCAATGTGATGACGGAGAAAGATCATTGCTTTGGCCTTTTCTTGATTTGTGGCTTTACATTCTTCTTTGATGATTTCTCCAAGACCATTTGCATCTAGATGAATTTTAGTATCTAGTACCCACGATAAGTAATTCTTTCCAATGATATCAAGAGCCACAAACTCAAGTTTTGCAAGGTTAGCAATAATGATAATTGAAATTAAAAAAAAAACAACAAACAAAACTTACCCAATTTATCTAATGGAATTGTTAAGAATTCTCAATAGAAGCTTGAGAAATTGGCTTATAATGAGAATTGTGCTGATAATGTGTTATAAAATTACTATTAAGAACTAGTAGTATTATTTTCTAATGATTAAACTAGAAAATAGTGATAGAAAATAATATAATGTAAAGTAGAGATAAAGAAATTCTCCCTTTCTTTTCTATTTTATTCCATTCAGCTAAGTTTCTATTTATAGGCTTAAGGTTCACTCATTCTCATAACATTATTTGGATATTATATGAGAATATGTAGGTTACATGAGTTACATAGGGTAGTGGGAGTTATATAGAGTAATGTAGAAGATCATGAGATGAATCATGGGGATAATGGGAGTTACAAGAATTGATGTGTAGATCATGAGATAGACCATAGAGAATAATCATGAAGAATATGGGCGGATATCCACTAAATGATTCATAACAGAAAGTAAACATTAGATTGATTTGTTGTTAAATATTATATTTGTTAGTTTTGATTCCTTGGATCATGTAATTATCTATACTAGTGTCTAGATTCATTGAATATGTATCCTTTAAATTAATTTTTATAGTTAATTGTATGTATTAACTTTGTTTATAATGCTTACAAAAGAAAACAACAATTTTCACGGCAGAAACCTCAAGTTATGGAGGAAATTCTCCCACCACACCAACATGAATCGAGCCAACTAAAATTGAGATAAGCAGGGAAGTTTTAGTTCTTGTAGCATGTGAAACAAGGCAAATGCTCGACGCCGTGGAGAAAGTTAGCGCCGCAGTATGTAGTGGACTATTTCTCATCCCTATTGTTAATCTTGTGAACAATATTGGGTCCTACTTTTAATCACCCCCAACTACGGATGGCAGTTGCCATGCTCGGCATGTCGGGCCAAAAGTTCTGCGGGTTACATCTTATGATATGCTGGATTGCCTTTTCAAATAGTGTACTTGGCCAAGAAATAGAAATACTTGACTCAACAACAGCCCCTTGCCAGGCCTTTCACAAGACAGGGTGTTCCGAACTCGGGTTTGCTCACTTTCGATTATTTGATCTTTAAGTTATTATTTATTTCACTTTAAATTAGCACTTAAGATTCTAAATTATTACTTATTATTAAAACATAGTACTTAGTAGTCCAAATTATCTATTATTTCAAATTATTATTAATTAGTACATCATTTTTTATTATTTATTAGTATAAGTTAGATATAACTAAGAAAAAAAGAAACAAGTTATTAGTTATTAAACTAAGTTATTATATAATATTTCATTATTTATTATTACAAATTATTATATATTAGCCCAATAGAAAAAATACATAATGTTATTAGAAAATAGTCATTTAAAATGCTGCAAATTAAAAAAAAAAAAAAAGGGTCTGTTGACCAAGGCAGGACGAGTTGGACACGGGTTGAGAAGTGGGCCGAGTCGTGCCAGTTATGAGTTAGGAAAAGCTATACCTTTAACTCAGCCCTAAGTTCTTAGACAGGGTAGGGGACAGGCCAGCTACAATTCTTAGGCGGGCCCGCTGAGCCGAATAATAAATGAGGCATTGGAGGTCCAGCGGGCCAACCCGATCTATTGCCATATCTACCCCTAACATCAGTAGCCAACTAATAACAACACCCAAAAAATGAAAATTCCCATATGGCTTTATTTTAACTAATAGGTGAGACAGACACCTATATATGTGCTATTTTAAAACATTAATAAAATAAAAATAAAAATAAAAAAAGTTATGAGGAAGTTTTTAGTAGTGGATTTGTACGGTAATTTTATTTGCCCCACCTTTTTCACTTGGTAGTATTTCAGTAAGGATGAAATTTGTATCTAATCATAAACTCACGTCACTACCCTATTTAGATGTTATAGTTACTTTTTTTAACATTTATTTAGAATTAAGAGAATAATGAAAAATTAATATAATGACAGACACCAAACAGAAGTTCGAAAGTTTATAATTTTTTTAACATTTATTTAAAATTAAGAGAATAATGAACAATTAATATAATGACAGACACCAAAGAGAAGTTCGAAAGTTTATAAATAGTAAGATGATTCACTTGTATTATATTATTCAAGAATAACGACATACTAAGCAACAAGTATCCTGTGTGCAAAGATTACGAGTTTATGATGATAAATAAGAATCCATGTTCCACTCTGCTAAGATATCCTTTAATTTTCTGATTGCCACATCATTTCATTTCTGTGAAAGTATGCATCTGTTACATATGTTAGAAAGGGACACAAGCAAATTGTGGGTAAAGTCTTTAAAGAGTCCCTTGTATTGGGAGTTTTTTGCGACAGACTTGCTGAACAGATGATCAATAGTACCATCTCCAAAGTGAGCATGAATGATTGGTTCATAAACAGCTCTCAAGCTCCTAGATGTATGCTGGCCATGGGTCCCGTTTTGCAACAACATCCAAGAGTCAGATATATATATATATATATATGTTTGATCGTTGGCATAATTCAATTTGTGATCCATAGATAGCTTTTTGTTCATGCATGCAATAGTCACCAAACTATTTGTTTGTTGCATACGTCATCGTAACTATTTTGTAAATTTGATCATTAAACTACCTTAAATGTATGTTTGGATTCACTTTCTTTTATTTTTGTTGTGATTGCAAATACACACCCAAGGTAGTTCAATATCCAAATTTGTATACGAAGTGACTCCAAACACACATTTAATGTAGTTCAGTGATCAAATTTACAAAATAAATAGTTTAGTAATCTTGTATACAATAACTTAATAGTTTGGTGACTATTAGTGTATTTTGCTCATTAGTTTATATATCGCAACAAAATTCAGTAGATATTTCTGCATTGTGTATTCAGAAAAGTGATGCAATCTTTAAGCCTATTGACAAATTTTGATTTCTTGCATAGAGAAATGCTATAATAAATGTAATGAAATGAAAAACTTTTCCGCTACATAAGAATACATAAAAGCAATCGGAAGATTCACCAAAATTAAGTCAAAGCAGGAGGTAACTTACAGAAGAATGATAATGTAAACAAAATAGCAAAATCCTATGGAGGATGCATCATTTGGAGGCTTTTTACAATCCGAGAACTTTTTTGGCCACCACCAGTGAATTAGAACAATTAACAGACCTCCCTTGGAACTGATTATTGCAATTTCATCGTGCCAAGAATCCATGACGAGAAATGGCAATCTCAAAGGCCTGTATTCTCTCTCCCCTTGCAAAACCATTGCGATCGTATGATGAGATTTCGTTAATGTCCAGATCAATACACGCCTTGACAAGCTCTTCACCAACACGTTGAGCTGCTTCCTGAGATTATCAATTACCTAAAATCAGATTGAAATATGGTCGGAGGAAAACCTCATTAAGCACAAGAACAAAACTAAGTTTTTTCAACTGAAATTGATCCACAACTTAAAAGCCTGGAAAAGAGAAAAGAAGTGGCATTTGGAACTATGTAAACGTCAATTCAACAACACAGGTTTCGATATGTAAGGTATATTTCGTTCTTTTTTCACTCTTCATTTTGAGAGAGAAGGGGGAAACTAACAATGGTGGTGCAGGACGAATATGATCCTGGCAAATTGATTTCTGTAAAGTACTGGCATAGAACAAACATTTCTTGTTCTGATCATCAACTATCATACCATATAGCTGCTTATCTGAACAGAAAACTGACAGCCTTGGTTTTGTTGCTGAGCCATTAAACTGGTCAAGAAAATAAAGAATAAAATAAGAACCACACTTTGCAAAAGTCAGTGGAAAAAGCTGGGAAAATAAGGAAGCAATTCTACAAGGCAAGATGACATACAAAAATGTCCCATACAAGTGATTAAATCATTGCAATTTGCAAATGCATTCATCCTTGAACTCCATAAAGAAATATCAAAAGTCCTCCTTGTCAATCAATTGATAAACTTTCCACAGTTCGAATGGAACTATTCGGCACTTCATATCAGAAATTTAAAAGTATTCCATAGCATCATAAATTCATAATCATATGTTCTAATCGCAAAGCACAAAGTTCTACCTTCTTTCTCAATCTAATGTTTTGGCTTTTTGCACTATCAGTCTCTACGAGTATAGGCCCTTGCTTCAATCACCAGACGCTGCATAGCTAGATATCAACAAAACAAACAGAGCTGGAGTTATATGACTGCTTCAACATGATGAGAATTAAATATTCAACCATCCTATACACTCAAAAACAAAATCCAAACAAGGGCTGATGACCAACCCATACAAACCACTATTGTCTACAAGCAGTTAGACTTCATTTTCTCCGTGGATACATATAGCTAAGACAAAGAAAGGGAAACAGAGGATTTTTTTTCTTCACGTTTCCCTCCTTCAAGCATCAGCTATCACAAATTTTTTTTTTTTTTTCCAATTTCCTAGTCACTTGATTGAAGTTCTTAATTTCCTCCTTCCTATGTGAGCTTCAAATAAGCAATATACTGTCCTCTTGGTTTGTGGACTTATAGAAATATAACAAGATCATATAATTTCCTGCACAAGTGTTCTGATGTGCTCTCTTATTAAACAACAAAGCCCCTCTAAATTCAAATTATGTTGCCTCCCTATTAGCAGATGAGTTTAAGGATATGATGTTTTGCATGATTAGAAAAGTTATCAAAGGAACAGAACCCACAAAGAAAAGTAAAAGATAAAGGGAATTCTGGTGAGTACTAATTGTCAAACTCACCGGCTCTATTTACGGCAAGGATGTTATCAGACCGAGCGAGTAGAGCAGTTCCATAGAACTGACAAGTAGTCGTCAACTGCAGCTGCTGTAAGTGCA
Source organism: Cinchona pubescens (assembly GCA_025175665.1). NCBI lineage: Eukaryota > Viridiplantae > Streptophyta > Magnoliopsida > Gentianales > Rubiaceae > Cinchona > Cinchona pubescens. The sequence goes on along the minus strand of JANKKI010000097.1, from coordinate 250,895 downwards.
ACCCAGTAGAAGTCAAAGCACCCATTGCTAGCGAAAATCTGAAGTTCAGAGACGAAAGGCAACCTTCATTAGACATACGTTCTCTCTCAGTAATTTTTACAAACACTAGACGTGCAATATTACCTCTGGTAATGTACATTACCTTATTGTTCTTGAAATTCGGTTCCCGATGTTTTGGTTAAAAAACAAAAAAAATGTTTGACAAATAAGTTGTTCCTATGGTTTGGATTGGATAGCTAATAGGCAAATGATATTGCCACAGCTAATTCCTTATTGCCACACCATTTTCTAGTAATATGACAGACATTTTTTACAACTCACTCTACCCTCAATCAATCCGCTCTCTCACAACACCGTCTCTCCGTCCGGAAACAGAACTGTTCATCATCCTCTCCCAGCTTTTACATCATCAATCCCAGTCACGCGGACCACTTCGTCGGCGACTTTCCGACAAAACGTTCTCTCCTTGGATCCGTTGACACCCTCATCGAAAGAAGTGTAGACCTTAGAAACCTCCTCAGAACCCTCCCCCGGGTTGAAACTGAAAGGGTTTGTTGAACCCGTACATTTTTATGGGTTGCTTAAGAACTGGTGGTTTTTTTGTGGCTGTTGGAGTTTTCGACAGGACTTCTTTAGTTAATTATTTCTTTATAAGGAGATGTTGAATTTGTGGAGCTAGGAAAAGGGAGGGTGGTTTAGAGGAAAGGAAAGGAGTGGAGGGGAGGAGGGAAGAAAAGGAGGACAGAATTTGGGGGGTTGACTTAGATAAAGGTTGTATTGTCATTTAGTTAAAAATGCAGTGGCAGTAACATTGCCCTAGCAAATCATGATCCAGTATTTGGGAAAGGGAAAAGATTAATTTGCCTTATATTTTAAGGATATTAATTAATTTGGTTTTTTATTTATTAAAAAAATCAAAATTAGTTCTTCATAATTAAAAAAATTAATTAATTTAATGCTTAAGATGAAAATTATGGATAAACTAATGAAATTGTTGACAACACACTTACAACAGGAGCCACGTAATTATCACGTCATTTGGTGCATTAATATGTTCATAATTTTCATTATATGATTTAGATTGGTTACATTTTAAGGTAAAGAACCAGATTAGTCGATACATCAAAGATAAAGGACTAAATAATTGGTTCCTTCCAATTCCCCGTTTGGATTATTTTTTTACTCATATTTTACCACTTTTTACTTTGTTATTTATACTTTTATGAAATATTTGTTTGGTCAGCAAAAATTTTTTTGGTCAACTTCTTTTTACTTTTTTCAAAAATACTATTCATTATTTACACAATTCAAATTTTTCTTTCACTATTTATTTGAATCTATTCAATCAATTATTTTACTATTCGTCTATACGCGTATTATACTATTCACATATATTAGCATTAAATTTTTTTTATACTATCCATTACTATTCATTGTTCTGAATTTTTTTTGGCAAAGAAAAAATAGAAATGTAAGTTCGGACTTCCGAACCTATCCATTACTATTCATTGGTCTGAATTTTTTTTGGCAAAAAAAAATAGAAATGTAAGTCGGACTTGCAAACCTAGGTTCGGAAATCCGAAGTATAGGCAGAAAAATAGAGTTTAAAATAGTATACAAGGTGCAGACTTCCGAATGTAGGTTCGGGAATCCGAAATATAGGCAGAAAAATAGAGTTTAAAATAGTATATGAAGTTCGGACTTTCGAACCTATGTTGGAAAATCCGGAGAATGGGCAGAAAAGTGCAAATTTTAAATTATATTCTTATTTTGTATTAAATAAATACATGTTTAGCATACACATATAGACATATTTCATTTTTTAAAATTCGGATTTCAAATGACGAACAGGTAACTACCTTTGTATGTGGCTTTTAATACTTGATTTATGGTATAAAAAAAAGTGAACGGGATTCTGTATTTTAATATTAATAATTTTATTCAAATTTTGTCTACATATTTTTTCTTTTAGTGCACAAAATACTAAGTAATTTTTAAATTATATTTTTTATTTTATATTAAATAAATACATGTTAGCATACATGTATAAGTATATCTTGCTTTTTAAGATTCGGATTTCAAATGACGTGAAGGCAACTATGTTTGTGTGTGGTTTTTAGTACTTGATTTGATGGTATGAAAAAGAAAAGTGAACAAAATTATATATTTTGATATTAGTAATTTCGTTTTACTTTCGCGTACGTTTTTTATCTTTTAGTACAAAAAACACTATCCAAACACTTATGTACAAAAAATTATTTACATTATTCACAATACAAATACTTACTCAAATTATTTACATTTTTTTATTATGTGCCACATTACTCAAATAATTCCTCGAATAATGCACCAAAATAATACTGCGTCCAAATAATGCAATCCATACGGGGCCATTGTTTTGTTTGGATATTTTCTTTTTCCATTATTTTTGCAATCCTTTCATACACTTACATATATCCCTAAAAAAAATTGTTACGGTACTCATCTAAATAATATTCCAACCATAATAGCTGTCTAAACAAATTTGGTCAGAGTATTATTGTGTTTGGTCAAATGACTATTTTTCACCAAATAATATTTTCATTGATCATATTTTGTCATATTCATTACTTACATTACGTATTGTTTCCTTTGTACTTTATTCGAAACATCTATTATTATTCACTAATCATTTTCTCCATTTCTCGCATTATGCATTATTATCCATTTTTTTACAATTGGTCACACTAATTAAAGTTTTGGTATGTCAAAATTCCTCCACCATTGTTTACTATTCATGTTCTTCATACCTATTTTTATCCTTACTTCTTTCATGGGTTTGCTACTTGTTTTTCCCTTTGGTATAGTTAGAACAAATTGTTAAAAAGTCACAATGAAAATTTTTAATTTTATGGATTTTTGTCGTTAAACTACTAAAAAGGTTATTTTTCCAACTCTATCTATGTTTTTTGTTGAGCATTCTATTTGGTCAAACATGTGTTGTGCACATGACTAATTAGGGGTAAAATTGTCAAAAAATAATATCACTTAACTCTAAATTGAACCCATGGCCACCAACATACGATATTGCCACCGGCCTCACTCCATTATTTCCACATCCCAAAACCTATATGCAACAGACTAGAAACATGAAATTTGTTGGAAACTCTCATTTGAGACATCAAACTTATATTAGTTGAACCCATTAGTTGAAAAAATTTTAAAAAAAAATTAGATGAACTCATGCCATCTTCACTCGCTTGGATTGCCACCATTCTCACCCGATCACCACCGATTTTCCAAAACCCATGCATGACTTATCACCACCAATTTCTCAAGACCTATACATGACTCAGCACCACCAATTCCCCAATACCCAAGACCACTAATTGCCACCACTCATGACACCCATGACCGCCAATTGTTCAAACGCCATATGTAGCAACTCAAACTCAGATCCATTCTAAAAGTAATTCGAGGGACAGATCCAAAATCCCAATCTTGATTTACTCCCTTGACACCATTGCAAAAAAAAAAGCAAGAGATTTGAGTAAATTTCTAAGTAGATTTTTCTTATTTAAAAAAATTATGGGTCTTTAAAAACTTGTCGTTAAAGATCCACATTTTAGGGTCATCTCTTACTCCCGAAGCATTAGTAACCAATTGTAAATGTAAATGTATGGTGGGGGAAGGCCGTCTAAAATATGGTGGTTTGGGTGATGGGTTTGAAGGGATTGGTTGAGTTTTTGAAGGATGGGAATAGAGGTAACACAGTGGTGTAGTCCAAGTTGGGTTTTTTTTTTCCCTTAATTTAGGAATAAAACAAAAGGCCTTCCCAGTTTGAGAAGGCTTTTTGTTGAATGTATATAAAGGCCTCAGACATATATGGTACATACGACTTAAGTTGTATGGATGTACCATTGAGCCTATAATTAATTAAAAAAATATGTTTTTTTACGATCAATATTTAGTGTTTGAGCTTATGGTTAATGGTTTAAGGTTTAGTGTTTAGGGTTTGAGTTCATATTCAGTTATATTACACAAAACCTAAATAAAAAAATGTAGAGGTTTGTAATATTTTTGGGTTTTAGTGTGTATTAATGAAATTTTTTTGTGGAAGTGGTTTGAAGTGCGTAAATGGAAGAGTTAATTTTAAAGAAAAATAATTATGTAAACGAACATTAAATACTGCAAATCACAATAAATTAAGGGTTACAAGAACATGAAACCTTAAAATATAGACAAGGTTTTTTAAATAATAAGAAAAAAAATCCTAGTCCATGTTTATGTTTGGTGGACAATTCCTAACATTATGACCGCTCATACGACATGTGGTACATTTTCTTGGAGCATTAGGACACCTTGTATCTATCTCGTTTCGTATCTTAGCATTTCTTGTTTTTCCAATCTTAGCAGGTGCCAACAATCCTATTAGGAAACAGTGTGAGACTAAAATCAGCAACTTCCTAATAATCCAAATGTCGGAGTGAATTAAAGTGACCGGAGTACATTTGTAGATATATTTGGTTTGTGTGCACTTTACCAACAAAGATAACAGGACTGATTCTACAATTAAAACAAATAGCACTGACATGCGGACATAGAAATTGCAGTATCATCCATTTTCCATAATGCATGTTCTTTCTCGTAAGTTCACAATCTGCACATTTTTACCCCTTCCATGCAGCTAAAGAGCTATTTTAATGTTGTATATTTGACGTTAAAGGTCAAACTCCTAAATTGTGTTGACCCGGGTAGTGTTTTCAATTTTGAGATTTTTTCCCAAATTCTCGTTGGTAAGTAGAATCTAGCATGTCTTATCATTTTGCTGTGCTGGTTAAAAAGTTCAATTGTTTTATGAAAAGTGAAGTCAACACAAAGCTTAAATGGTAAATAGCAGGCTTCTTTAAGGACTTTCTTCCAACTTTTAATTTCTGTGTCATGTTGGTCGATAAAATGCTCCAATGAAGCCCGTCATCACGAGAATAAGCCCATTGTTCTGGCTTGATATTCTTATTCATGAACTAATTGTAAGCTTCAGGACTCGTTTTCATATTAGCTCCATATACTAATTGAACTTTCGATGTTGCCTCGCACTTCCAGTCAGCCAACATAGATCCTTTAGCTTTTGATTTCTAAACTTCTTGTTGAAATTACTTTTGACATGGATAAGACAGAAGGTATGTACCTCACAAGGTGGCCTCCAAAATTCTAGATTGTTCATTGCATTGATGATACCTTTGTGGCGATTTGATATGACGCAAATATAGTGCACATCCTGAAAAACATGAACCCTTAGTTAGGTAATGAACCAACTCCAACTATTAGTTGTTTTCTCATCGACATGTGCATATGCCAGTGGTAGTTGATGGTTGTCAATAGCATCATGCTCGACTGCGACTAGGAGCTTCTCTTTATAAGCACTCCTTAGGAACGTTCGCCATCCACACATATAACAAGTTTACTATATAGGAATGCATGATTGAAGGTTCAAATGCCCAAAATACAAAGTCGAGGTTCTTTTTTAATGACGGTTTTGTGGATGATGTCTCTACCCCACAACGGTTCCAAGGTTTTGTGCTTCTAATTCCTGAAAATATTTTGGCAGCTGAGTAACTGATAGTGGCCAATCACTGTAAAATATGTCAATGACTTTTCAAAACCACACCATGCCTTTTTATATGAGATGTCCACGTGCGTTTTGTCCTTAATGTGTGCTTGAATTTTCTTCACAGGTTTGCAAGGGTTCTTTTCGATGGAATAAAGTATACTCTCAGCTAGATTCTCATAGCTCAACTGGCTGTGACCATTGTTGTTACACATTCTAATGCAAGAGTGCATATCAACAATTTTGGTTATCTGCCACATTTTATGAGTGCTCTTTTTAACAGTCCTGACCATCTAGTTGCAATGATTGTTAGTGCGTATAGTCTTGCACTTTGCTATCCTGGCATGGAGGATGTTATGCTTACTTTGGGTCACAATAAACTCCTTGTTGTGTTAGATGGACCATAACTTAGTTGCCTTTGAAAGGTGTTTCTTGCTCTTGAAAAGCATGCCCAAACGTAACTTTATGTTAGTGTCACTGCACATGTTCATGTGCTTGCCATAGTCTCTACCAGTTGCATTGAAAGAAAGAGTATTGCCAATATCAGAGTACAAGGCATGTGCACGTAGGACATATGATGGCACTACAATGTTACTGACATAAGCTACTTCGTGCGATGATGAAAGACCTTCAATAGTTTGATTGCTGCCTCTATAACATCTGCAGACCACCACTAGAATCACTGTTATTTGACGGTGGTTTTTCAGAGTCATCGTCCAAGTCACATGTAGAGTCGTTATGAATTTGATCACTATCTTCTTCACAAATTGGGCTTTCATGCATAGGATAATGTCCCTATACATGTCATGACCAAATGTTTGAATTGAATTTTGTAGTTTGGGGACATGGTAGCTGCTAACTGATCAGTCTTAAAATTTGATTAAAAACAACTAACCCAGTATTTTGGGGAGCATCACTACAAATTTGTTGAAAAGGTTGTGATGCAAATTGGATACCAAATGGTTGTGAAATGGTATCAAGAATACTCAAATTTAATTGCGAATTATCGACATAAATGAATTGAGGTATTTTTTTTTGCTTCAACGTAGATCTCTGCCTAGAAATACGAGATTTTCAATTTTATGTCATACATTGCTTGTAGATTATCATTATATGTCAAATGGAGTCCAAACCACGTACAATATCCATGACCATCAGAATGAGGCATACGCAATGTCAAATACAAAGTATATGAACTTGGATGTGACTTCATGTAGTGATATATCTTTGATTGCAACTCATCAAAACTTATTCCTGTGTTTGCACGTTGCGGTTCGTAACTCAAACTGCAATGGGGCAGGTTTACTATTTTTCCACCCCAATAAAAGCAGAATCTAATTAGCATATCAGAAGACATTTGATTGTGTATTGTTATAGAAAAATAAAATTTGTTTGAATGAATTATTTATAAATGAAATGCATATTTATAGATTCTCAATAACTATCCATATATACGACCTACAAAAACCTATTCATTCATAAAATGCAAACAATATATATGACCTAGAAAAGACAAACAATATATATAGCCCAAGAAACACTAAATATAAAAACAACCTATATCTATGTGACCTAGAAAATAGTAAGTGTGTTTAGCTTACATGAGTAACATAAGTAAGAGTGTGTTTAGTCTATATGACAAATAAGAGTGAATCAATTCAAACAATTTATTTCATTCATTGTTAATTTCATAATCACTCTCATTTACAGGGGATGCCCAAGTATCAAAGGCCATGTCGGGCCATTCATCTCTACCATGGTATCTAGTTATTAAACCATCACGATAAGCCTCCCCACGCTTTATACATAAGGAAATGTGATTATTTTGTTCACGTATATGACACAAAGCTTGTTCAAATTCTCCAACATGGGATACATTGGCTCATCATCTATGCTTTTAAATTGGGAAGGTTGAGTTTTAACCTGTCATCCCATCCCTCCAATAACACAACGATGTTGTTGTTTCTTTTTCTAGTTTGTCTTTAAGTTCCTCTTGCTCTTCCACACAAATTCCTACTCCAACTGCATTGTGGCATTCAAGCATGCTAAATACCTTTCATGCAGATCTAGAGAGTATGAAACAGTATCAACCAAATGATAACTACATCCAAGCATTTCAAATAGGTTACCTGGTTTAAATTTTTACAAGAAATTGATAAGTCAATTGAAATTTATCTATGCGAAACCAAATTGCAAAAAATGAATGTGAATACCATCAAGTGTTGTTGTATTTATAATAAAAATTTTGTACAAGGAGATATATAAGTTGGTTTACAAAAATGCGACCTTTATTAATACTAACTATTTCACCACGTCCGAATATACAATGAAGATGACATATCAATGTTGTTGATGTCGAGGATGACGTGGGTTCTACGCTCATCAAAGCAACAATGTTGATGCCTCAAAGCTCGTGGCCATAATGTCGTCATAAAATGGTCACCTTCTTCAATCTAGTTTCCTGAAGTTGCTACTCATCATGGTAGTCATCTTCCCGATACTCCTTATCTTGTTGTTCAAACTCATGCTGTCCTAAAGACATAAAGTCAAAGTTGGAATGATACATAAGAGATACATGGTGTGAAACCAACCCAAATAGAGGATTGGTGTGTGGTGGGGTCATAGTTCTGTACCCTAACTATGGCTTTGATTGAGTCAGACCATGTCTACCATATGAATGAGAATGGCCAGCTTCCTCACGATCATGTGAATATGAAGGTCCTGCTTCGTAGCCACCATGTGAATATGACAGACTAACTCCCTGATCACCATGTGAATGTGATGGGCCTACTCTATGGCCACCATGTGGAGGAGCCTGAATAGGGTAATGTTGGGGTTGTCGTCCTCCACGTCTAGGAGGAACAACACACTCTTTTAGTTGATGTAGCTTAGCTACGCAACGGTTGAGATAAGAGAGGCTCCATAGGAGGTGCCTCTATTGGCCCCATGGCAACTCTAACATGCTAACCCATATGGTGAAGTGATCCAAAAGCTATGCTCCTCATGTTATTTAACAATTCAATTTCTTCCCAACGAGCTCCGGGCATTACTTGCAACGTCATATATCCAAAGCGTGTGACAATATTAGCCTGCAATAACAAAGTCATCCGGTTAATTTAGAAATATCATGTTGAGTATAAAGTAGTCATCCATTCACATATTGGTCTAACCAAATACTCAGACATCACTGCTTCACCTTTGTATCCATTAACTCCTAGTGCTCGTGTTGTAGGACAACGAATATATAGTAATATCCACATCCTATACCATCGAAGATAGTTCACCATATGGACAAGGGAGCCTTCAATCGCCACGCTCATATCTACAGTAGCTGCATGATTAGCCCGCATAGAAACCTATTGGATATAACGTTGGGCTAATCTACAAGTTTCCAACATTACCAACATGCGCCATGCTGTGAAGGCGACATCTATATCAATAGAGTAAGGGATGTCCTGTAGCAGACTGAACTGTGTCATCACTTTATGAAGAAAATGAAACTCCACAATCTCTCAACATATGAGAGGGCATTAAGCTCTCCATATGTGCCGACTGGATATACGTAAGCAGGTAATGTCGCTAATACATGGACTCTGTATAGCGTCCAAACAAACTGCAAAAAATTGACATTATTTATATTATTTACAACAAGATATATTAATAGCACAATTATTCAACAATGTTGTAATACTAAGCCAAGATTATTAACCTTGACTACAAAACTAACTAAAGTAGGAAATTTATAAGTGTAGATGAGAGAATAGTAGACACAGAAATAATAGGAAATTCTCCAATACTATATATTATCAACTTTCATAAGCTTTTCAAAAACCCTTTCAAAAGCTCTTACAAATGAGGTACCTAAATCCCCTATTTATAGAGTTACAAGATAGGGGATATGCTCATAAATAAACACTTAACATGATACATGAATCACGGGGATCATTAAGTCTTCACATAATTCAAAGGGATGAATATTACATTAACCGATGTGGTTGGGAAGATGAATGGACATCCACCTTATACAATTCATAACACTTCCCCTTGGATGTCCATGCCTTAAAGAATACGCGAAGAATTACTGCCTCATTAAAAACCTTTGCCAAGAAAAACCTAGTCGAAAAAAACCATGGTAGAGGAAAAAAGAGTACAGTGCGTATTCAATGTTTATAGTACACTTTTGAATGCTATCTCATTAAAAACCTTGCCAAGATAATCTATTGGGACAAAACCATGGCCAAGGAAAAAAGAGTACAATGTGTACTTATCCCCCCCTCATAAAAGTATCACTTGATATCCTTGAGATGATGAATCCTAATTTTACAAACTGACTTCTCGAATATTGTTGCTGGTATCACCTTTGGATAAATCGGCTAGATCATCATATGAGCAAATTTGTTGGATGTCAACAATTTCATCATTCTTCTAAAAATCATGAGAGAAGAAAACTTTCAGAGAAATGTAGCCTCTCTTTAGTTAAGCAACATATTCAGCATTGTCCTTATATGATATCATTAGAAGTCTCACTTCTAATGTTAAACCACATATCTTCTAGATATGTTGGGTCAATAACTGTAGTCAAACATATTCACTACTTGCTTCATATATTGCAATTATTTCAACAATGACGGCAAGAAGTAATGACTAAAATTTTGATCACCATGATATCAATTTCATCATAACTCATTCGAAATCAAACTTTGTGTTGGATTAGATGAATATCTAACATTTGCATCACCAACTAACTTTGATTTAGATTCGTCTAAGTAAAATATACTCATATAAATAATGCCTCAGAGAAATTGAAGTACATGCTTGATGTCATTCCAATATCTTTGTATAAGACAATAACTATATCGTGCTAACAAATTTACAGTACATGTTAGCACTAAGAGATATGGTACTTTAGGACAGCAATAAGCTCTTCGCCATTCTCATGAAGACGATAAATTATTATTCTTGACATCAATCAATCGCACAACCATTGGGATACTCAATGGATGTATTTTATACAAATAGAATCTTTCTAATACCTTTTTGGTATAAATTCATTGATGAACAAAAATTTCGTTCGGTAAGTGCTCGAACTACAGATCTTTGTGAAGATCAATTTATTATCTTTTGAACCTCTTCAAGAGTTCTAATGAAGCTCTTCAGGAGTTCTAAAGAAATTCTTCAAGAATTCAAATAATATTTATATCATTAGCATATACTGCAGTTATCAAGAATTCAAATAATATTTATATCATTAGCATATACTGCAGTTATCACAAACTCTGATTTTATGCCTTTTGTGAAAACGAATAGGCAAATTAGGTCATTTTTATAACTCTTAGTCAAGAGATACTCATTGAGGAGATTATATTATATTCCTCTAGATTGCTTTGTACTAATCCATACAAGGATTTCTGCAATCTCATAGATTGAACAATGTTCCCGGAGAACTTTACATGCTTCAGGCATGTTAAATCCTTTAGGAATTTTCATATAGATATCGATACCAAATGAGACATACAAAATATGCTCAATATCCGCATTTCAATTTTTCATGAACAGCCACACAAATTAGTTATCTAAAGGTGATTACATTCACCACAAGAGAATAAATTTCTTTATCATCAATGCCGGATTTTGCAAAAACTTTCGCTCAACAAGGTGTGCTTTATATGGCACAATTTCATTCTTATTATTTTGGTTTTAGACAAATATATTTGTACCCAACTAGCTCTACACCTTTAGGAATTTGGACTACAGGTCCAAAGTTTTCACATTTTGAACTTGAATTTTCTTATATTGCGTCTTTCAATCATTTCTATGTCGATATTCTTCGACAAATTTACATTCATGATCCTCATTTTCCATTCAAAATATCAGCTGATATTATAAACAATAATATGCAGTCGAAGAGAATCTCTTTTCGGTTATTAGGATCTTTTTCAATAGTGACATAACTTATCGAGATCTCTTTGTTTTCATTAGATTCAGGTGCCTAATCCACTTCTGGAGTTTTACAATTAGTTTATGTCTATGGCCTTTTAAGGAGCACTCGCCTCCATTCTATGACAATCTTTAACATTTGCTTCTTTTCTCTGACAATAATTTTACCATTTGGAACCGACTAGTCAACCACAATTTATGCGTGGCTAGCTATCATTTATATGGCTATCCTGTTGGGACACCAATTGGAGCATTTCAGCTGGTATATGAGATTTTTCCCATTTTAGGTCAATAATGAATCTGACAGTTGATTCACAATATTTTGTAAATGAATTATTTTGTGAACTTCAAGTTCACATACTTTGTACGAGAATCAAAATATGATAATTTCATTTCATTCAATTTTCTATCTAGCTGCTCATCTTCTCCCATTGATATTGGGAAACATTTTTATTTCAATCAACTAATTATGTAATATATAAGCGCCCTATAATATTTCTAGATCAAGATATTTAATCATAAAGGGCAACTCACATCATATATATATTCCTAACTTTCTTTTATGACCTATCTTTATGTGTTGTGGTGGAGTAATTAGAACACATATCGCACAACCAAAAATCCATAGATAGAAAAATTAGCCTTTTGACCAAAAGCCAATTATAATGGGGAGAATAACTTGTTGGTTTGATGCTTATAAATGTTGCTGCAAGCAACATAACATGTTCTCATAAGTAATGGTCTAACTATTTTGGAAGCATTTTATTAACAATTTAGACCATTTTGTGTATAAACACGTGCTTCAAGACGTTCATACAAATATCATCAAATATTTGAAATATGTATTCAAGTTTGGTATAATTTGACGTGATTCAAACTAATCAAAATAAATTTTAATAGTACTATATTGATATAATTGAAAATATAAAAACAAAAGACAAAAATAGAGAATATCGAAAATATTTAAATCATACCTTGGCTATGATAATTAAAGTTCTACGTATCACATGACTCTTTGTCGTGTTGAAAGTTCTACGTACCTTTGTTGTGTTGATTTAAAATTCAAGCTTAATTGGTCAGAGTCTCGTGCTGATAACATGTTGTAAAAGTAAGCCAAGATTATTAACCTTGACTACAAAACTATCTAAGGTAAAAAATTTATAAGTGTAGAAGAGAGAATAGTAGACACAGAAATAGTAGAAAATTCTCCAAAACTCTATATTATCAACTTTCATAAGCTTTTCAAAAACCCTTCAAAACCTTTTCATAAGCTCTTACAAATGAGGTACCTAAATCTCCTATTTATAGAGTTACAAGACAGGAGATTCATAAATAAATACTTAATATGATACATAAATCACGAAAATCAATAAGTCTTCACATAATTCAAGGGGATGAATATCACATTAACCGATGTAGTTGGGAAGATGAATAGACATCCACCTTATACAATTTATAACAAACAAGGAATATTATTTACAATGTATGTATTATTATGTAACTAACCTAGTCATGGATATCCGAAGAGCCACGAACTGATCTCTATACACTACAAGGACACGACATGACAACTACTCCAAATTAAATGACATGCGCCAATATGTATCTCGAGGAAATCCAACTGCTACAAATGGATCAACATTGTGACGCCCTAGTCGCGTAGCGTGGAACTTCTCCCACGCCCATAACTAACATGTAAACAAATTCTTAAGGATTAAAGAAACAACAATTATCATATCAATTAACAGTACATAAAATAAATAACAAATGTAGTTGTAACAACAATAACAGGCTCGCAATAGAGTGAGTGTCTAGCATATATCCCTTGCATAGCGTGCGATATGATGTAGCTAGAACTGCGCTACCCTAACTAAACTGCCCAGCATACTATAAATCCCATAGCATCAATAGCCAATGCATGGAGATCATGTTCCCAGATTGATCTGGAAATAACAATCCACCAATCAAATAATAGAAAGTACATGCGTGCCCGTTGTTGAAATCCTCATCAGTCGCATCATTCGTCGGTACTACACTGTAGTCCCTATAACATGCTTGCATGCAATAGCTTTAATAGGCCTACTTGTAATATCCCCTAGCTTGAGTGTAGAACCTAACAATCTAATGCAGACTTGCCCCTATTCGCTTCAGTCTTGGTTTCTCTGATAGGAATGACAGCATCATTGTCTACTCAAAATCCAAACGAAACTTCTTTGACCTGTAACGTAACAGTAGCCTCACAAACTGGCAAATGGAATATATGTGTCTTCTGTCTCCACCTCTCAACGAGTACTATAATCAAAGTATGATCATATGTAATATAACCTATGCAGTATAGACCCTCGAGTCTAGGTAATCTAATGTAATGCAATACATCCTCGTGTGTGGTATAATATGACATTAGTCACCTTCATACCAGCTAATCCTCAATGGTTCCATCACGAGCATACCTGCCAATACACTTGAAGACCTATGCTGGTACTGAAGACGTAATAACTCATCATACCGTAGCTCAGCATATGCATCAGGATAATGCCTGTGAGCGACAAAAACATCCATATCTATAAACTATGTGAGAAGCTAATATTGTAAATTAGTATCTATTCACGATAACATTAAGCAACAAATGCAAAAAAACCAAATTATCAAAATCAATAATTGACATCACAATCACGCATATGCAACCTGTAAATCCCCATTTTTTTAATATATATATATATATTATTAATATAGGATAATAATAACTTAATTAAATAATTACTTACAAAATGGGGTTATTTGTGTCAGTAGTTTCTTGTGAAAACTAAATTCTTGTCTAGTTAGGAATCCTGTTTGCTTTATGGTAATTACCTTGTACTAACTTGTCATCTAAATACATTTTGTTTTTGGAAAAAAAGTCTTTTTCCAATTAATTGGTAACTTTCCTAATTAAAAATTGTGCTAATTTTCAGCCAACCTCTAGTTACAAAAACAGTATAGGAATTATAGATTTTTTTGCTAACTTATAGGAGATAGAAGTTGAAAGCTTTTGGGGGTTTGTTCGGGTAAATATTGTCAGAGAAAACTAATTAGGCAATTTAGTTTACAAACAAGTCATAATTGATACAAGGTATGTTTATAATCGACAGAGTATGGATCATTCCCACGAGGATTATTGGACAAGTACTAGGGTTCACGAATCTTCATATTAGGTAGACAAAATTAATTGCAAGATTTTGTTCTACCTAACTAAAGTAATTCTAATCACTAAGTAAATAAGAACAATTATCAAAACTAATTAAAACTAAAGAAAGCAATAAAATTTACCGAAAGCAACTAGAAAAGTAAACACTGGAAGATTCTATGGATTTGAAACAAGAAATGGAATTAAATTGAATTTAATGAAGAAAGCAAACTCAATAGTGTAGCCAGAACAAGAGTTGTTGAAGCTTGAATCTTGACAAGAAGAATAAAGTTCTAACCTAGTGATTTTTCTAATATGATGTCTAATCTAACTAATGACGACTACGTATGTTCAACTCTCATACAATGGGATATTTATTAGAGATACATCAAGGTTTTACCCCTTAGATGATAGAAATACAATAAAATTTGTAAAGGAGTCCAACTGGATGGAGAAAACTTCAAAAAAAGTAATTTTTGTAACCGCACATTGTACGCACATGCGCACAATTTCCTCAAGCATGTACGTCAGAAGTCCTGAAATTTTGCTCACTGGAAGTTGCGCACATGCACATGCCTCGGGTTGCGCATGTGTGCAACTCGTATGATGCACTTCACCATGTTGTACCTTGATTTTGACCTTGATGCTGATGGAATTTGGGAAAACTCCAAACATGAAAGTTGTAGCTCTTTTTATTAGCTTTCCAACTCATGTTTAATCAACTCAATTAGAGTTTGGACAAGATAGGTATGATCAAAATTCTGAATAGTATCCAAATCCACTTCTTGCCGGTGCATGTTTCTCATCCTTTTGATTTTTCTCCAACTTTTTGATAATTTTTTGGCTCTTTTTCTTTCAAGACCTACTCAAACTAGAAATAACACATATAAGCTCATAATCCACTTATAATTATTGTTCGCATCACATGAAAAACGCAATAAATGATACATCAAATATACAGTATTTATAAGCTTATCAAATACCCCATACTTAGCTTTTGATCACCTTTGAGCAAAAAATAAGATTAAAATAGATAAGCTCATCATAAATGCACCCAACACATCTCAACAATTGTCCAAATGAATAACAAGAACAACACAATCATCAGAAGTAATCTAAGAACTCAAGAATTCAAATGCCAATAAAACCCTGCACATGAAATCCAATGTGTGTAATTGAATATAGTCATTTAATAAAAACTCAATTTTCAAGACACTCGAATCAAATCATGCAAACTCTTAGAATTTTTCTGAATACCCCATAACTCAATTTTCTTACACATCTTTACTAATATAGACAACTAAATCAATTTAAATTAGGTAGGACTTTTTAGTTTGTAACAAAGGCTAAGGTATTGACTAATCAAGGAAGGGAGAAGGATATCACAAAAAAAAAGAAAAAGAAAGAGCTTCTATACATTAATGCTGGCCACATATTAATTTTTTTTTCTCCAACACATTAAATACCAATCCTTCACAGAAATAACCCCACACTTAATCAACAAACACCCCATAAAACATTTCAACCAACGACCAAAAAGTTTTCCTTCTTCAATTTCAATCCAATATGCCAACCTTTTTCCTAGACATTTATTTATCAATTTCTTATGTCCGCTCCCAATACGGATACTAGTGATAGGCACTACCCGCAAACTACCACTGCAGGTACCAGTGATAGGCACTACTTGTATTACAACAAGGCAGCTACTAGTGATAGACACTACTTGCACTTGTTCACAAATTTCCTTCTCAATTTCTCCCTTTACCCCTTGCCCTATTAATGTACTCCAGTCACTCACACAATCTTTCTCCCTTATTCACTATCTTTTACTCTTATATCCCCGTAGCAATTGATATGTGAAATAAAGCTCCTAAGGGACATTTTGGGATGGGAAAATTAAAGAATTTATTAGGCTTATTAAGGTAGGTAAAATGAATTTTTGTGAAAGAACGCAAATAGTGTTTCTTTCCATTGATTGCACATTAAGCCTCAAATAGGATACTAGGGATAAAAATTTCAATAAGGTTGGCTTGACAAGCTCAAACGTCCAAAGAAATGCTCTACCCTCATCTTTAAACAAAATCAAATTGCCTATAAAATTCGCTTCGAAAACGTAATATAATTAGTTCTGGGATGCAATATAAATAAGTCTATATAATTATCCCTAAGTGTCCAAAATAAAATATTTTATGGCTGTTAGTGTTCAAAAATTCTTAGAAATCATGCAAAGAAAATATTAATATCGACTACTTACTCATGATGGTTCAGCTAAAAAATTATCACGTAGAAAATCAAAGAGACATGCTAAGTGATTGCAAAATCTTTGAAAATTTCAAAAACATTTCTACTAATTCGAACAAAAATTTTCAAGAACCCTAAAAAAGCTCTTAGACCAAAAGAAAGGTTAAAATATTGCATCAAAATTGCACAGCTAACTACATCAAACAAATATAAATCTAAACAACTTCCCACCCCACACGTACAAATAAACATTGTCTCCAATGTTAAAGAAAAAAAAGCATAAAAAGGGAAAGGAAAAACTTCTTTGGCAATGTAGAATGGTTGGAGTATCTCGACATAAATATTCATAAAGTGAGCTGAAAAATGTCTTTAACACTAAAACTAAAACAAAACGTCAAACCCATTAAGAAATTAAGAAAAAAAAATAAACACAAACTAACATATTTAAGTAACTAAATGTAAAGAACAATAAGAAAGAAATAAAAGCTTGGGTTGCCTCCGAAGAAGCGCCCTTGTTTGTAGTTTTAGACTCGACTTCGGCACTTGAGATCAGGTATTAACAAGGTGAACGATTTCCCATTTCTCGTTCGAACCACCTCCAAACATAGCATGGATTTGAAGAATTTGGATCAAGGCAAGCTTAACCTCAAAGTTGTTAGCTTGTATGGGAAATCAGGTAATTCTAGAACTCATCTAGCCCCAAAAATTTGGTATCGCATAATCTCAAAGGGGTTCATGATTAACATTTCCTCTATTACCATGATTACCCACCACTTTATCTTGATCCCCAAGATAACAATTTGGATTCTCCATTAAATTCTCTCCTTGGCTTAATTCTTATGGTTTTTTGCGATTTTTGGTTATCATCCGTTCAATCTCCAAATTGCCTGGATGTAGTGGTTAGTTGAAAGAACGGATATTTATCATAAACAACAAGAAAAAGACCAAAGTTTGAATATTAAAACAAAAATTCAAAAGAAAAATTAAAAATAACAAAAGGTAATTGCCAATAATTAAAAGAAAATAAAAAGCCTAATCCAGTAAGGCTCGCTAAACCTAATATTGCACCAAATATAGTCCCCGACAAAGGTGCCAAAAACTTTCTTGGGTTAATATTGATTAAGCAATTCAGTTCACAAAGAAGTTATAATTAAGCCTTAATAACCCTAATCAATACTTACACACGTTTGTAGGATATGAGAAATGTATATTTGTAGATCGAATGAGAAAGGATTGTTTCTACAAGGACTATTGGACAAGTACAAGGGTTCACAAATCTTTACACTAGTTAGACAAAATTAATTGCAAGATTTTGCTCTACCTAACTAAGGTAATTCTAATCACTAAGAAAATATGAACAATTACCAAAAATAATTAAAATGAAAGAAAGCATTAAAATTTACCGAAAGCAAACTTAAATTCATGAACTAGAAAAGTAAATGAAGGAAGATTTAAATTAAAACTACGGAATTGAAATAAGAGCTAGAAATAGCATAGTCGGAACATGAGTTATTGAAGTTGGAATCTTGGCATGAAGAATAAAACCCTAACCTAGCGATTTTTCTAATCTAATGTCAAATATAACTAATGACGACTACGTATGTTCAACTCTCATACAATGGAGTGTTTATAGGAGATGTATCAGGGTTTTGCCTCCTTAGATATAGAAATACAATAAAATTCGTAAAGGGGTTCAACCAGGTAAAAAAACAGGTTATTCAAACTACAAAAAAAAGTATTTTTCATAACCTATTACACATTGTGCGCATATGCGCACAATTTCCTCATGCATGTGTGGGAGAATAGGATCCTAGAATTTTGCTCACCAGAAGTTGCGCACATGCAATTGTGCATGTGCGCAACTCACATAATGCACTGCACCAGTTTCCACCTTGATTTTGATCTTGATGCCGATAGAATTTGGGAAAACTCAAAACATGAAAGTTGTAGCCCTTTCTCTTAAATTTCCAACTCAGTTTTCTCTAACCTTTTAATCTTTTTGGCTTCCTTTTCATTCAAAACCTACAAAACTAGAAACAACACAATTAAACTCATAATCTATTCAATTATTGCTCGCATCATATGAAAAACACGGTAAATGATACATCAAATATACAACATTTATGAGCTTATCAGAGTTGAAATATTTATAAATAGGGGACTTCATAGGGCTATACAGTTATTTGCGACGCTAATATTTTGGAGCTTAAGAGAGAGAAATTTGTGTTATGCACATAGGAGTTTGTTGTGTATCGAATTCGGTATGTCTTCTTGAGCCAATTCCTCACGATAATTCCAATTATGTTGTTGATGCTTTCATTTATTAGATATCATATCTAAGATTATATTCCAATGGTATTAGTATGGTTGGTTGTGTTTATTTTAAATTTGAAAATTTATTTCAAAGTATAAGAATTATTTTTCTGAAATTATTTCACATAAGTTAAAGGGTTGATTTCTGGAATTAAAAAAAAATATAGGAAGGGGAAGAAGAGCGATAGATAGTAGAAGAGGGTTGTTGTGAACCCCTTTTTTGTGGGTTCTAGCCAGAACCTATCGTAGTAATAGTGACGCCAAGGCAACAGGTTGAGCACTTGCTGCTGCTGTGCCGTTTTGCCGCTACTCCTTTGCCACTATCGAGGCTGCATGTTGTGGATGGCCACAATAGTTGATGGTGATGGACAATAGAGAAAGGTTGTGGCTGGGTTTAGTTGATGGCTAGTTGTTGGAGTCCTTCAAAGAGTTGGGTTTTGAAAGGACCGGTAATAGGATGTTGGAGTACCAGTGAATAACAATGATGCAAGGAAAACAAATAAGAAAAAGGAAAAAGAAAGTAATAGTTAGACAGTAAAGATGGGTGACGGGGAATAGGTGTGGTTGTTGTACTAACTTATGTCAGTAAGTGTTAATTGCTTGGGTGCAAGTCCCCTAGATTTCTATGATTTAGAGTATGGTTTGAAGATTTAAATACTTTTGATATAAGTAATTTAAAAGTTATTATAGGGCCATTTTTGTAATAACTAAGCAATACTTTTCCAGTAGTGGTACTAGTAATTATATTTTGAATGTTATGCTTTTAAATATGTTTGAGAAAAAATATTTTTTATTATAGTATATATACGAACGGGTTAATATTTGATAATTTTGTTTAGCAAATTAGTCGGTTCTTTACTACAATTTTTGTGCTGCTTCAGGGTAAGTGGTTACTACTCCTTTGTAATTTTGAAAATATTTTGCCTAAATATTGTGTTTTGGCGACATATTATTTTAATTATTGAACTTGGACCTTACATGGATACTTGAATTGTTTTAAATTATAAATTTGTATGAATGGCATTATTTTGAACTTTGTATGATTAGTTGGCAGGTGTATGTGCTTAGTATATTTACTCAGTTATTAACAACGGACCGAGGTTGTTAAAATAATCATGAATAGACAGAAAGAACTATAGTTCTACACTTTCTAAACTACTAGAGAAGGTAACTTCTAACCTCTGAACTCCGAACTCTGGCTAAGATGGTTTTTGTTTAGACCCCTTGGAAACCTTTTCTATTGGGGCTTCTTAGCACTAGACTGAGTGCTCAATAAGTCGATGATGGTGTGTTTGTTTTATGAGTCTATAATGAACCATGATATGAACTTTTGAGCTTTGATTATGAACTTCTAATTCTAAACTTTTGATTATGAAATTTTGATTTTGATTTCTATTTGAATTCCTAACCTATGTGAAGTTTATTTTGTAAATCCTTGGCTACAATGCCACTTTCTTGGAAAATATGTTTGTATGGTATTTGAAGTGATCTTTTTGAAACAAACCTTTTTTTGTTATGTAAAATTTTTGATAACCACTTTTCGAAATACTTTTGTATGTATGTGTGATAAAGCTTTGGTGAAGTATAGATATAACTTGTCTTGTCCAGCAAAGGTGGTGTTAGCTTCTTGTTGAGCGATTTGTCACTCACCTCATTTGTTAACATTTTATTGAGGTAGAGAGTTTTGAGGATCCTCAAGTTTAGCTGCACCAAGGTTTGAAGCATACCAGTTAGGAGTAGCTCAAGACTTAATAAATTCTTGCTTAGTTTAGCTTATTCGATTTGAACTTTGTTGCTCTAGGATTTATGGGTTGATTTAGTTTGTATTATTTTTGCCGCACAAGTGAGACAATAATTATTGATTATGTTATGAACTTCGTTATTATTTAAGTAGGGATTATATTTGATTCTTTCCTTGTGCCTTTGAAAGATAAACTTTGAGAGAGTTGGCAGCTATCATGCGC
The DNA here is from genome assembly GCA_025175665.1 of Cinchona pubescens. NCBI lineage: Eukaryota > Viridiplantae > Streptophyta > Magnoliopsida > Gentianales > Rubiaceae > Cinchona > Cinchona pubescens. The sequence continues at coordinate 229,690 of JANKKI010000097.1, read as the reverse complement.
TGATGTACACGAGCACAATGCATGACAGTTTAAGTGGTATCAGAACTTAGGTTTAGAATCCATAAATGATAAAAGAAAAAGGAATGAAAACTAATTGTTTGGGATCTTGAATGCAATTTGTGGAGTTAGATTAAATTAAGTTGAGCTAACCAAAGTGTTACTTGTAGATACCATGAAAAGATCAAGGCCTACTCATAGGTTGACTTAACCCTGCAATTGTCCTGTGAGCACAACGGGGTGTGAGATATGATCCCTGTTGGGTTACAAGCGAGAGCTTACCTATAAGGTAAACCATCTAAAGGCACAAAATAAGAGAATAAGATAAGTGTGTGATGATTGCGAAAGAGAATTTCAACACATGTATAATAAGTATGAGGACATGAAGAACAACATGGAAGAACTTAGCAACAAAATAAAGAGCTCATTGACAAATTGGGAGTAAAAGAAGGATTTGCTAAAGAATTCGTAGGAAATATTGATGTCTCGCTATCCACAAGTGTGAAACGGAATGGCCAGGATTAGTAGAAGATGATGAAGATATGTCTGAGTTGGTAGAGATAAGTGATTCGGAAGAAGAGAACCATGGCGAGCAAGCGTCGATGTTGAAGAGTGAACAAGATGAGCTCCAAGTTGAAGAGGAAGATGTAGAACTCAATGAGAATGACAACCTGGTTATTGTCTTAAGTGATGATGATCCTTCGGAGGATGAGCAAGAGTGAATAATTAGGAATTGGTGTTATTATACGGTGTCTTGAGGAATTTAGGAAAATTAGTTGTGTTAGAAGAGTTAGCTTAGTTATCTTTTAGTACTTTTATGGCTTATTATGGTCTTTAGATGGACTTGTTTCCTTAAGAATATCCATTTGTTATTTCTTTATTTGATTAATAAAAGTTTTCATTTATTATATTTGGTAATACTATTTGTGAAATTACTGTATAAATTTACTTTTGGTAATATATTTTGAATTTTGATTAGGAAATGGTGGTAATTAGACTAATCGTGGTACAAGATGTACTACTTCCAATGTTAGGAATTTGGAGAATCCCGAAAATTTGGAACATGAAAATTTGAACATGAACCCTGGGAATGCTGGTGGAACTACTATTAGTTCTAGAACTCAAGAGTTGCAACCCCATGTCAACCTATCCCCAAATTCATGAATGCTATTACCAACCCAGGACAAGCTACTCGAAACAATAACTACATCCATGGACCTCCCTAACTGTATGTTTATTATGAGAGGATGAAAAAGTTTCATGTTCCGACTTATGATGGTACCCCGAACCCGGACATAGTTGAGAAGTGGCTTGGGGAAATTGAAAACAACTTTCGAATGCTATAGGTGTCCAAGGAGTTTCAATTTGAACTTGTTAGCTCCTTTCTGGTGGGTGAAGTTGAGAAATGGTAGGATGTCATTCGACCAATTATAGTTCTATCGGTGACGCGGACTAAGTTTAAGGAAGAATTTCTTAATGTGTACTATCCTATATCTATACATTCGTAAGAAGATAGAGGAGTTTGACTCTTTGAAACAATCACTGAATATGTTAGTAATGATGTGTGCAAGCAAGTTCAATGCACTTGGAAGGTTGTCTGCTGCTGTGATGGCCGACTTGAAAATAAGAAGAATGTGGTTTATCAAGGAATTGAACCATAAGATTAAATCTAAATTAGTGAATGTAGATGTGGGAGACTTAGGAAACTGGTTAATACTGGTATGCTAAAGCCTATTTTAAGCAACTGGATGAGGAGTCTAGAGCTAAGAGACCTCGACTTGTGGAGAAACCCGTGCAAATTGAAGTAACCAAGTCATAAGTTCATAATTGTGCTATATTTTATGTGTCATTTGTCATGTTTTTATGTGTTGTAAGTAAGATTTGAGTTATTATTGAGCTTAATTTGGTTATTCTTAGTTTTTGTAGGGTTAAACTGAAAAAGAGCCGACAAAGATGTAAAAATGAAAGAAAATGCTAAGGGCAGAACATGCATGAGTAAGAAGCTATTTTGGATGTTGTTTCGTATTTCAAGCATAAGTTTCGAGTCCAAGTTCTGATTGAGATGATTTTGGATGATTTGGAAAGCTATTGCAGAGTTCTACAAGTTTTATGTTTTGAGTTTTCCAGCATTCTATAGGCATCTTGTTCAAAATTGCAAAGTTTGAAAATGTGCACATGCGAGGAACTATTCTAACATAGTTTGGTAGATTGAGCATAAAATTCTTATCTGAGCTCCAATTGTGGTAATTTAAGATTTTTTAGAAAGTTAAGACATATAGCTACAACTTTTGTGTTTTGTGTCTTGCCAAATTCAGTTTACATCAGGGTCAAAATCGAAGCCGAAAGTGATGGTCCAGCGTACATGCGCTGGGTTGGTGCAGTACATGTGCGACCAGAGGAGGAATTTCCTACTTTGCCTAGGGCGCACATGCACCAAAAACAGGCAGCGCATGTGTGCCCGAAATAGCAGTGTTGCGTATTTTTGGATTTTTGGCAGATCTTTTCGCACATTTCGGGAGCTGATTTCACGTTCTTATCCTTAAACCTTGATTGTAACCCTAATACTCGATATAAATACCCCAAGTAGGGTGAGAAATAGAGATCAACCCTTTTATTTTCATGTTTAGCAAGGGTTTTCAGTAGAAAAAAATTCTTCTTTATTCTTTCAGGGCACTTTGTGCCTAAAACCTTTTCTTGATTGAGGGATTAGAAGCCATGGTCAATTCTACTATGTTGTGAGACTTCTTGTGCTTGAATTTATTCCATTATATATCATGTATTGATTATTTTTCTGAAATTAATTTTATAATTTTTCTATTTAACTTGTTATTGCGGCAGAATAACTAAATTTGACAATTACTAGATTTGTGTTATTGAATTTAGGGAAAATAATCAACTAATTGGGATAACTGTGTGTGTTTATGTTTAATTAGACTAATTGTTCTTGTTGATTTTAATGCTTCTATTAATTAATCTTTGGTGTGTTTCTAGATTAAATTAATAGTTAGGGTTAATTGGATTGTCGCGTGTTGAAAATTAGCCGACTTTAGAAAGAAGTAAGAACCAACCTTGAATTGGAATTCGGGTTAATTATTCAATTAGTTCTTGATATGGAAATTTAATAATCTCGTGTGTCAAGGATGGACTAGTAAAATTGTCATGGTAGATATTATCGAAACCAAGATATTTCTTAATTGAATTTTTTACAGTTTATTTTATTATTTTAGTGTTTAGTTTAAAAGCATTCAAAGCCCCCTTTTTTTAGTTTAGCACAAGAATAAACTCCGTTATCTGTGGGATGAACTTGACTCACCACTACTACATTATAATTATTGAGAGTTGTTTAATTTTGGGTGCCTACGACAACATTTGACCACTGAGCCAGTAGTTGTAGCTTCACCTAATAAGAAGAGACGTTAGGGTTTATGACCAATGGGACAACCAAAACTCCCTTTGTGCAATATTTGTTATAAAAATCAAGCGGGAGAATGTCAGAGAAAATTAGGAGCATGTTTTACAAGTGAACAACCGTTAGACACATGATTAGGGACTGCCAAATAACAAGGAAGGTAGCAACAAGGTGTTCAGGCTAGTTGGATTGTCCCTAGGGCTAATGCTCGAATTCATGCAATGTCTGATTATGAAATCAACGGGGAAGAAGACGTGGTGATAGGTATGTTGCTCATCAACTCTACTCCTACTTATGTGCCATTTGATTGTGGAGCATCACACTCATTTGCTGCTAAGAAATTTGTTAAAACATTTAAGTGTCAACCTGAATGGCTAGATGATAGCCACTATGGGAGATAAGATTTTGGTGTCTCACTTGAGATTCAATGATTGTGTTGTGGAATTTTAGGATGATTAATTTAAAGCTAACTTAGTTCAAAATCAATATGGGTGATTTGACGTTATTTTGGGATTGAACTAATTAGCCAAGTATAATGCCAAGATGGATTGTTAGAATAAGCTGGTAATCCTTAATGATGCGAGAATAATAGAATTGACCTACCATGGTAAATCGAACAAGAAAGAAGAAACCTCAAAAAGTGTTATTGAATGCAGCACAAGTATTTGGGGCTTTAAGAAAATGATGTGGGGATATTTATCTTATGTGGTTAATATCCAAAAGGAAGGAGTGAAACTTGAGGATATCTCGATAGTTAGAAAATTTCCTAAACTCTTTCCAGACGATTTACTGGGCATGCCCCCAGATAGGAAAATTGAGTTTGAAATAAATTTGGTACTTAGAGTTGCACTGATATCTAATGAACCATACAGAACAACCCAATTGAGTTGAAGGAACTTAGGGATCAATTACAAGACTTGTTAGACAAGAAGTTCATTAGGCCAAGCATTTCACCGTGGGAAGCAGTAGTCTTGTTTATAAAGAAGAAGGATGGAAGTTTGAAGTTGTGTATCGACTATAGGGAGTTAAATAAGATTACTATTAAGAATAAATACCCCCTCTCTAGAATCGATGACTTATTTGATCAACTTAAGTGTGAAAGAGTGTTCTCTATGATTGATTTGAGAGAGTCTAATTATTATCAATTAAAGATTAAGGATGACGATGTACCCAAAAGAGTTTTCAAAGGAGGATTCCGTTAGAGAGTTGTATGTACATTTCGTAAGTGCGAGGTAAATATTCCTTTATTAGATGCTATTAACAAATACCTCACTATGCTAAGTTTTTGAAGGAATTGTGTACCACAAACAAAAGCAAAAAGAGAAGAAAGTTAGAAAGGTAGAGGTTGGGAGGAATGTAACGTCTATTATTAAAAAATCCCTACTGGAAAAGTGTAAGGACCCAGGTATGTTATCTGTTACTTGTAAGATAGTAAATACACACTTTGAAAAGGCCATGCTGGATTTAGGTGCATCTATTAACATAATGTCATATTCTGTCTACGATGCATTGAATATTGGACCATTGAGTAAAATTGGCGTGGTAATTCAGCTGGCTGACAGATCTTTAGCCTATCCTAAGGGAATTGTAGAGGATATCTTAGTTCAAGTGGGAAGACTAGTTTTTTCTGCTGATTTTTATGTACTAGAAATGGAACAAGGTGATTCTATTGCTCTTATTTTATTGGGAAGACCATTTATAGCCACTTCCCAAACCAAGATAGATGTTTTTAATGACTCTTAGTATGGAATTTGATGATACAAGTGTTAAGTTTAGCATTTATGATGATGTCGTCTGACCATACTAAACTTATTTTTGTAATTGATGTGTGTAACCCTCCAATACAAGAAATTCATGGATATACCAATAATTAGGAGGTGGACACGAATGGTGAAGAACATCTCAAGGACAAGAATAAGGCCTTGTTGCAGCAAACAAGTACTGGAGATCCTAATGCTTTACCATTTTCTAACGAGAAATTGAAGTTATCTGTTGTGCGGGGCACGATTCTGGATTATAATCGCCTTCCTGGTCACCTTAAATATATATGTTTGAAGGATAAGGAGAGGGTGATCATCTCAAATCAACTGAGCAACTCGGAAGAAAAGCAACTTGTTCGGGGTTCTAAAAGAACGAAGGTAAAAGATTGAATCCATCATTTGTGAAAACAGTGAAGCGGAAGATCCTTGGACTCCTCAACATGGGAGTTACTTGATTTGTGAGGATCAACAAAAAAGTAGAGCCAACGACAGTAAACAAAGGCATTGCATAGAAGGCAACCCATGTTTATTTACATTTTATTCTGTCTATTTATTTTTGAAGTTTTACTTTTGTTTATTTTATTTTTAGGTTAGCTTAGTTTTATTATGTTGTTAGTGCGGGAAATTGATTGAATTGACAAGTTAAGCTGATAAAATGGTCCTTCGAAAGGGAGTGGGGAGAGGACCCGTCGATATTTCCACCTTTTCCACAAGATTTGGAGCCAAATGCTCCATGAGCTTTTATATGTTTAGTGCCCTATGTTTAGGGCCATTTTGTTGATCTTTTAATTTTCTAGTTGATTTCTTGTACAATTTAGTTGTTTTTACTAGTTAAACATTTTAGGTTTCATTTTTGTCATGGTGTTTTCATTTCTTTTTGTCGTGTATTTATTAAAGCTCTTAAGGGAGTAAGTTTTTTCCTGATTATTGAATTCTTTTATACAATATTCTTGTTTTTCTTATTGTCTCAAGGGAATTATTTGTTTTGTTTAGTGTTACTCCAACTTTCATTCAGACAATGGGATATTTATAGCAGATACTGCTCCAAATACGAATTAAATCCAAAGAAGATTTTTTTTTCCCATTTTATGCTTTTATTTTTGTATTGAGGACAATGCTTATTTTTAAGTGTGGAGTGGGTAAATTATTTGGATTTTTAAGTTGTTTAGTGTATTTTGCTCGATTTTACTGTAATATTTTGACTTTTCTTTTGATCTTAGAACTTCTCAAAATTTTTGAAAATTTTTGTGGACTAATTGACCATTTTTAAAAAAATTTGAAAGTTTTTGCTTACCATATTTTTTTTTCCATTTTTTTGTATAATAAATCATTAATTGAGCCATGCATGAATGAGTAGTCGGTGTTAATATTTTTCATTCATGATTTTCAAGACTTTTGAGCACTTCGAAACCATACTGTAATTTTTGATTTGGGATACTTAGAGGAATTTATGTAGACTCAAATATGTTGCATCCCAAAAACTTACTTTATTACATTTTTGAAACGAATTCTTAGACAACCTAATTTAGTTTGAAAATGAGAGTAGTGCCTTTTTCGTTTGTTAAGCCATTCTAGCCAACCATTTTAACAATTTATTTCTAAGTACCTTATTCGAGTCTTATTCTTGTGAAGAGAAACATCATTCACCTTCTTTCACTTAAACTTAATTTACCTACCCTTATTGAGTTTAATGTTTCTTTTCATTGTTTTATCCTAAATTATCGCTTTAAGAGCTTATGGTGGACATTATATGTTAAGGGGATATAAGGGTGGAAGCTTGTGAGAAGTGGGACATTTATTGAGTAAAATGGGGTATTGGAAAAAATTGTTGAAAAATAAAAATAATAAGGGAAGTTTTTGATATTTACAGGTAGTGCCCATCACTGGTACCTGTATTTGCAGGTAGTGCCCATATTCACTGGTACCTGCCTGTTTAAATGTTGTAGATAGTGCCTACCACTGGTACCCATACTGTAAGTGGACAAAAAAATAAAAAAATGATGTGTGCGTATATATATCCGGAAGAATGTTGGCATGTTTGGCTATACTTTTTGGTTGTTCGGAATTTTTCATGCGTATTTGTTACTCAAGTGTGGGTTATGGATGTATGATATTTCTTATGTGAACAGAAATTTTATTTTAATGTGTGGCTACCATTACTATAAAGCTCTTGTTCTTATTTGTTATATCCTATAATTTCTTTGGCTAACTAATACCCTAACCTATATAGTTCAAGCTAAAAGTCCTACCTAAATTTGACTTGAATCGGTTGTCTAGATTAGTGAAAGGGTGTAAGAAGAGTGAGTTGTAGGGTGTTTAGAAAAAATTTTGAGGGTCTTCATGATTTAATTTAGATATTTTCAAATCTAAATTTTTGAATGGCTATACACACATACAGACGAATTTCATGTTTTGGTTTTTATTGGCAATGGCATAAATTTGAGCTCTTTGATACTTAGACTACTCTGATTGGTGGATTGATTATTGATTATTTATGTGGATATTTGAAGGAATATGTTGAGTGGAATATTTTTATGCTTAAGTTTTATGTTTGATCGAGCATGATCAAAGGCTAAGGGTGGGGTAATTTGATAAGTTCATAATTGTGCTATATTTTATGTGTCATTTACCACATTTTTATGTGTTGTAAGCAAGATTCGAGTTATTATTGAGCTTAATTTGGTTATTCTTAGTTTTTGTAGGGTTAAAGTGAAAAAGAGATGAAAAATATGGAAAAGATGAAAGAAAACGCTATAGGTGGAACATGCATGAGTATGAATCCATTTTGGATGTTGTTTTGTATTTCAAACATAATTTTCGAGTCTAAGATCTGATTGAGATGATTTTGGATGATTTGAAAATCTATTGCAGATTTTTACAACTTTTATGTTCTAAGTTTTCCAAGATTCTATAGGCATCTTGTTCAAAATTACAAAGTTGGAAATATTCTGCACTTGCAAGGAGTGATTCTAATACAGTTTAGTAGATTGAGCATAACTTTCTTATCTGAGCTCCAATTGAGGTGATTTAAAATAAGACATAGAGGGTGTGTTCGTTTGGATTGAAAATATTTTCCAGAAAATTTTTTGGTGCCAAACACCGAAAAATATTTTCTGGTGGAAAATATTTTCCAATTTTCCTTCCTCTGGCTGAAAATAAGTTACGGAATTTTTGAGTGTAAGTTATTTTTCGGATAATTCAAGAGTGAAAATATTTTCCAGAAATTTTTTTGGTGCCAAACACCGAAAAATATTTTCTAGTGGAAAATATTTTCCAATTTTCCTTCCTCTGGCTGAAAATAACTTACGGAATTTTTGAGTGTAAGTTATTTTTCGGATAATTCAAGAGTGACATTAAACCTCAAATACTTACTTTTGGAATTTAATTTGCTAAACTTATTTTCATCTTTAATTCTTTTTCGTTTTTTTTTCTCTCAATTATGGGTCCCACACTAAATAGTATAACTATCAATATGTATATTTTACTACTATATTGTACTATCATTTAATTTTGAAAAAAATCAATTTTTTATTAATTACAATTACTTGTAAGGTCTTTATTACCATTGTTATAACTTTTTTTAACTTGTATTCATAAAATTAAAGATAAAATCGTTAAAAAATTTTATTTCAAAATATTTTTATTTTGTCAACCGAACATCGAAAAATTGTATGAAAAATAGACTTTTTCATGTAAAATATTTTCCAAGGAAAATATTTTTCTCAAGAAAATATTTTCAATCCAAACGAACACATTTCATGTTTTGAATTTTGCCAAATTCGGTCTGTATCAAGGTCAAAATCGAAGCCGAAAGTGATGGTCCAGCGCACATGCACTGGGTTGGTGTAGCGCATGTGCGCTTTAACTAGCGGAGAAAATTCCAACTCTGCCCAGGGTGCACATGCGCCCAAAACAGGCAGTTCATGTTCGTCCAAAACTGGAATGTTGCATATTTTTGGAGTTTTGTGTACATTAAGCAAATTTCTTTGCTCGATTGGACTCTTTTTCAGTCGATTTTACGTTCTTATCCTTTGACCTTGATTGTAACCCTAATACTCAATATAAATACTCCAAATTGGGTGAGAAAAAGAGATCGACACTTTTATTTTCACGTTTAGCTAGGGTTTTCAACAGAAAAAATTCTTCTTTATTCTTTCATGCCTAAAACCTTTTCTTGGCTGAGGGATTTGAAGCCATGGTCAATTCTACTATGTTGTGAGACTTCTTGTGCTTGAATTTATTCAATTATATATCATGTATTGATTATTTTTCTGTAATTAATTTTATGATTATTTTTTTTAAATTGTTATTGCTGCAGAATAATTAAGTTATTGGAATTAATCTATAGCCAGATTGTTTCAACCGCGTGTGCTTAATTCAATCTGTGAAACAACTAAATTTGATAATTACTTGATTAGTGTTATTGAATTTAGGGACAATAATCAAGTAATTGGCATAACCGCGTATGTTTACGTTTAATTGGCCTAATTGTTCTTGTTGATTTTAATGCTTCTATTAATTAATCTTTGACATGTGTTTGGATTAAATTAATAGTTAGGGTCAATTGGATTGTATGTTGAAAATTAGCTAACTTTGGAAAGAAATAAGAATCAACCTTTAATTGGAATTCATTTTAATTTTTCAATTAGTGTTTGATATGGAGATTGAATAATCTTGTGTGTCAAGGATCGACTTGTAAAATTGTCATGGTGGATATGACCGAAACCAAGATATTTCTTAATTGAATTTTCTACAATTTATTTTATTGTTTTAGTGTTTAGTTTAAAAGCATTCAAAACCCCCATTTTTTAGTTTATTTTTTAGTTTAGCACAAGAATAAATTCCATTCTCTGTGGGACGAATTTGACTCATCACTACTACATTATAATTATTGAGAGTTGTTTAATTTTGGGTGCCTACGACAGCATTTGACCACCAAGCCAGCGATTGTGGCTTCTCCTAATAAGAAGAGACATGAGGGTTTACTACCAATGGGACAACCAAAACCCATTTGTGCAACTATTGTTATAAAAATCATGCGGGAGAATGTCAGAGAAAATTCGGAGCATGTTTACCTGTGAGCAAGTTGGACACATGATTAGGGACTGCCAAATAACAAGGAAGGTAACAACAAGGTGTTCAAGCTAGCTGGATTGTCCCTAGGGCTAATGCTCGAGTTCAAGCAATGTTTGATTTTGAAATCGACGGGGAAGAAGAAGTGGTGATAGGTACGTTGCTCATCAACTCTACTCCTTCTTATGTGCTATTTGATTGTGTAGCATCACACTCATTTGCTGCTAAGAAATTTGTTAAAACTGTTGAGTGTCAACCTGAATGGCTTAATGATCCTTATCAAGTAGCCACTATGGTAGATCAGATTTTGGTGTCTCATTTGAGATTCAATGATTGTGTTGTGGAATTATAGGGTGATGAATTTAAAGATAACTTAGTTCAAAATCAATATGGGTGATTTGACGACATTTTGGGATCCTTGGACTGGTTTGCCAAGCATAATTCCAAGGTGCATTGTAAGAATAATCAGGTAATCCTTATTAATGCGGGAAGAATGGAATTGACCTACCAAGGTAAATCGAACAAGAAAAAGAAAACTCGAAAAATGTTATTAAGTGTAGCACAAGTATTTGAGGCTTTTAGAAATAGGTATGGGGATATTTATCTTATGTGGTTAATATCCAAAAGGAAGCAGTGAAACTTGAGGATATCTCGATAGTTAGAAAATTTCCTAAACTTTTTCTAGACGATTTACTGGGCATGCCCCCGGATAGGGAAATTGAGTTTGAAATAAATTTGGTACTTGGAGCTGCACTGATATCTAAGGAGCCATACATAACAGCCCAATTGAGTTGAACGAACTGAGGGATCAATTACAAGAGTTGTTAGACAAGAAGTTCATTAGGCCAAGAGTTTCACCATGGAGAGCACCTGTCTTGTTTATAAAGAAGAAGGATGGAAGTTTGAAGTTGTGTATCAACTAACTATCATTATGTAGGGAGTTAAATAAGATTACTATTAAGAATAAGTATCCCTTCCCTACAATCGATGACTTATTTGATCAATTTAAGTGTGCAAGAGTGTTCTCTAAGATTGATTTGATGTCTAATTATTATCAATTTAAGATTAAGGACGACGATATACCCAAAAGTGCTTTCAAGACACATTATGGGCATTATGAATTTCGGGTGATACCTTTTGGATAAACTAATCCCCCTATTGCATTTATGGATTTGATGAATAGAGTTTTTAGGCCTCGACTTGATAAGTTTGTAGTGGTATTTATTGATGACATTTTGATATACTCTCTAGATGAGGAAACTTGTGAAGAACATTTAAGGGAAGTTCTTGGTGTTTTGAGGAAGGAAATACTATATGCCAAGCTTAGTAAATGTGAGTTTTGGCTGTCAAGTGTGACGTTTTTGGGCCATGCAATTTCAGCACAAGGAGTCTAGGTAGACCCTAAGAAGATTGAGACCATTATTGTCACGCCCCATGNAAAATGGGACCGTAACACGCCGCGCTAATGGTACACCGGCCCAAAGCGCAAGGCACAAACGAACAGAGCAACAAACTTAACCGCAATGTAATAGAACCATCAAACCATTTCTTAACTATAAAACCGAATATTTCATTTTACACAAAAAAAATACGAATTACAAAATTTCTTCTTAGTACAAAAGATGCTACAACAATAACAAAGTTCATCAATACAAAACCTATCTAATACACTACCCCTCATGGCTGTCTCTTGAAGCTTGGCAGATAGATCCGCAGAGTCCTACCAGTAATGTGGAATAAGGAGACAGCTTATCCCCTACATGTGGAGAGTCAAAAACAAGCACCTAATCTGAAAAATTATAAATCACGTGGGGTGAGCATAACTAGCTCAGTGGATATCATAAAAGCTCTTCAAATGCGCCAAGCATTGCGATAAAAAGAAAACATAAAGATAATAACATTTGTGAAGACCATAGTAATGAAGCAGTTTCTAAAATGTCTTAATGTGAAACTAATGCCATTTAAACGTCAATAAACCATAATCATAAGTAGTTTCTAAAATGTCTCATGCCATTTAAACGTCAGGCATGTCCAAAACATAGCCAAAAAGATCCAATCATTTCAAAACATAGTATGCTAAAGCATAGCGAACAAATCCAAGTACAGTTTCAATCCGGAATATAATAAAATAGCATGAGTATCTTTTAGGCTCAAAGGTATGACCTACAGTACTAGCCAGATCTAGTAATCTTTACAGGAGCTGGGCGGATCGCAAGAGAGGTCAAGTTATCCCAATACAAGACCCCGCAGTCAAATAGTTCATAACAGTCATAGTAGTCACCATGGCGTCCCATGGATGACTATAGAACCGGTTCTCCCCAAATCAAACATTTCCAAACACATCCAAAATTATATACCTAGGTCACCTATGAGCCAAAACAGTCATAAAATGCTTTCATATCAAAAGAGTTTGCAAACATATCAATTGATTAATATAAAATAGCTTGATCCCGATTTCACTATGTAATAGTTCCAAAACTTGGTAAAAGTGCAGTTCCAAACATCATACACATTTTAAAATCCATCCAAACATATTTCGAAAGTCGTTAAACAAAATACAAGTGGAAGAGGGTCTATGTTACCCACCTATCAAAGCAAAAACTGCACAAATGATCACTGAACGCGATCGCCGGTGGTAGGTGGCGTGGTACCTAAAACAGGTATAAGAGGACTCTTAGAAGAGATGTAGAAGTTAAAGAATGACTAGGGAAGCGAAAACGACGCGAAACGATAGAAAACGACACCAACAGCTCTTTGGTCAAAAATGACCTATTCACAAATTCCGACCAACTTCGACAAGCTAAAACCCCAGTCAAAACACTTAGTTAACCCCTCAAATTCGTATTACAGCTAGATTAGGAGATAATAAGCTCAGTTTTCCAGAAAAACCGAAAATGAATAGGACCTTGGTTACAACCCAACTCAAAACAACATATTCTAACCAACCAATGCATAAACGGAAAGATTCACCGGAGCAATAGCCGGGACTATATCAATAGCATCCCACAACAAAGGAAAACACCTAAAACCATCAAAAGATCATTAAAGACCCTTCAAACATAACCAATTATCCAAATTATCCTAGTTGCACCAAACTTCCGCTTACTTACAAAATGAAGGGAAATCAATTCCACTTGGTTTCAAGTCTCAATTCCTATCCAAACTAACCTTAAAACACTCTTAAAACATCATTATATGCATAGACATAAGCATTCATAGCATAACACTCTAGGGCCACATATGGAAGACAAAACCCCAACTCATAATCTTAAAATATGTAATCTAACCGTGGAAAGTTGTTAAAAATCAACCCCAATCACTTCCCAACCTCCAAAACACTAAAAACAACCCATAACAAACATAAATCATAACATATAAGGCTGCAAAGAGGGTTTTATTTTCCAGCCATAAAGAATCCTACAAAACTGTCTCTTAAAACTTAGATCATAAAGAGACAGGCTTATAAAGTGCTAAAATACATAAAATCTTACCTTCCAAGTGATTTATACTTGATATCCAAGAAAATTTTGGGGGAAAATGGGGAAGAGAGTTTCGGCCAGCAGCTAGGAGAAATGAGGAAGAAACAAAGCAAGAAGACTTCAACTAGAAAAAGATTTCAAGGTTGGCCCAAATAGTTCCCCATGTGAAACCCAGTAGTCTCCAAGTTGACTATTTAACCCAAAAACTAATTTTTGCTACTAAATTATCATTTTTTTCTGAATAATTTAGCCATCGTACAACACTCACACACCACAATGCACTAATTACACTTAGTCCAATTTTTGACCCGTTTACCCGCCGGAACCGAAATCGCGTAAACCGAAAAATTTGCCGAATTGAAAAATGAATAAGTTGAAGTACTTTATGACTAAAAATAATATGAAAAACATTTTAAACCAGTTAAAAATCAAAGAAGACAAGGCTAGTAAAATACTGGGTTTCACATTCTACCCCCCTTAAACAAAGTTTCGTCCTCGAAACTTACGAAATCACGAAGCAAACAAAGCTGGATACTTCGATCTCATGAGGCTCTCAAGCTCAGGTAGCTTCTCGCTCAGAATGATTATTATCTTTAAACCTTCATGTAGGGGATAAGTTTATTCCTCAATGTCTTATCTGTGTCGATCCAAGATCCTCTCCGGAACCTCCTCGTAGATCGTGTCCTCCCGATCTACTAAAGGTTCATGGCTCAACACATGAGAGGGATCAGGGATATACCTCCTCAACTGAGAGACATGGAAGGTATTATGAACTCTAGACAACTCCGGAGGCAAAGCCAATTGGTATGCCAAATCACCAACCTTGTTCAACACCTCATAGGGGCCTATATAGCGTGGACTCAACTTTCCACCTTTCCCAAACCTAGCTACCCCTTTAGTCGGCGATACTTTCACATACACTTTATCCCCAACCGCAAACTCCTATGTGTGAGGGAAGGATTGGCTTTCTCTTGCGATCCGCCCAGCTCTTCTGACGATCTTGAGCCGCTTTCAAATTCTGGCGAACAATAGCAATCTTATCAATCATTGCCTGAATCAAATCTGGGCCCTCCAAGGATCTCTCACCAACTTCATCCCAATGTAAAGGTGATCTACACTTACGACCGTACAAAGCCTCAAATGGTGCCATACCGATGCTGCTGTGATAGCTGTTATTATACGAGAATTCCATAAGCATCACATGCTCATCCCAGCTTCCCTGGAAGTGAGCTGTGTATCTCAACATATCCTCCAATGTCTATGTGATGTACATGATGCATGTATAGCAGCAGCTGTCTATGATTCATCGGTAAGAAATGGGCGGACTTTGTTAGGCGGTCAACAATCACCCATATACTGTCATTACCTCGCCTAGTCCGTGGTAACCCATGTACAAAATCCATAGTAATATGCTCCCATTTCCACTTTGGTATCTCCAATGATCGTAGTAAACATCTAGATGTGTATAAGAGAGACAGATGGCTACACATCTAGATGTGTATAAGAGACTCAGCTATCTCTGCATCATTCCAAGCCACCAAAATCTCACCTTCAAGTCTCTTATACATCATCTAGATGTGTATAAGAGATAGGTGGTCCGCCTGAGGACAAGAGCTTCTTTCATCGTTCTCTTTTCAATTCGAGTCATTCATCTAGATGTGTATAAGCCACAAGCTACCATCAGCTCTAACCTGAAACTCTGAGGTCTCACCATTCTGTACTTTCAACATTACTTTCTGTAGCTCATGATCATCTAACTGGGACACCTTAATGCGATCCACCAGTGTAGATTGAACAACCAATGCTGCCAAAGTCTGCCCAGTAGACTCAACAACCTCCAAATTCAAAGCCTCAAACTAACAAATCAAAAGAGCCATACTAGGGCCAGCTGATTTACGACTCAAAGCATCGGCAACCTTATTAGCTTTACCAGGATGATAGCTAATGGTCAGGTCATAGTCCTTCAATAGCTCAAGCCAACGCCTTTGCCTCATATTAAGCTCTTTTTGAGTGAAGAGGTACTTCAGACTTTGATGATCAATGAACACTTCACACTGCTCTCCATACAGGTAATGCCTATGAATGGTTGAGAGCAAACACTATCGCAGCTAACTCCAGGTCATGAGTAGGATAATTCTGCTCGTACGGCTTAAGTTGCCTCGACGCATAAGCTATCACCTTATCTCCTTGCATCAAAACACAACCCAAACCACTCTGAGAAGCATCA
The DNA here is from genome assembly GCA_025175665.1 of Cinchona pubescens. Taxonomy (NCBI): domain Eukaryota; kingdom Viridiplantae; phylum Streptophyta; class Magnoliopsida; order Gentianales; family Rubiaceae; genus Cinchona; species Cinchona pubescens. The sequence continues at coordinate 213,745 of JANKKI010000097.1, read as the reverse complement.
CTATAAACCACAAATCCTCCAGAACCTGAAGGTAAAGTCAACACTAGAGCTGTCACCAACCTATGCTTAAGCTCTTGAAAGCTTGCCTCTCACACTGATCTGACCATTCAAACTTGGTTCTCTTCTGGGTAAGCCGCGTCAAAGGGGAAGCAATTCGTGAGAAATCCTCCACAAATTTCCTATAATAACCAGCTAAGCCCAGAAAACTTTGACCTCAGTCACTGTGGTAGGTCTAGGCCAATCAACAATGGCCTCAATCTTCTTGGGATCTACATAAACCCCTTCCTCTGACACCACATGACCCAAAAATGCAACACTCCAAAGCCAAAACTCGCATTTGCTAAGCTTACCATACAACTGCTCTTTCCTCAAGAAATCAATAATTCGTGAATGCTCAGCATGAGCCTCCTCGCTCGGAGAATAAACCAGGATATCATCGATGAAGACCACTACACATACATCAAGATAGTCCTTGAACACCCTATTCATCAACTCCATAAAGGCTGCAGGGGCGTTAGTTAAACCAAAAGGCATAACCAAAAACTCGTAGTGGCCATAGCGAGTCCGAAAAGCTGTCTTAGGTACATCTGACTCTTCCTTCACCCTCAATTGATAATATCCGGACCGTAAATCAATCTTAGAGAAGTACCCCGCACCCTTAAGCTGATCAAACAAGTCATCAATCCGTGGCAAAGGGTATTTAGTCTTCACAGTTACCCTATTAAGCTCACGGTAGTCAATGCAAAGTCTCAAACTACCATCTTTCTTCCGGACAAATAAGACCGGTGCTCCCCAAGGTGAAACACTTGGACGAATGAATTTCTTGTCCAAGAGTTCTTGAAGCTGCTCCTTCAACTCCTTTAACTCCGCAGGTGCCATACGGTAGGGGGCCTTTGAAATTGGTGCCACCCCTGGCTCTAAGCAAATCTCAAAATCGACAACCCGCGACGGAGGTAAACCTGGCAGCTCCTTGGGAAACACGTCCGGAAACTCCCTAACCACTAGGATATCCTCAATGCCTGGCTCTACTTTATCAGAGTCTATCACATAAGCCAAATAGCTCTCACAACCCCTATCTAAGGCCTTAAACGCCTTCACTTGCTGATATAATCAGAATCCTACTCTTGGGCTTCTTTTCATTCCCACGAAAATCACCGTATCTAAACCAGGCATCTGAAACATCACATACCTCTCTTTACAATCAATCGTCGCACCATTAGCCGCCAACCAATCCATACCCAAAATTAAATCAAAGTCGGTTATCGGTAACTGAATAAGGTCAGCCTCAAACTTCCTATCACAAAACTCTAACCGACAACCTTCCAAAATAAACCTAGACTCCATAACCTTCCCGTCCGGGGTCCCCACTCTATAAGGATCCTCTAACCATCTAGGTTTATCGAACAGACTCTTATACACATCTAGATGTGTATGAATGTGATGCCCCACAATCAAATAAAGCATAAGCAGGTATGGAATTCACTAAAATAGTGCTTGCAACTACTGAATCGGTCTGATCGGCCTGCTGCTGATTCAACGCATGCACCCTCACCTGAGTCCTCCACCTCTTGTCCTCAGGCGGACCACCCTGCACTCCACTAGTTTACTCTGCCCTCGATTTGGTGCGACCTTAGGACAATCTCTGATCAAATGGCCGCGCTCCACAATTGAAGCAAGCTCCAGTCCTCCAATAACACTCCCCAGAGTGTAGTCGACCACAAGACCGGCATGGCGGTCGATGGCTGCTGAACTGTCCGTCACCGAGAGATTTCTCTGAGGACTATGCTCCATGGACTGAACTTGTACCAACAGAAGGCCCTGTTGATGAGACCCCTCCTAAGGTCGCACCAAATCGAGGGCAGACTAGTGGCTGTCTCTTATACACATCTAGAGCTCGTCACGCCAGACAGCGGGAACATACTCCCCAAGCCTCTGAAGCTGGAATGCATACTTCACCAAGGATTGATCTCGCTGCTCCAGCCGACAAAACTCGTCCATCTTCTGAGGTCTGATGGACGGGGGAAATTAATGAGCTAGAAACTGCTCCCGGAATATCTCCCAAGTCACAGGCTGTCTCGGTGTGGGCAACGTAGCCTCAACGGTCTGCTATCACTTGGCCGCCTCATGCAACCAAGAAAGGAATAGCCAAAGATGTCTGTGACTCCACCGAAATCTGAAATAACTCAAAATCCCTCTCTATCTCGCCCATCCATGACTCCGCCTTAAGCAGATTCGGAGCCCCATCAAACGTAGGTAGCCCGGCCTTCTTGAGCGTCTGAAACAGGGATGGAATGTCGGTACGCGGTGGTGGAGGTGGTGGAGCAACGGGAGGTCGCTCAGCGCCCAACTGTCGAATAACCTGTGCCACAACCGCCGCAATGGCTCCATAATCAACCACTGGCGGTTAGCCAGTCGGAGGAGGAGGTGCTGACGGCCCTGCCTCGTCCCTAGGGTAGACCGCAGGCCTAGTAACACTCTCTGAAGCTGACTCGACTACAGGGATCTTTGAGCGGATCCCCACCAGCCGGACTCTCCCCAGGCTGAGGGTCCTGCTGTGCAGAGCCTCTAACGCGACCACTAGAACCAAAACGCGTCCTAGGCGGCATACTAGCTGATAAGAGTCAAAGACAAAATCATGAGCAAAGAATAACTCTTCAAGATTCAACAAAAGAGGTACAACAAAGATCAAATAAGCAAGGACCTCTCAAAACCCCCCAAAACAAGTCAATCAATAACTCCAGGTCAAAGAATTCCACAGATCCTGTAATGTCGCGAGCAAAACAGAATCTTATATAATTCTAAGCCCGAGCATATCGATTTAAACCTCGAAAGACTCATCGAATACCTATTACTGGACTTAGGATTCAAACCTATGCTCTGATACCACTTAATTGACGAAACCAAAAACGGGACCGTAACATCGCCGCGCTAATGGTACACCGGCCCAAAGCGCAAGGCACAAACGAACAGAGCAACAAACTTAACCGCAATGTAATAGAACCATCAAACCATTTCTTAACTATAAAACCGAATATTTCATTTTACACAAAAAATACGAATTACAAAATTTCTTCTTAGTACAAAAGATGCTACAACAATAACAAAGTTCATCAATACAAAACCTATCTAATACACTACCCCTCACCAAACAAAAGTGAAGCTTGGCAGATTATCCGCAGAGTCCTACCAGTAATGTGGAATCTGGAGAAAATCTAAAAGCTGCTAACGCGGTGGAGAGTCAAAAACAAGCACCTAATCTGAAAAATTATAAATCACGTGGGGTGAGCATAACTAGCTCAGTGGATATCATAAAAGCTCTTCAAATGCGCCAAGCATTGCGATAAAAAGAAAACATAAAGATAATAACATTTGTGAAGACCACTAGTAGTTAGACAGTTTAGAAACTGCTTCATGCCTTTTTCAGATTAGGTGCTTGTTTTTAGATCTCCACCGCGTTAGCTAGATTAGATTTTCTCCAGATTAGATGTGTATAAGAGACAGGGTTATCCACGGACAGGCCTAAGAGCATTATTTCTGATCGCGAACAAATCCAAGTACGTTTCAATCCGAATATAATAAAATAGCATGAGTATCTTTTAGGCTCAAAGGTATGACCTACAGACTAGCCGATCTAGTAATCTACCACACCTACTAGTCGACACGGAGGTCAAGTTATCCCAAAGACAAGACCCCGATCAAATAGTTCATAATATATAAATCACCATGGCGTCCCATGGATGACTATAGAACCGGTTCTCCCCAAATCAAACATTTCCAAACACATCCAAAATTATATACCTAGGTCACCTATGAGCCAAAACAGTCATAAAATGCTTTCATATCAAAAGAGTTTGCAAACATATCAATTGATTAATATAAAATAGCTTGGTCCCGATTTCATATGTAATAGTTCCAAAACTTGATGTAAAAGTGCAGTTCCAAACATCATACACATTTTAAAATCCATCCAAACATATTTCAATTCCATTAAACAAAATACAAGTGGAAGACTAGACTTGTTCCCCACCTATTAAAGCTATTACGGCACCTCCGTTCTCTTTCGCGATCGTCTCTTATAGGTGGCTAGATGTGTACCTAAAGACAGGTATAAGAAGACTCTTATACACATCTAGATGTGTATAAGAGACAGCTCCCAGGCAGAGACTTTGCATTGACTACCGTGATTTGATTAGGCCGAATGTGAAGAACCATGAGTGATAACGGATGCATGACTTGTTTGAGAAGCTTAAACTGTCTCTTATACACATCTAGATGTGTATAAGAGGTTTGTTAATCTTATACTACATCTTACAACTTCTTAAGTGGCATTGATTAAGCCACGATGAAGAACCGTCCATCCCTAGGCTATAAGTAGGTTATCCTCCCTGCCAACAAAATCCAATTACAAGGTATTCAAGGGACCTTGGTTACAACCCAACTCAAAACAACATATTCTAACCAACCAATGCATAAACGGAAAGATTCACCGGAGCAATGGCCGGGACTATATCAATAGCATCCCACAACAAAGGAAAACAATTGACAGGCCTCAAAAGTTCATTAAGGACCCTTTGTGACATAACCTTGTCAAAATTGTCCTAGCTGCACCAAACTTCTGCTTACTTACAAAATGAAGGGAAATCAATTCCACTTGGTTTCAAGTCTCAATTCCTATCCAAACTAACCTTAAAACACTCTTAAAACATCATTATATGCATAGACATAAGCATTCATAGCATATCACTCTAGGGCCACATATGGAAGACAAAACCCCAACTCATAATCTTAAAATATGTAATCTAACCGTGGAAGGCTCTTATATGTTATACATTATATTCCCAACCTATAAAACACTAAAAACAGTGTGTTGTATAACAAATATAAATCATAACATATAAGGCTGCAAAGAGGGTTTTATTTTCAGCCATAAAGAATCCTACAAAACTAGATGTGATAATGAAATTAAAGCTTGGATCATAAAGCCCATAAGCCATAAAGTGCTAAAATACATAATAATTTACCTTCCAAGTGATTTATACTTGATATCTGCAAGAAAATTTTAAACTATTTGGTCAAGAGTTCCGCCAGCAGCTAGGAGAAATGAGGAAGAAACAAAGCAAGAAGAAGACTAAAAAGATTTCAAGGTTGACCCAAATAGTTCCCCATTTGACCAAATAGTCTCCAAGTTGACTATTTAACCCAAAAACTAATTTTTGCTACTAAATTATCATTTTTTTCTGAATAATTTAGCCATCATACAACACTCACACACCACAATGCACTAATTACACTTAGTCCAATTTTTGACCCGTTTACCCGGAACCGAAATCGCGTAAACCGAAAAATTTGCCGAATTGAAAAACGAATAAGTTGAAGTACTTTATGACTAAAAATAATATGAAAAACATTTTAAACCAGTTAAAAATCAAAGAACAAGGCTAGTAAAATACTGGGTTTCGACAATTATCGATTGGCCAAGACCTATTAATGTTACGGAAGTAAGGAATTTTTGGATCTATCTGGTTACTATCGTAAGTTTGTCGAATGGTATTCAACAATTCTGATTCCATTAAGTGAGTTGACATAAAAGAAAATGAAGTTTGTATGGTCATCGGAATGTGATAAAAGTTTTTAGACCTCAAAAGGAAAGTTGACTACCAATCCTATTTCGGCGAAACCATTCGGGATAAGAGGGTACGTGATTTATAGCAATGCATCCAAGGACGGTCTAGGGTGCGTACTAATGAAAAATAGAAAGGTTATTGCTTATGCATCTAGAAAACTCAAGCCTTATGAGAAGAACTACCTGACTCATGATTTAGAGTTTGCTACTGTGGTATTTGCTTTGAAGATTTGGAGACATCATTTATATGGTAGGCAATGTGAAGTGTTCACGGAACATAAGAGCCTCAAGTATCTATTTACTCAAAATGAGTTGAATATGAGACAAAGAAGGTAGTTGACCAGTTGTTGAAGGATTATTATTTGACCATAAGCTATTAATCGGGAAAAGCAAACACGGTAGCTAATGCTTTAAGCTACAAAAGTAGGAGTGGAAAAGCTCTAAGGTTGGAGAAACAAATGGAGGATTTCATGTTGGAATTAGTAGAATCTACTGAATGTGTTTAGCGGTGCCAATGTTATGATCTTTATGTGTGTCCTGAGCTTAATGTTTAGGATGCTATACTACGGGTCGTCAATAAAATCAAGATGAAAATGTGATTTGTGCAATCAGAGTGTGCATCAAAAGTATGGTACGTGAAGTTTCAAGGACGAAACTTCTTGTAAGGAGGATAGAATGTGAAATCTGACCTTTCAGCCCTCTTTTGTTATGTTGGCACACAAACAGTACTCCAGCCCATTAGGTCTTTAACGAGTAATAGGTCGATTAAGGAAAAATAAGGACTAGTGGTGTAATATTAGAAGTTAGTCCATATAAGTTATATCATATGTATGAAGAATCGGTTTTGACTATTAGAGCGTAATCTCCTCCTAGTAGCTAGGTCACACAAGTGGAGAATCTAACAAACAAAAGAAAATATTAAAAAAAAAAAAAAACCTAAACTTTAGCTCCTGAATTGGCTATGCGTGTACAGATAGTGATGAATCACAAATGCATGGATAGACTGTTCATGTTATACTGCTTAGTCCATTATTGGTAATAATACTTTTATAATAGTTATGATACTTTTGCTATGAATTGAGTTGGCTTAGCGTTGTTTAATGGAAAAAAAAAAAAAGAATTATTGTGATGATTAGGTAATGGTGACTTGGGCAAAGGGATTAATAGCAAAGTGAAGAAATGGACTTACAGAAATCAATCGACAATTTGTTTCTGATTGGCGGTAGACCATTAGTATAGATATATTGCTTCGATTTTCGTTCAATGGTATTACAAGGATTTGTAAGAATTAACTTTGATTTTATTTTTCTGTAGGGATCATGGATACAATACTTTGAATTATTGAAATTCACATGTGATTATTATTATCGGAGGTAAGTAGTTATTGTATTCTCTTATATTTTTCAAAAGATATTTGAAAAGTTAAATATTTGTAAAATGTGTATTTTGTTTATAAATGGAATTGAGTATGGTTTATATTTAGTTTGTTTGTACACATATATACTATGTGATTTTTTATGAAATGAAATGAATAATATGATCAGAGTGATTGTTTAATTGGTAGAACAATTAATGGCATGATGTTACTTGAGAGAGTATGCGAACTAAGTGATGTTCGGAACTAAGTACTATGTTGAAGTATGGGTGGGAGCCACCTCTAGAATCTTATATGACCAAGTGTTACAGATTGCTATGATTGATATTTGATAATTGGTAAATAAAATGTTTGCTCAACTTATGACCACTTGCTATGTAAATAACTATTGAATTGTGTCACTTTATTGTGTGTATTAATAAATTGTCTGATTTATAAAGAAAATGTATATATATATATATATGGTAACATGTTCAATTCAGTTAAAAAGGGAATACGAGGATTACTTATTGAGCTCATATTTTGCTCATCCCACGATATTAACATTTTTGCAAGTCATAATCATAGTTTTGATTAAGGGATTTGATCAGAGGTTTGAAGTTCTGCACCTGGTGTCCTCAAGAAAGGTAAGGGCATAGTGGTCATGAGACTCCTGAGAGCGAGGCGTGACAAAATCAACTATCTTATTCATTTTCTTTAAAAGTTTACAAATACTACCAAACCAAGACCAACATAATTCACAAAAAATTGGTGAACTAAAAAATGTGGTTTCTAGGGAAACGAGATGATGATTATCGTGACTGTTGTGAGTCTGACCTAAGAGAATATTACCGCGAAGATCAGCGAGAATGGACATTTTGTCGCCAAGAGTCTGATCGATTAAGAGATACTCTACAAAGTGTTGGTGCTCCTGCAGCAAAACACTAGTCTCTTATTCAATAGAAGAAATTGGCAAGAATATGAGGCAGTTGTTGAACTTATATGGAAAGAAAAAGTAATCACATGCTTAATTGCAATTGTCAATATCATTCTATAGAGTTGATTCAAGACCAAATGGCTGTAATCAACAACCCAGACTAATCCTTGTTATGCATCGAATGATAATATGTTGGACGAAAATATGTAAAATCACGAGTCAGTTTTACGGTTTCATTATTTTTATTGATTTGAATGTGTTCCAATGATCAATGTTTAGTTTTCATTTTCAAAACTGTCATCCATTTATAACATTCAATATTCATTTGAGTGTCATGCGCAATTAATGTTCCGTAAAAGTAAATGTATTTTTTTATATTTTAATTTATACTTTGGAATAAACAAATTATGATAATTTTATAAATATCTCAAAGTTCAAAACTTATCTTATTATATCTAAAGTATTTTTTTTTTTTTTATCAATTTTATGACTTTTAAATGTTTCTAGCAATCTCTTTAATTTTTTTTTTTAATATTTCTCGATTTCATATGGAGATATATCAGTTTTAAAGTTTTTGGTGTAATGAGATATAATAAATATAAATATTTTTAATTTTTTCTGATATTTTTTCCAATCTATTGCCACAAAAAATCATAAATTTTTTCTATTTTTACTCTTTTTAACATCATTATGTTGCTTTGGCATTTTATGTTTTAATATTAAAATAAAATATTTCAAATAAATTTATTAAATATATCAATTAATTAAATAGTTTCAACTAAATTATTTATACAATGTATAAAGCAATAGCAAGATATGTGTCAGTCATTTTATACATTTCATTATTGCCCTCAAACCTATCATGATAAACAATTAACTCATTATAACTTTTAATAACTTCTCATTTTTTTAATATTTTTCTTTTAATTAGCACACACATTGAGTGTTTCTTCGTCACTAGTAATAATTAAACATTCACATATACATAATTAAAGTATTCATTAAAATTCAATTACATAGAATATCTTGGCTACAAATGCTATCTATAATATAAACCTCTATATATATATATATATATATATATATATGCACATATTATACTATCATATTACTTAACAAAATTTGCAATAATAAACTAATATATAATTATCACATTATATAAAAACAATATAATTTCAGTTATACTAAAATATTAGTGACACTAAAATTTAGAGGGTAAAGTGTAATTAACCCATTTTTTATAGTTATTAACACTTTGCCTTTTAAACTAGGCGGTAATTACACTTTATCCGTTGAAATAAAAATATATACATTCCCGCCTTTAAATTAATGATGACTACAATTCCTGGAAGGCTTGTAATACGTAAATTACAAAATACCAATTATGCTGTAAGAATTAATAACACTTTACCCCTTAAATTTTGGAGTAATAGCATTTTACCCCTAAATTAAATAATAGTATAAATTGTTGACTCCAAAACTAGTTGGGTTATAATTAAATTTGCAAACCTTATTTTTTTAGTACAAAAGAATGCCTAATATTTTCTCCTTTTAAAAATACAAATTTCCAAATTTATTTTTCTATGTTTCAAAGACTATAATAGATTGATAAGTAACAACCAAGGTTTTTGGCAAAATTTTAGATTACTAAAATTATTCCATGAATTTAAAGGGGTTAATTATATTATACCCTCTTAAATTTTAACGTCTCTATTACTTTAGTTGCTAATGCTATTTTTTTTAGTACTAAAGTCCTTAAAATAACGGTCAACTCTAACAACTATGTGAATTTGGCTAAATGGACAAATAGATCCATTGATTAATTGCACTTTGCCCCTTTAAACTTTAGAGTCAAATACTTTAGTCTCTAACTTTATTTTTTGAGTACTTAATCCCTTCGCTTATTCCAATTCAGTATTTTGACCATTTTATCCCTATTTAAGTCCATTGTATGTGTGTGTATATATATATATTGCTTACTCTAACTTAATTCCTCCACTAATTACAAAAAAAGTTCTTATATGGATTTGGTTCCGTACTTGTGGATCTCGTGGTTAAACAAATAGTTATACCGTCACCTTTTTTTTTTTTACATTAGTATATATCATCATCCTAACATTGTATACATCCTATATATACCGCAAGATCCAAAAGTGAGGGCAAAGACTAGGTCCATGCATGTAAGAATATTTCACTAACTGCTACCACCACTACATCATCAAATGCACTATCTTTTCTTTTTTCTTTAAAAATATATTTTTATATTATATTGGGCACAAATCAATTTAAAGAATAAAAATTATTTAAAAATTTTGACTCATTTATATATCAATTCATTTAATAGAAATCTTAGTCTAAGGAACCCATTTTAGACAATGTGACATGGTTATAATGTACCATGAATTTAGGGGCATTAGTGCGAAAAAATAATTCCGCTCTTGTTAAGTCATCTTCTTCATCTAATTTTGACAAAAAAGGCCAACAAACATGCCCAACTTTCATGCATCTTTGCAAATTGAATTCCATAAGAATCAAATCTTCTTTTGAGGAAAATACATCCTTAAGACAAAAATAAACCAAAAAGATATTAGAATAAATAGGACTTGAATTTTCAAAAGAAAAGTACAGATTGGCATGCTGAAGGACTTTAATGCTAAAAAATAATATTATATATTACAGTGTTAGTGGTGCTAAAGTTTAAGGGGTTAATATATAATTAAAAAACACATAATAAAATCAAATAGGTTTATAATGGAGAAAACATTGAGTTTGCATAATGGAAGGAGTTAAGTGCTCAAAATAGTATTATGGACTGAATTGATAATGACACTAAAATTTAAAGGAAAAAATATAATTAACTAAAAAATATTAGTGTTTCTGCATTTTTCAAGCGGTCATGTATATACTGAACTTCAACTGTGGAATGTTGTTCCTTGTGAAGATAAGAATAACAAAGGACTCCTGGTTTATGAAATACAATGGACATTTATAGATATAGGTCACAATGGCTAATTTCTTTGTTTAGGAAGAATTTAAAAAGCCTTCTCAACTTTTTGAATGGTTGCGGAATCTAGCAAAGTCGCGTGTGGTCTATGTGACTCAGCTAGCATGGGACAAATACGACATGCATTAGGTTGTATGTGCTACATATGACCTAGGTTTAATGTAACGCATACGGCCTGGATCCTATATAAAGCAGGGCATATGCCTTGCTTCCCCCCAACCCGCCTTTCTTTTTTTTTTTCCTCATTTCACTTTCTCTTCCTCTTTCTCTTTTTGTTTTTTTGTCCCCTTTCCTCCAGTAGTCAAAACCAAAAAAAAAATTAGAGACCCTTACCCTGTCCTCTTTTATTGGCACTTTAGTCCTTGGTTGAAGAAGAATTTGACAGTTTATTCCTTACAAAAAAATAAATTGCATTTGAGTCCTTAAAATAAAGATACTTTATTTCTACATTTTACAATATTTAATAATTGTAATTTATATATTTTTTATGTAATGTGTTGTCAAATGTGTTAGTTTATTGTTATATAATGTGTTAAATAATAAATTAACAGAAGGCAATTTTTTTAAGTTTATATGCTAGATAACACTTTTGTTATATATGTGCTAATTTATATGTTAGCTTAATGCTATATAATATATAAATTGTTAACCAATATGTTAGTATAATACAATTTTTTTAGGTTTCTATTTTAGATATTATCTTTAGTCTTGACATCCTATGCATTTGAATTTTAATTAATAATATAATGATATATACATATGTGTCTCTGTGTGTGTGTGAATGTTTAATTCCAAAAATTTAATTGTAATTTGTTAAGTAATTTGTGTGTTTTAATAAATAGAATTGGACTAGTTTTGTTTATTATTAAAACATAAAATGCTAACGTAATATAAATTCATATTTAAAAAATAAATTGAATTTAAAGATGTAACAAAAAATGCTTTGACTTTTTGGCCAACAGATTGGACAAAAATATTAAAAAAACTAAAAAGATTTCTACAACTTGTTAAATTTAAAATTTATATCTTAAACTAAAAACTTGAAACCAATATAACTTCAAATGAAATCGAGAAATTTAAAAAAAATAAAAATAACAAGATCCCAAGTAATTTTTGTAACTCATAAAATTCATAAAAATACTTTAGATCATAATAGAATGAGTTTTTGATAAGCTCATAAATATCTTAAGTTTTACGTGTCATTTACCTCATTTTTATGTGTCGTAACTAATACTTGAGTTAATTATGAGTTTAATTGGTTTATTCTTAGCTATTGTAGGTTTGAAGTACAAAAGGAGTTAGAAGGACAAAATAAAGTGAAAAAAAAATCGTGGGAACGAATGTGCATAAGCATTGAGCAATTTGGACACTGTTTTGTATTTTGAGCATAACTTTTTTTTCTGTTGAGTTGAAGAACACAAAGTCTTTGTTGTTCATTAGTCGTAGTTTTAACAGCTTCATTTTGTGTGCTCTCTCATGGCCTTTTGTGCTTAAAAACCTCATTCTTGGTCAAAGCAACTGAAGCCATGGACTGTTTAATGTTGTGAGACTTATCGTGTTTAATGATTCAATTCTTTATTTCAAGTTTGGTTATTCTTTTGCAATTAATTTATGATTATTTTCCTTTGATTGCTATGTCTGCAGCTTAATTAATTATTAATTGAATCAATTGATAGCTATATTAATATTGGCTACATTGTCCAATTTAATCTGTGAAATTACTAAATTTAACAATTGTTGGATTAGGATTATCGAATCAAGGAAAATAACCAACTAATTGACATAACCGCTTGTACTTATGTTGTATTAGTCTAATGGATCTTTCTAGTTCTCAATGCTTCTGCTTGATTAATCTTTGGCGCTTGTTTGGAATTAATTGGTATTTAGGCTTAATTGGATCGCATTTTAAAGATTAACTAAACTTAAGGAAAGATACAAGAATAAGCTGTGACTTGAAATTCGGGCTAAATTCTTCAACTAATGCTTGATATATGAATTGTTATACTTTTTCGTCAATGATCGACTATCGAATTTATATGGTGGATATGGACCAATACCAAGAATACTATCCTTCTCTTGATTTCCTCCAATTCAATTAATTTATTTTTAATTATATCGTGTTTTAATTCAATTTTCTTCACAACCCCTATTGTTACAATTCAAAATTGCATAACGCAATTAGTTACACTCTCTGTGAGATGATTCTGAACTTTTGCTACTACCTTAATTTTTAGAAATATAGGTTTTATTTTTGTATGCAGGCAACAACATGACTAGTTTTTGTGTTTTGGAATAGTCATAAATTATACCAAATTGTATCAAATGATAAAACTATAAGTAAAAGAGTATTTTTTTTATCCAACATGGGTTTCAGTGGTATGGATTAAAATGAACGACAATTTTTGAAATAAACTCTAAACAAAGAACAATGTCTAAACTAAAACACAGAAAAATACACCAAAATTTTTGGGAAGAATAATCATGAAGGATTTTGAAACTAGAAGAATAAAGGTCTTAAATGAATGATAGTTTTGAAAACGAAACTATGTTGAATTTTAATCACTTTCTCATATTCTTATTCAGGGACCCTGCTTGAACCACCAAAACAGTTCCTGCAATTGCTAAATCTTAACTCTATTTTAACCTGTTTAGGTTTTTTCCATCTCTATTTTTACCGATGTGTGGTTGACTGATTAGGCTCACTTCGATCAAGCTATCAATGTGAATCAATTCATTCCTCTTTGATAACATGGATCCGTTTCATTTAATAAGAAGAAGCGCCTCTTCTATTGGACTGCTTGGAAGATTATATTTTCCTCCTCGGTGAAAAAGGGCAAAGGTGTGTGGGAGAAAAAATTCTAAAAGGGGCTAGTTTTTTCCACTAACGTGTGATGTAAATCACCTAATGGCAGCGGCTTGAGGCGAACCCTGTTCGTTGGTGAAGTAAACCGTCTTGCGAAGTCATCGGCATATCGCGCGTAACAAATCCTTATTAAGTAATGGGTTTTAAGGGGGCCAGCTTACGGGCCATAGTCGGGGTTGACCACAATTTCCCAAGTAAGATAGAGAATCTCACTAATTGGAAGGAAAAGGGGGGGCGTAGGACAAGGTCTTTCTTTATGAGAGCTCTACCACTTCTAGATCTAAAGGATGAGCCTCTTTTTCCTCCACAATCCAGCTAAATGTGTCAATGGATATGGATCTTATACAAGCTATTTACTTTTCTCTCCGCCGGGCTATACCATTAAAAAGTAGGAAGATTTTTTTAAAACAAGTGAGTTATAAATTGGATAGCTGGGTGGCGGTCTAGGCCGGTTCCGTTCTATCCACTGAGCAGCCCGCCGCTTCCTCAGCCACGGTCCCTTCTCATGATGCCTTAATTTAATGACGGCTACTTCCCGTTACTCATACAGTCGTCCTCTACAGCCAAAAGGGGCAATGAAACCTCTGATAGTAATGGATATTAAGCGATAGCAGAAGATTGGGAGATAACCGCTTCGCTGTAGCCAGGCTTACTGCTAGCCTATTGGTTAGAGCCAAGCTTTGACCGCGACTGCTCATCGCTTCTGGCCACTTTATTCCGTCACCGAGATCCAAGTCAGCACCGGCTCAAATAAATAGAGAAAAGTTCTATTGGTATAGAAAGTATTTTCACAATAGTGAGATTCTCTCTCTTACTTGGGAAATTGTGGTCAACCCCGACACATCTGAACTACACCTCCTCGGAATCGAGACTTTTTACAATTTCCACTGACGAGCTTTCTCGCGCATACCCCTATTCTTTTAGTCAAGCTTGGAAGCCTAGGCGTAGAGGGGGAGGTCATAAGCGTCTATACCGTAAAATAGATTTTTGACCGCCCTATGACCCACAACTCAAAATGAGCCTTGCGACGAGACGCAGACATTCCCCATGCTGCGGTTCCCTCCGCCATCAGAACCTAACTAACGAGCTCTGGGCGCTATCAGTCTGCTTAGCTTCTTCTTGATGCCTTAGAGATTGAACGGCAATAAGATAAGTCGACCTTCAATCTAAGACAGCGCTACCGACCAAGTACAACATCACATTTGACACCTAAGGAAGGTACAGCCCAACTATGAGGTACATCAGTAGGTGTTACAATAATACGTAAATGAGTTTTGACTGGTACAACCACTCTATTGTCCACTTCTAATAAACGTGATTGACCAATCCGTTTCAGCTAGTGGAGGAATCAACATGGAATTACACCTTTTTGAGCTAGTCCAGATTGTTTTGATAAAGATTTACCATTTCTGTGTACGAATATCCCTCTAGAAAGACACTTTTCTCGAAGAACCGTTTGCTCCGCCATACGTATCCCATCAAGTGGTGGGCAGCAAGACGTTGGCCTTTATTGCACCCCGGCTTGGACTTATACTCCCTTTTTAGAGGAAGGGGCCTTCTCTTTCAAGTCCGGCCCTTTGCAGCTAAAAAAGGAATAAGAGACCGGCTTCTTTGTCTTCCCTTCGCCTTCAGAAAGGCGAAGATCATCCAGCTATAGTTAGAGGTTGGAATACTGTATATCATAAGTGACCCAAAAAGACAATTTCTGGTAGCTTTGATGCTATTCCTGTAAAAACTTCTTTCGTGAGCTTTGTCTTGTTCTCTTCATTTGTTGAGACAGATGTTCTCTTATCTTGATGACCAAACATGCACTAGAGCACTTCCAAGCTTCCTCTTCTCAGTGTGGAACGATATATGAGAAATAGATCGAGCTCAGCCTGCAATGTCCGATAATGTTGCTGAAGTAGTGAATCTATCGGCACCATAGCAGTGGCGTACAACTTTGGGCCTAACGGCCGGCCTAGTAACCTTTCGGAATGGGGGGATCCCCGTTGGCAACAATCAACACCAATCATTGGAACACATTAAAATTTAAATAATACATGAAACCCTTAAAATGACTAATGATTTTACATATCGTCCGATGCATAATAAGGATTAGCTAGTAATATCGCAATATCAAAGTTGGTTAATTGGTGGTTGATTGTAGCCATCTGGTCTCGAGCCAACTCTATTGAATGATATTGGAAAATAGGATTAAATATGCTGCAATTTTCTTTCTGTATAAGTTCAACAACTGCCTCATATTGCTGTCAGTTTATTGTATTTAAGAGGAACACCAACTTTTGTAGTGTCTCCCATAGTCGGTTTGACTCTTGGCAACAAAATGCCTATTCTCACTGAATTTTGCAATAATATTCTGTTGGGT
This sequence comes from Cinchona pubescens, assembly GCA_025175665.1. NCBI lineage: Eukaryota > Viridiplantae > Streptophyta > Magnoliopsida > Gentianales > Rubiaceae > Cinchona > Cinchona pubescens. The sequence goes on along the minus strand of JANKKI010000097.1, from coordinate 197,596 downwards.
CGATTAATCGCATGTGTATAATCACGATAATCATCATCTCATTCCTGTAACAACCACATATTACACGTAGTGAATTTGCTGTGATTTATTTTGGGTTTGGTTTGGTGACATTTTACGAGTTTAAAAAACTGACACAGTTGGATACATATGTATGTTTGTGATGTCAATTCTTAATGTTGAAAATTTAATTTTTGTATTTGTTGGTTAGTGTAATCATGGATAAACTCTGAGTTACAATAGTATTTTCTCGTAGAGTTTTACAGATATGGATATTTTTGTCGATTATCATGATACATATGCTGAGCCACGGTCTGATGAGCTATTACGTCTTTAGTACCAACATAGGAATGTGAGTATTTTGGCAGGTGAGCCAATGACGACTCCATGGAGAATTCGAAGGTATGATGGTGATTGTTGGTTTTAGTGTACCACGAACGAGATTGTGTTGCGTTATATACGATTAGCTAGATTCAAGGGGCTATACTGAACAGGTTCTATCCTTTATGGTCATGTTTTGACCACTACACTCTATAGAGAGATGGAGGCAGGAGACATACATTTCATCTACCAGTTGGTGATGCTACAGTTACATTACAGGACGTAGAGATCCTATTTGGACTCCTTGTAGATGAGGAGACTGTCATTCCTTCCAGAGAGAACACGGATACAGAGTTTTGGGAGAGTGTTTGCAACAGATTGTTTAGTTTCACACCAATCTTGGGGATATTCAGAGGGGTCATTTTGCGTTAGTGCATATAAGAATGTGATGCGTACTATAGTGTCGAATGATACGGATAAGGAAGAAATACGGGAGTGGACATGCATGTACATATTTGTCTTGATTGGTCGATTGTTGTTTCTAGATCAATCTAGTATGATCTCCATGCATTAGATGTTAATGTTACAGGATTTGGAGCATTGTGGACAACTCAGTTGGGATAGCGCAGTTCTAGCAGTACTATATCGCGCTTTATGCAAGGGTACATGTGAGACATAAATTTTATTGGGGGACAGTTGTTGTTTCTGTAGATATCTTTTTTATTTAGTTTCTGTATCATTGATTGATAGTTTTTATTTCATGAATCCTTATTAATTTGTTTATGTGTTAGTTACGAGCGTGGGAAAGGTTCCCTACTATACAACCTACGTGTCGCAACGCTGTAGTAAGACTACCCCGAGGTGCATGTTAGCACGTATCATTTGATTTGGAGTGGTGCTCACAATGTGTCCTTATAGTATATAGAGATCAGCTTGGGGCTCCTTGCCATTACCAAGTTTGTTTGTTATAAAATACTTTCTCATTATATACTACATACTCTTAAAAAATTGAACGAATTTGTCTTGAAAATGTACAATACTAATTTTAGAATGTAATTAAAAAAATATCTCACTAAAGTAAGTATGACGTATGATGTATCTTGTCAAAGGCTTCTTTTAAATCATATTGGCTAAATTCGAAGTTCCCTATATTTGAAGGGGTAAGAATTTATTTCTTGTTAGAGACTTGAACCTTTTGATTGGTTGGTGTAAATTGTAAAGTCATATAACCTGCATCATATTTTTATTTGAGGAATTCAACAACCTAACTTTTTCTTTTTCGTTTGGTTATTCTTCTTCTTCTTTTATTTTTTTTATTTTTTTTATTTTTTTGGGATGTGAAACATCTAATGTTGGCCATTATAATTAGGCAAAAAAATGAGCCAAAAAAAGACATTAACTAAGCTATTGTTGCATGTAGCCATTATAAGTGAGATGATTTATAGAATAAATTTTTTTTCCAGTTGGTTGTCTGAAACAATGTTTTCCACAAATTTAGTTAAAATATATAAGTTTCTTCCTATCTATTAGTTAGAATATTATATTTCATGTTTGGCTGGCGATATTGCCAGAGCATTTATTTTCCGGTCAAAGCAAATTTACGATAAATGTCAATATTACCCTTAAGTTGGTTAACCATGTTATTCTCACAATTTCTCTGCCTGGCTTTTTCTCTCCCTCTCTCCTCGGTCTAACAGCACCTACCACAAAAGTATTCTTCCTCAGCTTTTACAAATCCGAAATCTCTTCTGATTACTTTAGCCTTCCTTTATTCCGTTTCACTTCGAACAAATAACAAACAACAGTCACCGATACTTAAGGTTAACATAGCTAGTCTAGGTTTGAGAGCATCATACTAACAAGTTCAAACTTACAAACCAATCTTGGCTTTTAGATTGCCATGCAAAAAGTCAATCAAAGTAATCCCTTCCCGTCCCAAGAAGGGCTGGCAATTTCTGATACGACCTGATAACACAATATGAACACAATACGAAATTAACAAGTTATGGTACGTCCGAAATTTATAGAGTCATTATTGGGTCAACCCGTTTATGACACAAAATTAAACGGGTTGGTTGGGTCAACCCATGAGTTGACAAGATAACCCGTTAAGTTATTGTATGAATATATTTTGTTAAAATTTTTTCATTATTATACTTTAATATAGTATAATTTAAGATTGTGAATAATAAGATTAATATTAGATTATTAAATCAAACATAATAATTATTTTAAATAATGCATTATCTAAAAATTTTCAATAATTTTAATTATGTGTTTTAAATTACTATGATAGTAAGGTTAGTAGTAATAATTGTATAACTTATTAAATAATTAAAATTTGAAATTTTAACTCAAATGGATCACAAGTTATATAATTTGTCAAATATGCTAATATTCTTTGTCAATAGTAAACAAGTCAAATACGAACACGACACGAACCCAAACGGGTCAGACACGAATGCGACACGATAAGAATCGAACCCCACATGACACGACACGAACATGACATGATAAGAAATGGGTCACACTTGATACAATATGATAACCTAACAACCCGACCTATTGACACCCTTAGTCCCAAGAAACAAACCAACAATAGATCATCTAAAAGCCAAAATCCATTAACATACCAAAATCATATTATCTTTTGTTGGGTGGCTTTAAGCACATCTTTCTTAGTTTGTAATGCCTCAATATACATTTTATTGGTTTTTTCTTTTTTCTAGAACAATAAAAACTTACTATGTATAAATTATCAGATCTTTCTTGGATTGAACGGATTTTTGTTATAAATTTGAAAGTTTTAGAATCTTTTTTTGTATATATAGATTTGTTTTTGCTTTCTTCCTTTTCTTTATTTTTCTTTTTGGTATTAGTATATGAAAAATAGAGACGAGAAGGGGACAACAATTAAAAGAGCGATAGGAATGACTTTGTATGAAAAATGCCTAAAAGATTTTGTATAAAATAAACAAGAAATGGTAGAGATGCACAAATTCAGTGAGGATAAGGTTTAAAAGGAAAGAAAAAAAATAAGAGGAGGGAGGATGTGGACATGTGGTTGGTTCCACTTCCATAAAATGACAGAATTGTTGAGTTCACTTGCAAGGGTAATCTAGTATTTAGGGTGAATTTGCTCTGGCTGGAAAATAAATGTTGTGGCAATATCGCCAACCTTCATGTTTATAAGCATACTCAGCTGATGGAATTAACTATGACTTCCTTTTTATTGTCTTTTGTAGATTTTAAACTTAATTTCATAAAATGAAACCACGTGATGATTTAAAAATAAACGTGTGGTATAAGCTTTCTCATTTTTCCATAAAAAATAGAAATGATTAAATAATAAAAACCATTTTTATATTTTTGTTAATTTTGGCTGAGCTTAAATCACAATAATAAAAATAAATATATTTCTTAAATAAATTTCTAAATTTTTTGGAGGTCGTTTTGGCTCTTTTTCACCTCTTTCAGTTTTTATTAATTTATAACCCTACAAAAGCCTTCAACATGATTTTAATTGTACTAGAATATTGCACGGGCAGTGCACATGTGTTTCACACTGTTATTAGATATATGGATAACTTTTATTATTACTTAAATATATAAATGCAATATAAATAATATTAAGTTTTCAAGCAATTAATAGAAAATTAGTTCTAAAATGCATTAAGCGTATGGACAAGACATCGGGGGCCAAATTTTTTGACCCGATGAGTCCGAGTCAGTTTATTTAGCATATGGACGGGTTATCCATCACATCAAAAGTATTAATTTCTCATATAAAAAAAAGATCAAAATCCATTTACAAATATAAATAAATTTTTTTTGATGAATAAATTTTGGCATGGTTTAATATGATTTTAGTTGGATTTTTAAGGAACTTGTCAAGCCTTTAGGTAGAGGTCTATTTAAAGCAAACAAGTAATAATAAAAGTTTGCAAAATCAATACACTCTACCTCACTTTTGTAAGTATATGGAGTTGGTAGTAGTATAAGATAAGTGAGTATCGTTTCCACAAAAATTGTTTGACAAATAATTTCTGAGATTTACGGACCTTTGTATAGTTAGACGAATCAAATTGAGTGAAAAGATTCTAATATAATCAAAGCCATAATGCATGTAAATAAGTTAAAACCAAAATTTTACTAATCCATATACTAAGGTAAGTAAATAACATTAAGTAATTACGAAATTAAGAAACTAATTAACCATTCTAATGAAGGCAAGTAAATAAAAGCACTTAATTCTACTCTAATTACGCTTGACTAAAATAATATTAGAATTAAAGTGCAAGTAATTAATCTAATTAAAGAGAACATTAAGAAAGCTTATAAAACAAGAAAATGTCATTTGTAATCTAGAATTTGCAAAGGGATATGCTTGAAATCTAAATATTTTTGGATTTTTGATAATAATTAAGAAAGCTCACTAAAAATTGACTAGAGATTAATGCAAGAATTTGAAAATTTTTTACTAAAAAGCAATAAATTAACAAGAACCCTATGTACTCTAAGAAAAGTTGAAATGAAAGTAATAAGATTTTTTAATCAATTAAACTAGAAAGTAAGTAAAAATTATATCTACTTGTAGCTAATGTTTAACCCACTAAAACTATGTAATCAAAATTTAAAATTGTGAGGGATTAAGAACAAGATCTAAATTAAAAGTAAAGAGAACTTTTATATTAAACTAAAGAAAACTTGAGGTTCAAATTATCTACACTACTACAATGTGAAAAATTACTAACTACTACAATGTGAAAAATCATTACTAACTACACTACGTAATGTGTATACTAGCACACACTAATTGTATCTTAACTACACTACTACAATGTGAAAAATTACTAACTACACTACCTAATGTGTATACTAGCACTCACTAATTGTATCTTAAATAGTTAGACTATTACACAAGCAAAAATTGAGAGTTGACCGCTAGAATATTACAAAAATACCATTAATCGTATGTTGAAAAGTAAGTCTATGTCTGATGCCTCTTTTAACACATCTAGTTATAATTCAATGAACACCTAAATCCTACTACTAACTAGATGGCATCCCGCAAGTATACGGTTGTCAACTAGTAGCAAAGGGAAGTAGGGATCGTTCCCACAAGGATTGTCGGATGCAATTACCAAGATTTAAAAGTATTTGTGTAGTTAAGCTAAATTAATTGGTAGATGATAGAACTATTCTAATGAAAACTATAATTTAAATTCTAACCTAATTTAATCTAATTAAGACTAAAACTTAGAACAAGTGAGTAGATGACAATCAACTAAAAAGACTAAAGAAGAAAGAAGAAAAAATTGAATACTAAAAGCATTCATTTTTAAAGTAAACATTTGATAAAGATAAACTAGGAAATTAAATATTTTTCGATTAGAATTAAAGAAACCCACTAAGAATTGACTAGAAATTAAAGCTAGAAATTAAAAATTCTTAAATAGAAAGCAAGAAATTGATAAGAACCCTAATTTTCCTAGAAACCCTAATTTGAAAGCAAAGACATTTTTCCTAAATTAAATAAGAAAGCAATTAAAACTTATATCTACTTGAAGCTTACGAAAAATCCACTACGATTATCTAATAAAAATGTAAACTTGACAAGAAATTTAAAGAAGATCTAAGATAAAGATAAAGAGAAATTTCTATTACAAAAAAGTAACTTGTAGTTTAAGCTATCCTAATCTATCTAGAATTATCTAAAACTCTCTACTCTTAAAAAACTAATTCTACTTAGCTTAAATAGTGCAGCATTATACAAGGCAAATGAATCAGGGTTTTTGGACTGGAAGTTTACAAAATTGCCCTTACAACTTAGCATTTAGCGAATCGAGATCGTGGTCTGGAAGTTTTGAGACCGCGATCTCGACTCTAAAATAGTAACACTAATTCCCGAGTCGAGATCGCGGTCTGGAACAGTCTAGACCGCGATCTCGACTCTCCTTCCAGCAATCATCATTTCCTCCATTTTGCAATTTAGTTCCTTGAACTTTGTTCCTTCCAGCTTCTAACCTTTAATTTTTAACCTGCATAATATTAACACCATTAAGCACCTAATTAAACTAAAAATTTAACACAAAATTATCATAATTAATTCAAAAAAATGAAAATATAAATACATATGAAAAAAATTAACTAAAATCTTCTATTACTTATCTAATTTCGGAATTTAAACTATCAAAATGTTATAATTTAGAGAAAAATAACTCTAGTTTACTAGAGTTATCAATGTCGCGACAAGAACATATCGATGTCACGACATGGCTCACAAATACTGATTGGCCAATTTCTGTCTCCGTGTCGCGATACGGAGAAATTGATATCGCGACATGGACACCATTTCCAGCAAATCTTCAATTCTTCTTAAATTACACTTTGATCCTCGTACTTTGTTCATACCAATTTCGAACCTCTAATTTATAACCCGCATAATATTAAATCAAATTAGTAACTAATTTAATTAAAATTGATAACAAAAACTCATCATATTTATTAATAGTTAGTTATGTAAACACATAATAAGAAAATTAACTAATACACTCAATTATCAACCAAAATTTGAATTTTAGACTAACAAAATGCCACGATTTAGAGGGAAATAACTCTAGTTTACTAGAGTTATCACACTTCCAAAGTTAGCGTTTTGCTAGTCTTGAGCAAAACAAAAATTAAAAAGAATTTTACTAACAAATAAAAAAAATGACACCACCAAATTTGAGAAAACACTTGATGAATAATAGATGTACTTAGAACAACAAGAAATCTCCCAAGGGACCTCCAGTTCGACACTATATAATAATTGAAATATTTCAATGAGTCAATCCAAACTTTTGAATTTTCTAAGAAAAATATGCTCATTTACTACACAAGACTTCAAATTACTATGGATTAACTATTCTAAAAAAGATTCCCAAAAATTAACTTCAATTCATTCAAAACATCATTTCTTCTCAAATCACAAATATTACAAAGTTAGTCAAGTATCCCAATAAGATTGCATGAAAATAGAAGTTCATTAGGAATCTCCATAAATGCATATGTCACACAATTTGGGAACATTAATCTAATAAGGACTAAGTAGTATGACATCAATGATAAATATTACAAACATTTCTTTCTCAACTTGTTGGTATACTAAAACATTATCCCTAATAGTTTAATTCAGAGAAACAACATGAGTATATGCTAGAATCCCGTAGTTGCTTTATTACTATACTAGTGGCTTATTTTGAAGAAACAGCATGGATACATGAAAGAATCCCATACTATCCTGATTACTAATTAGCTGTAGGTAAAAAGTTTTTTTTCGACCCTAAACCAAGAGAGAGAAGTAAAATGTACTTAATATTAATATTAAATGCCAATTATTTCACAAATTAAAATAACATTCCCTATGTAAACACACAAAATGTCCTAAATTCCATCTATTCTATTTAACTTACTTTTTCCAAATGATAAATCGACTAACAAGGTAATATTGATGATTTGATCAAAATAATATCTCAAACAAATTTTTCCCAAGAAATTAGTACCTCTTTTTGAAAAATAGTAAAACAAAGTTGTTTTTGAAATCTTGACGTAGTAAAAGAACCACTCACTCACTTCAATCCATGAAAAGACCCAATCAAATATTTCAATCATATAATATTGTAAGTCAAATATCATCATCGAGGACTCAATTAATCAATTTTTCATCCACTAGTCATCAAGTCACACCAATAGACATCAAATAACCACTCCCAATACACAAAAACAAACACCCCAAACTTGATTCTTTTATTCGAATTGATGAATACGGGAATCATCCTTCCACTCACCCAAAATTCTAACATGAAAACATAGCAACAATTAAGCAAGGACTAAGTAAACTACGACAATATTTTAATCTAATAAACATTACTAAGTGAAAGTACTAAGGACACATACCAATCCATGTATTTAAGCAATAGAGCTCTAGAAAAATCAATGTCCAAGTGAAAGCATCAATAAAATCAAACATGGTATCAGCTCAAGGCCCTTAGCCAGTACTCTCATGAAGCAATGAAAATGACCAAAAACCACACCAAGTATTTGTCAAATCAATCCTCAAAATGATCTACTCCATGAATTAATAAAAAGAAATCTACTTGGTGTCAGCTTAAGGCCATTAGCCAATGTAACTCAAAATTAAAATATCCAAATCAAAATAACTAAAAATAGACAAAAACTAAACATAAGAGTACTAAAGTATGAACAATAATGAAAATTTTCAATCATCGTAAAATTCCTTTCTAATGCTTTTTCCCTTGCTACTGGTTGCATCAATGCCCCTCCTGCTTCATTTCCTTTTGACCATCCTCTGTTTCACTGGGCTGAGCTTCCTTATGGTCATTATCCTGAGCTCTCCCGATCTCACTAGCATGTTGTGCTTCACCTCGATGAACAGGAACTACTGGTGGTGTTAATATTGCCCACGAGGTGGGCCATAATGCCAAAGTGGAGGTGGCAGTGGACAAACCCATGCATCAAGTGATGTGGTCTTGAAGGTTTCTCCTATAATTGTCATATTGTTTTGCATTACCAGTTGGCTGTAGGTTCAGTACCCCTGCAACTCGTTCTGGTCTTCTTCACTGATTGGAGCATTACATACATATCCGAACATCACAGGGATATATGATGATCTCTAAGGTAGTGGTGGTGGTGCTCTAGGGTGATGGTTTTATATTTTTGGACCATCCTATAGGCATATTCTCGATTAATCCTGCCATTGGGATGTGTCATTGGTTCTGCTAGATCAATGAGACACCCTGCAACAGCACATAAATAGTGGACTAGATCTATTTAACTTGGCACATAAAAAATGGGTATTTCAGACCTTCCAATGTTGAGAAATCCCTGTCTAATCAAACTGTCAACATACACCGGTATCCCTGTCATAATAGTATACTCTAACAATACCTTCTTCCTCTGAATAAAGCTCAATGAATTAGACTCCCAAATCTTAATTCAGTACCACTTGTAGTGCTCCGAACGCAATCCACAGTCATATATCAAATAGCATCTTTAATCACATTCATATCTTTCTCTTTATCATTCAAAAGTGCTAAATATTGATTAGATGGAACAGGAGATATGTTAAAGTAAGAATTAATTATTTCAGAACTAAATTCAACCAATACCCTCTGAACTCTCACCTTACCATCCTCAAGCTCACAAAGACTACAATGAAACTTCTTAACCAATTGTGTGCATCTCGGGTCGATTCGAGAATCAAAATTTTCCCAATGTCTTGCCTTAATTTGAGCTTCTATTACCTTTCTAACTTCTTCGTATACTCCCCAATGCATGATGGATAGATCAAAATTCCTCTCCTTAATCACCTCATGTTTCTCATTATTTTTAAACAACTGACGAGCTCGTTCACTTGAGAACTGAGTTTCTACTTCATGTTCAATTCCTCCACTAGGCTAGCCTAATTCCCATTCTCTACTCGATCCTTCCCCGACTTATCTTTTTTAACTCACTCCTCTATCCCTCATTCTTTCCCTCCTCTCGGCACTTCCATACACATCCCATGTCATTTTCACAATAGATTATCAACCAATACCAACAAATATATGCATCGATGATTCTCAAATTCACAATCAATAAAAAATTTCACCAAAATTATTGTGCAACACAAATTTTTTTGTATGGATTTCTAGAGAAGAATTCAATTAATCCAAAACAACAGTCCAAAATAATTCACAGAGTTAATCAATTAAATACCCAAAATTTTCCCCAAAATTCGCACAAATATTTGTTCCAAATCCTCCCAAATTGTTGTCAAAAATTCGAAATGAAAATGATTCAAATGCACCGTTTTTCACGAATTATCTTCCACAATTCTGGTAATTTTGATCACAAAATTATGAAGGATGTTACTCGATTGGTGCCAAAAATTTCCCAAAAAGATATATGTAAATTCCTCCTTGATGTTAAATTTTTTCACGTAAAACTCCAAATTGCTCCTTCTTGATTCTCCAATGATGATGAAGATGGGATATGGAGGGAAACTATGATGATTTACAAGAGAATTATGGAAGAAAGTAGGAAAAAATGAGGGATTTGGGGAAGTTGAAGAATTTGGGAAGAAGAGGAAGAATAGTCCTTTTGAAATTTTCTTCTGGTCGTATCAATGTCATGACATGGAGTTTTCCATGTCTCCATGTTACGACATGGCCTGAACTCAATTTCCAGTACGCGCCTCCAAGTCGCAATTTGGAGAAATCCATGTCACAACACGGACTGAACATGTGCCCTGCATGTGCCTCGATGTCACAACATGGATTTTCTATGTTGCGACATGGACTTAGGGTGTGAAATTTTGGCCTTGCGTGCAGAAGTTTGATGTTGATGTCACGAATTAGGGAATCCATGTCGCAACATAGCTTGCATGACCAAAATACCCTCAAGAGGTTTGTGGTCGATGTCATGACATGGAAAATCCATGTCGTAACATGGACCTAAACTTCTGCAAGGTACATTTTGACACTTAACTAAATTTGCTCCTTTCTTCACCAAATTTCTTCAAGTCTATGCACAACCTACAAACACCAAAATAACAAGTTTAGATGAAAATTTCACTCATTCTTTAGCATTATTTATTCAATTCAGAAAAACATGTTTCTAAACTAAAATTTTAACTGAATTCAAACCAAATCATTCAAAATGTAAGCTAATTAAATATCACACCGAAAGAAAATAAAAACCAACTATATTAAAACTTGTCTGCCTCCTAAGAAGTGCTCTTTTATAGTCACTAGCTTGAATATGGCATGATTGATCATCCTTGCACAAAGTGCATGATTTCTCGCCATTCATCAATAATTCCTGCTAAGACTAGGGTTTGAGCCAGTGACCATTGACATTGAACGTCCCTTCTTTTCCTTTTATCTCCACAGCTCTATGAAGAAAAACTTGAACCACTTTAAAGGGTCTACTCCACCATGATTTGGGTTTTCCCAGAAATAATTTGAGCCTTGAATTGTAGAGTAACACCAAATCCCTGATTTTGAACTCTTTCCTTAAGATGAGTTTATCATACCATGCTTTTGTCCTTTCCTTATAGATTAAGAATTTTTCATAGGCTTCTTTCTGAAATTCATCTAATTCATTCAAATCAATATGTCTCATTTCACATGCATCTTTCATATCAAAATTCAAGCACTTAATTGCCCAATATGCTTGATACTCTAGCTCAATCGGTAAATGACATGCTTTCCCGAAGACAATGCGGTAGAGGGACAAGCCTATGGGAGTTTTGAATGCCGTCCGGTATGCCCATAATGCATCATCCAACTTAATTGTCTAATCCTTTCTTGTACCATTCACCATTTTCTCTAAAATATTCTCTTCAACTCCCGATTTGGAACCTTAACTTGACCTGAAGTTTGAGGATGATAGGCTAAGGCAATTTTATGCTTCACCCTATACTTTGCCATCAAGGTCTCGACATGAGAATTATTCAAGTGTGTTCCTCCATCACTAATAATAGTTCTAGACACTTCAAATCGAGAAAAGATGTTCTTTTAAAGAAATTTGGTAACCACTCTAGCATCGTTGGTTGGACTAGCTATTGCTTCAATCTACTTTGACACATAATCCACCACAACCAAAATGAATTTGTTGGAATAAGATGTCAAAAATGGCCCCATAAAATGAAGACCCCATGCATCAAATACTTCCAACTCCACAATGCCATGGAAGGGCATTTCATGTCTCCTTGAAATATTACCTACTCTTTGGCATTCATCACATTTGAGCAAAAACTCCCTAGAATCTTTGAAAATAGTTGGCTAATATAAGCCACATTGAAGGACTTTAAAAGTTGTTCATTGAGCTCCATGGTGTGACCTCCTACGGAAGATGAATGACAATATTTCAAATTGTTGGCCACTTTACTTTTCGAGACACACCTCCTCAAGACTTGATCATTGCATTTTCAGAATAGATAAGGTTCTTCCCAAAAGTAAAACTTGATTTGCGCAAAGAACTTTCTTTTCTCATTGATATTGAACATATTTGGTACCACTCTTGCAACGAGATAATCCACAATGTTCACTTCCCACTCTTGCAACGAGATAATCCACAATATTCTCAATGGATGATTCCTCATTGATGGCTTTTTCTTCATGATTGACAAGTCTAAATGCTTCAATCCTTGATAAATGATTCGCTACCATATTTTCAACACCATTTTTTTCCACCACTTCCCAATCAAACTCTTGCAATCAAATTATCCTACTCAATAAATGTGGTTTGGCATCTTATTTAGAAAATAAGTACTTTAATGCAGAGTGATCGGTGTGCACAATTACTTTAGACCAATCAAATATAATCTAAACTTGTCAAATGCAAAGATTATAGAAAGTAGTTCCTTTTCTGTAGTAGAGTAATTAAGTTGTGCTTCATTTAAGGTCCTACTTGCATAATAGATGACGTGCAACATTTTACCCACTTTTTGACACAAAACAATACCTAGTCACTAACATCAAACATAAGCTCAAATGAAAGGGACTAATTGGGTGCTACAATGATAGGTGCAATTACAAGAGCATTGCACCATAAAATGACATTTTTCCCAATTAAGCACTAAATTAGTCTCACTACATCTTTTCAACTCATTAGTCAAATTTACAAGATAGTCATCAAATGAGATACCAAATACACTAAAATCATCCATAAAGATCTCGATGCACTTTTCAATCATATCAAGAAAATTGACAGACATACAATATTGAATTGTGCTAGGAACATTGCAAATCCCAAAGGGCATTCTCCTATATGCAAAAGTACCAAATAGGCATGTAAAAGTTGTTTTATCTTGATCTTCTGGACAAATGACAATTCGAAGACTAATCTCAATAACCGTCAAGAATGCAATGATATGCAAAACCGGCCAACCTTTCAAGCATTTGATCAATAAAAGGCAAAGAAAAATGATTCTTGCGTGTGGACTCATTCAGATTTACGAAAATCAATGCACATATGCCAACCTGTAACTAACCTGGAAGATAAGAGTTCATTAGTTTTACTTATTAGTTTTACATGTTATCTTGATAATTCCACCATTTTTCCTCATCTTCCTCATCTTCCTCATCTTCCTCATCTTCCTCATCTTCCTCATCTTCCTTTTGCAATAAGACATTATTCTCTAAGTGATTCAAATTCTCCATTCCTTCATCATCTTGAATTATGTCATTTGAAGCCAACATATCTTTTTCCATTGAAGAATTCACCAACTCGTTCCTACAAAAATCATCAATTAGATCATCCACTACATTTATATTCATAACATCATCATAAATTGAAGGAAGTTTTAATGAATTAAAAACATTGAATGCAACAATTTAATCATGAATCTTATCTGAAATTCCAACTTCCCTTCTTGAACATCAATGAGTACATAACCAGTTGCAAGGAAGGGTCTCCCAAGTATGATCGGTATCTCTTCATCATCTTCCATGTCTAGAATAATAAAATTGGCTGAAGGTAGAGTTTGTTAATTTTAACGATCACATCCTTAATGATTTCCTTTGGAAAATTTATACAACGATTCGCAAGTTGCAATGAGATGCTTGTGCGCTTCAAATTTTCTCCACTTAATTTCTTGAACACTGCATAAAGCATGAGGTTTATTGAGGCCCCCAAATCACACAAAGCTTTCCCAAATTGTAAACCTCCAATCTCACAAGGTATGGTGAAGGACCCAAGGTCCTTGAGCTTAGGTGTACCACCTTTTTGTAAGAAGTGCATTACAATTTTTCGTTGGACATAAATTTCATCCCCATGCAATTTCCTTTTTGATGTCAAGACTTGTATCATGAATTTAGCATAAGCGGGTATGTTCTCAAGTGCCTCCGTGAGTCAAGAGAATATTAATTTCAAGCTTCTTGAATATTTCAAGGAACTGTTTGAACTTCTTCACCTTTTCTTCTTCCTTCAACCTTTGAGGGAATGACATGTTTAATTGCTTAGACTCTTGATAAGTAGGACCCTAGCCTTCATTACTTTGCATCTTGAGCATGGGAGGCTCATTCGTCTTTTGGCCTTGTCCCATTGAAGACTCCCTCTTAAGTTTCTCTTCATCTTCAACCTTTTCCTTATCTTTACCCTTCAATGAATGTCTTCCCACCCTTTCTTTCACTTCCTTACCACTTCTAAGAATGATAGCCTTGCATTGCTCCTTGAGATTTAGAATAGTATCACTCAGAAGTTCCCCTATAGGTCTTTCATTGTTCAATCTTGCCAATTGACTTACTTGAATTTCCAAATTGCTTGTTGATGCTTTCAAATTCTCAAAGTCTCTCTATGTTCTTCCTTATCCCTTCTTTCTCTTTCCAATTCCTTTCTCAATTACTCTGCCTCTCTTTGTCCAACCATCTTCACATGCATTCTCTCTTGGAGTAAATTGGTCATTATATATAGGTTGGGAAAAGTCTGAATGTTGGAATACAAGCCTTGGTTGTTGGTTTTGAAATAGAGGTTTAGATGGAGATTGATAGGAGTTGGCTAGGAAATTTGTTTGGTGTAGAGGTTAATAAGGTCTAGAGGATAAACTCGATGCTTGGTTGTGGAAGTCTTGAGGTGGGGGATTTGGTTGATAAGGATAGTTGAATTGATTGTTTGGATTGGTCCAAGGAAAGTTGGGATGATTCCTCCAAGAAGGATTATATGTGTTCCCATAAACTCTGGGCTTGTTCCTTGGAAAAAATGGTTGATTGGAAACATAGTTGAGTTGCTCATTAGAACCATAAGACATTTCACATTGCCCACTTGCATGCCCACCCTCACAAAAATCACACACCATGGGCAATTGGGTTGGAGAAGAAGACATTGAATTCACACTACTCAGTTTCCCTAAGTTCTCCAACAGTAAGGTTTGTAACATTATTCATCACATTCATAAACATACTTTGTTGGGCAAGTTAAGCATCTTGCACATTCAAATTCAATACTCTATTTAGTGCATTAGCTTAATGGGCTTGATGTTGAGCTGCCAGTGGAGTCATTTGTCCATGATAGTAATGGTTATAAGCCATTCTATTGAGCAATTCTTGACCTTCCTTCGATGTCTTTTAAGATATGGAACCATCGGCGGAGGCATCTATTAGTGACCTCGTCTCTTGTGTCAATCTATTGTAAAAGGTTTGAATTTGAAGCAATAGTGGGATGCATGATGAAGCCACTTCCTTAACAAATCTTTAAAACACTCCCAAGCCTTACCTAAGCTCTCTCTAACATCTTACTTAAAGGAGGTTATCTCGTTACACAACTTGGCGGTCCTTGAAGGTAGGAAATGTTTTGCCAAAAATTATTGAACCAATTGATTCCACGTGTTGAACATCCCTCGGGCATGAGATTGAAGGGAAGATTTTGCCCTACTCAAAGACAAATTCCATCAGCTGACCGTGACTGCGTGACATGCATTTTGTTTGTCAATTATGTTTTGCCGCTTGAAAGGTGAAACGTAAAACTTTTCTTTTGAGCCAATGATATTGCCACAGCAAATTTTTTCTAAACTGTCAAAATTGCCCCCATCAAAATGAAGCACCATCTCCAATACTTTTCAGTTTTCAGCACCGAGAAGTCTCTTCATCTTTCTTCGCTGTTTCATTTCCCAAGTTTCCCACTCTCCCCTAATTTCAGGCCTTTGCAAACTTCACACCACTCTCCCCTATGTTCTCATCGCCACGTGATGTCTTGCCAACTAGTTTGTCCCTATTTATTTCCATGTGTACAATTAGAATAAAAACATCTGCCAAACAAGAAAATTTGTCTTTGGGATTGTTTTGGATAGGTGGATTTAAATTTAAAAAAAAATTAAAACGAACGAATTAAAATTAAATATATTTAAAATAATATAAAATTAAAATAAATTTTAAATTTATTATGTTTAAAGATTAAAATAAAATTTTTATTTGATGATAAATTATTAATACACAATTAAATTATTTAAATAATTTAAATTTATAAATTAAAATTTCAAATTAAATTCATTTAAATACAATATAAATACACACTTAATAATTTATTATAAATTAAAAATTTAAATTAAATCCATCCAAACCTCTTCATTCAAACACAATATACAAAAATTTTAAACATCAGCAATCAAAAAAATTGCCCAAAAAATTTCTTAGCACCATCATCATAGTGGATGCCAGTCGAGCCTACCATAACGTCCTCAGGGTAGTCGGAGTGAGGCCAGAGACCAAAGGATTTAAATAGCAATATAGGCCGAGGAAGTGAAGCGTGGGGTGGTGGATGAGGTCGGAGATGACCGAGAGGAGGAAACCGCGACGGCGGATTTCTGTAGCCTGAGAAAATGGAGCTTTTGTAGTTGAAGGAACATCCGAGAAAGGAGGCATGTAAAAATAGTTCCTAGCACAAACTTAAAAAAATAAAAAATAATAATAAAAACAAAAAAAAAGTATGTGAAAAATAGAGAAAAAACCGGCGGCTTTGGCCTTTGAGGAAAGTTCCTGGTTTTAGGTGGTCAGAAGTAGTGGAATAGATGGTTGACTGGCGGGACAATTTTGACATTTTACGGAAACTTTGCTGTGGCAATCTCATTTGCTTTTTGGGTAAATTTCTTTTGCCTTGTGTTTTCTCCTTTTTTGTTTTGTCTCTTTTTGTGCAGAAATAATAAAAACTGAATTCATCAAATAACAGTTTTCACTGAATACTCTTTTCGTAATAGACAAATTGTTAGTCAAGTTTATCTTATTTTTATATATTGATAGATAAAGGATTGGTTACTTTCTTAGACATTTTCTACTAGATCGTATTATTATTGACATGTGGAAACATGTTAAAGTAACTCAAATATAGATTCAAGTCCCAAAAGAATAATAGGTTGGATAATAGGTCTATAGGACTCACACAGTGATGAAATATGCACATACAGACTGTATGAAAAGTATGCTATGGTGGAGTATAGGGGCAAAGTCAGGATCCTAACGTTAAGGGGTGCAATGGCTTTGATATATGTATAGCAATCTTTAAAGTACAAATAACTTTTTAACATAGTAAATTATTGTACATTCAGTTATAGGGATATAATAGTGGTTGTCTTAACTTTTTATGAAATAAAAAGGTAGACGAGCAAATGATTTTAGAACTGAATAAACCACATAATGCTTAATTTTATACAACATGTACTTAAAAATTAATTAAAACTGAAATTTGTTCTTGCGTTTATGTATTAAACTTCAAAAATCTATGAAAGCTTTGTGTTTTTACGTGACATTTATTCATAAGTTTGAATATATCATCATTTTAGTTGTATTATTTAAGGAATTTAAATTTTTAGGGGTCAAAGGAAAAGGAAAAAAAATATTAATTGAAAAACTTTAAGGTGTGCAACTATAAAATAAAATTAAAATTTTTAAAATTTTTCCTTACCTATTTTGTAATTAGACAATTTTAAAGTTGAGGGGGGCAATTGCCCACCCTAATTTTAACGTAGCTTTGGCCCTAGTGGAATTCCTACTTAGGTTGTCACATTCTAATTTACACCATATAGAACTTGGACTAGCTATCTCTCAAGGTGATTATATAGAATCCCAAAATTCAAATCCGGCTATTAACAGGTTATATGAAGTGTAAAAACTTTAATATTTGACTTTTACGTTCCATCTTAATATATAATTATGGCGACTATGATTAATTATCCTTACTCGTCTCAATAGCGATAAGGAGATCACCATGATTGATACCTAGTGATCATTTAAGTCTCCTCTCACTCGCTATCTTAGTAATGGGTCGATTTTTCGTGTGAAAGGAATAATCTTTTCAATAGCTTGGTGACAAATACTCATACATATGTATTTTCAAAAAGGGTTATGCAAAGAATCCGCATATAAATATTTTATTTCATAATGATGAATTCATAAATCAAATTTTAACAAACTTTATCCCTTAAAAGCTTCAAATATGCTTATAAAAAGCATTCCTAGCTAGGGATTTGTTTTGTAAATGGTCAGCAAACATATTCGCAGTAGAGACATACTTCAACACTATTAGACGCTGTGCAATGATGTCAAGAATAAAATAATAGGATGTATCAATATGTTTTTCCATGGTACTTAGGATCTTTTGCATAAAGTCTAGCTATGCTATCATAATGACACAACTTCATGAAGATTCTAGTAATCTTCAACCTTTGCAAAAACCTCCTAAGCCAAATTGCTTTTTGTGCTACCATAGTTCGTGCAATATATTCAAACTCTATCATGGATAATGACACGCTTATTGCCTTTTGCTTCACTATGAAATGACTCTACCTTGGTAGAAGAAAGTTATACTAGTGGTCCTTTAACAATATCTAATTATCCTTATTACTACAACCAATGCTTAGTATCAAGATTACTTTGACATCTGTTAATCATGCCAATTAGAAATCAGATGTCAGGTCTAGTACACATGGTCATAGTGTACATCCAATCACCAACAACGCTAACATATAGTAATTTTACCACAAGCTTTCTTTCTTCTTCTATTTTAGGGCATTATTCCATGATGAGATATAGAGGTCTTTCTCCACAGTGGTATCTACGGGTTTAAAGTTTTGCATGTGAAAATGTTATAAAATTCTTTAATATAAATCTCTTGAGAGAAACTCATAAAACTTTTAGAATGATTATTCGAGATCTTCACCCCGAGTATACATTTTGCTTTATCCATGGCTTTCATCTCAAAAAGTGATCGATAACCATTTTTTATTGGTAACTATTAGGTCCTTGTCATTCCTAACCAGAAGGATATCATCCACATACAATAAGAGAATAAGAAATTTATTCTCACGTTTCTTAATGTAAACACAAGAGTTACCTTTAGTCATTCTAAAGTCAATTTGCAAAGTGACTTAATGAAAACAAATATATCATTGTCTAGATAATTGTTCCAAGCCATAGAACTTTTTAAGTGACGTATATTGTGAACTCTTGTCCTTTGACCTGAAACCCAAGTGGTTGACCTATATAGATCTTTCGACTTAATTTTCCATTAAGGAAAAGTTGGCTTCACAACCTTTTGGAACAATTCCAAAATCTAAATGTGCAATACTTTTTAGGATGAGTTGGATTGACGTAAATCTCACCATAGGGAAAAACGTCACTTCATATTATATACTTTCTATTTGAGTAGAGCCTTTCATCACAAGACGGGCTTTATATTTATCGATTGATCCATTAGCTTGCATTCAAGCATGAGATCAACCCAAACTCAAACATGGTTCTTAGCCATGGAGTGTACCTCATCTTCTATTGTTGCTTGCCACTTATTTGAAGCCGGCGAGCATAATGTTTCTTCATAAGAAGAAAGCTCATCAATATCCATCGATATGCACAAGATGGTCTCACCTTCCATCTTAAAGTATCTGCGGGGAACATATGATACTTACTTTTACATAACTGTGTGAGGAGGTTGTTTATGCGTGCTCTCGCTTGCATTCTTAATATTCTCGGGAATTGGTTCGGTTTTCACATCCAATCTACCAGATTGTGGTGCACTATATTGATTTTTTTTTCTATCTTCAAGGTTTCCCTTATGTACTTCCATTAATTTTGGAAAGTCATTTTCTAAAAATAATAATGTTGGGATTTTATTTCAATTAAGCCCTCATTATGGTGTTCACCATATATTACTCATGTTTTCCAAACCTTATTTTGATGATGACATAAGCACTTAACTCTGTAAACAAGTTTTCCAGGTCTGTTACTTGTTTTGCTGAAGACAGGGTGTTCGGACGCATTGGCCCGTTCGAACTATTTCAAGCTTCTCGGACGCATCCCACTGTCCGAACAAACAGGCAGAAGCAAGGATCTTACTGCTTCTCCAACGGACGTACATAATTGTCCGAACGAAGTCTCTTTCGGGACGAACATGACCGTCCGAAGCTCCATTCGGACGATGGAACGGACGCATGCACAGTCGTCCGAACGAAGCTCTTCACCAACTAAGACATGGAGATCGGATGCTGTGTCGGATGCATCCTACTTATCTCGGACGTCCGAAACCCCAACGACTACTTTTTGTGCATTTATTATTTAACTGTTAGGAAGTAGTTGCAACCACCATTTATTGCTCCTATAAATAACTGCTTTGATATTCTGTAAATATCATCTAATACATTGAATACAAGCCTTAGAAAAGAGCAATTTTAGTACAAATTGGCTATAGTGCTTTATTGTATTAGTATGCAGTTTAGAGTGCAATTCAATTTTGAGTGGAGAAAAATTCTTGGCTCAACTAAACGAGTTAGTGTGAGCAAGAATCTTATAACTTTGTAAAGATTATTGGCTCACCAAGTTTGTGAAGCATTCTAGTGATTTGATACTTCAAGCTTGTTAGCTTGGAAGTATTGGCTGTTTAATTTCTTCTATTTCTTACTTCACTTTTTCATTGATTCTATTATATCAATTATCAATTGAAAAATCTTAATAAGATTAATCTTTCTAAAAGTACGTTTTTTTTAAAACCTAATTCACCCCCCCCGGTAGGTTGCTTTGGGACTAATAATTGGTATCAGAGCTTGGTTTCATTTTATTGCTTAAATTGCTTTTGAGAAAAGAATTATTATGGCAATCAACAATGCTCTATTTTTTGAGGGTCAATCCGTTACTAGGCCCCCTATGTTTAATGGGGCAAATTTTATTAGTTGGAGAGATAAAATGAAAATATTTTTGCAATCTATTGACATTGACTTGTGGTATGTTGTTAATGAAGGTCCTTTTGAAGTTACTATCATTGATGATCACACAAATAGAAGAAGAGAAAAGACAAGGGATGAGCTCACTCCACAAGACAAGGCAAACTTGACATTAAATGCAAAAGCCATGAATGTGCTATCAACTCGCTTGAAGGGATGCATTTCCGCTAAAGAAATCTGGGATAAATTGAAGGAAATCCATGAAGGGAGCGACGATGTTCGTGAGCAAAAGAAATCCTTACTTGTTGCCAAGTATGAGTCATTCAGATCAAGATGGAACCACATGAAAATGTTGACAAAATGTATTGTAGGTTCAATGACATCATTAAGGATCTTGAAGTCTCGGGTAAGGAGTATTCTTTGGGTGAAAAAAATAGAAAAATCGTAAATGTCTATCCAAAGAATGGGATGCCAAAACAATTCCTATAGAGGAAGCCAAGAATTTAAATTCAATGCCTATTGAATCGCTAATCAATTCTCTTACATCTTATGAATTGAAGTTGAAGGCCAAAGTGGTGGATGATGAAGAAGCAAGGCCAAGAAGGAGCATTGCTCTAAAGACCTCTCAAGAAGAGGATGAAAATAGCTCCATCAATCTTGAAGATGAAGATCTTGATGAAGGAGATCTTGCACTCATCACCAAAGGATTTCTTAAACATTACATCAACAAACGAAGAATGAGAAGAGGTGGAGCTACAAATTCAAATAATTTCAAAGGAAAGACAAGGCTTGAAATGAAGAAGCAAAATGAAAAATGTTTTGAATGCGGTACTTAGTGACAACTTGGACACTTTGCAAATGAGTGCCCTTCCAAGAAAAAGAAGGAAGGAAGAAAACCTAGATTCAATAACTTTCAAATCACATGAGATGATTACAACTCCGAAGGAGAAGTTGAAGAAGAAATGGAGTCGGCACAAATGGCCTTTATGGCCATTGGAGATGATGAGGTAAATTCTAACTATGACTCTAATGCTGAAAATGATGAAAGTGATCTTGAAGCTTTCATTTTGAAATTGCATGATAGCTTAAAGAAATCATATGCTAGAAATAAGGAGTTAGTGAAGAAATCAAATGCTCTATTGAATGCTAACTCTAAGCTTGTGAATGAAAATAATGGGCTATCACAAGAAAATTGTGACTTGAAGAAAAGAATGCATGTGAGATCAAAGGTCAAGGAAGAACAAGCCTCCTTGAAGAAAAGATTGGATGATTTGGATGTTCTCTTGAGTAGAAAGAAAGAAAATGTTGTTGATTTGAAAAGAAATAGAAATGTATTAATCAACAAAAATTTTATCATGTTTAGAAGGGATGACTTATGTTTTGTAAAATCAAAATCATCTTTATACTGAAATAAAAACACTATTTGTAGATATTGCCAACAACATGGACATGTTAAGAATATGTGTTATGTCAAGAAGAATGAAAAACTTGGAATGAAAGTCACATGGATTGATAGCAATTTCACTAACTCAAATGGACCCAAGAAAATGTGGGTACCAAAAGTTATCAATTGATTTATTGTGTAGGTACTTAATATCACCAACAATGCTCAGTGGTTCATAGATAGTGGATGTTTAAGGCACACAATCTCACATAACCAAAAGGATATCATCCACATACAATAAGAGAATAAGAAATTTATTCTCACGTTTCTTAATGTAAACACAAGAGTTACCTTTAGTCATTCTAAAGTCAATTTGCAAAGTGACTTAATGAAAACAAATATATCATTGTCTAGATAATTGTTCCAAGCCATTGAACTTTTTAAGTGACGTATATTGGTTTAGAGCTTAGATGTGCTCTTGTCCTTTGACCTGAAACCCAAGTTGTTGACCTATATAGATCTTTCGACTTAATTTTCCATTAAGGAAAAGTTGGCTTCACAACCTTTTGGAACAATTCCAAAATCTAAATGTGCAATACTTTTTAGGATGAGTTGGATTGACGTAAATCTCACCATAGGGGAAAACGTCACTTCATATTATATACTTTCTATTTGAGTAGAGCCTTTCATCACAAGACGGGCTTTATATTTATCGATTGATACATTAGCTTGCATTCAAGCATGAGATCAACCCAAACTCAAACATGGTTCTTAGCCATGGAGTGTACCTCATCTTCTATTGTTGCTTGCCACTTATTTGAAGCTGGCGAGCATAATGTTTCTTCATAAGGAGAAAGCTCATCAATATCCATCGATATGTTCAAGATGGTCTCACCTTCTATCTTGAAGCATCTGCGGGGGAACATATCCATACTTACTTCTACATAACTGTGTGAGGAGGTTGTTTATGTGTGCTGCTTCTCGCTATTCTTAATATTCTTGGGAATTGGTTCGGTTTTCACATCCAATCTACCAGATTGTGGTGCACTATATTGATTTTTTTTCTATCTCAGGGAGTTCAAGGTTTCCCTTATTTACTTCCATTAATTTTGGAAAGTCATTTTCTAAAAATAATAATGTTGGGATTTTATTTCAATTAAGCCCTCATTATGGTGTTCACCATATATTACAGAGCTTTAAAGTATTGTGAGTATGTTACAAAAACACATATATTAGCTGTAAAACCCAACTTCCCAAACTTATGGGAAGAGTTGTAAGCATATCCTGTGGATGCCCAAGGACACAAGTCTTCCAAAGAATGCTTTGTTCTATCCATAACACATATGGAGTCGAGGGGGTCGATTTTGAGGGAACTCGGTAAAGCATGTTGATAGCAGTCGTTAGAGCATCACCAAAAAACTGATTTGGAAGTTAGTTTGTACCATTATTGACCTAACCATGTCCAATAACTTATGATTCCTTCACTGTACAACACCATTATGTTGCAGAGTTCGTTGAAATTGCTAATTATTAGTGTATCCCTTTTTTTTTAACAAAATATCTTGAGCTAATTAGAGATATTCCTAGCCCCTATGAATACGAAGAGTTTTTATACTCCTCATTGTTTAGATTCTCAACCTTTGTTATAAAGCATTTGAATGTATCAAAACCTTAGAGTGCTGAGCTAACAAAAAAAAAATGAAAAGAAACAATCCATAACGTGAGTAATCAATTATGAAGCCGTAATCATAACGTGAGGTTGGAACCTTTAATCCGTAAAGTTAAATCACTCATGTCTTAGGATCATTTTATTCTCACTCATGTCTTTTGGGAAATCAATTCATCTGCGGATTTTCTTGCTAAGTTGGGAAGCAGTTCATCTCAAGTTCACTCAGTTTTTAATTCTTCTATGGCTCCAATGGCCCTAAAAGGATTTCTCCCTAGGGATGCATCTCATACTCTTTCACTTAAAATTTTTGGACATTAATTTAATCATCTAAAAGTGCTTGTGTTCTTGTCATTCATTTTAGTTGGCTCTTAAACTCTTCCTAGAAGGTATTGGTATAGTCCCCTTCCATGAACCTTATTTTTTATTATTAATAATATATCTTGGGAGTAGCACCCCTCTCCAACAAGGTACCGGTGGTTAGCTAATTAAAAAGGGCTAATTACATTTACCTCTCCTAAGGTTTGGCCATATACCAAACAAACCTTGTGGTTTGACAAAATTACAAATTTTCCCTTCTCAATAACTGCCGTTAATGAAACTTTTAAAAGACTAAATTACCCTTATCATGTATTGCTTAATTAGTCCCTCAATTTTTTCCTAAAATCAAGAATAGTCCTCAAATTTGTTTATATTATCAATTTAGAACACAACTACCATCTCCCCCACCTCTATTCCACTTCACTGGTTCCAATTCATAATACAAATCAACAAAAAGATTCATAGAGACAGAAAAGACTCAAAAAAAAAAAAAACAACCATGAAATTTGGTTTGAGTCTGTAAATGTGATTATAAAATTACGTGTATTCACAAAATTTGAAAAAATAAGAAAAATAATTAAGAATGAAGAAGGGTATTTTGGGAATAAAGAAATTCTTTTTTTGATGATGTCAGGATTTTCTTAACGGTAGTTAACGGCAGGGCGGTACTTGTTAAATGTTTGGTCATTCAAGAGGGTTGACTATAATTTTGTCAAACTATAGGGTCTGTTTAGTAATATGGTCAAACCTCAGGGGAGGTAAATGTAATTAACCCTTAAAACCCTCTAATTTTAGATCCTCGATCGCATTTCATTCTTTCTTTTTTGAACCTATTTGTACATCAATGGCTTTTATTTATCACTTTGTATTTGTCACTTTGTATAGATACACTAATTAAATAATTAAGACACACATGTCTTGACTTTAACATTCATAAGCCCACTTATGTCCTAGTAGACAAGTTCTAGAAGATAAGAGACCCTTTGGCCTTTTCGAAAGATTTGACTTAACAAAAAGTCAAGGCTTGCAAATTGACATCTTGTGAGAAGATTTTCAATGGTGAGAAAAGCCCACTAGCCCTTGTCTAGCCGATCTGGACATTATCTCTCATCCAATATGCCCTAATTCAACATTTCATTTAATTGATGTACTAGTAATTTTAGAAAAAGATAAAATAAAGCAGTACTAGTATTATCAGATACACAATCTAATAAAAACAAACTATCCCTTGTAATTCCACAACCTAACAGGGTATTTTCAAGATAAATAGATAGACTATTATTCTTGAAATTTAAAAATAATCCTAAGTTCACTAGTGTTAAAACTGGAAGTAGATTACATCGGACTATAGATACATGGTTCATGTCATGAAGGAGAAGTGTGCGTCCATTGCACAAGGTGAGTTAATTGGTACATTTACCTTGAACCACTTCCTTAATGCCATTACTCATCATGACAATAACTATGCTCGACGTTATCCAATAATAATCTAAAAATCTTGAATGACTGCAAGTCACGTGTTGTGTTGCTCCATTACTACAATCGCACTGATTATTAAGGAGAGAATGAGCTACAAATACATGTGATCATGCAATAATTGGAAGAAAGGTTTAATTTAGGGCACACCTTTTTGGGCTCAATACATTTCTGAGCCAAGTAAACCCTCTTTCCCTAGTTAAAGAACTTCCTACTATTAAATTTATCTTTCTTAGTACCATATTTGCATCTTTGGCACTTGGTACCTTTTTCAGCATGGTTAGGTTCCAATTCTAAGCCTTCGCAACTCTTTTCTTTTTCTTTCCTAGCTTGTGCAATAAATATAGCACCAAGGTTCACACATCTCACATATCATTGAGGTCTAAATGTTCTCATTATTTGTGAGAATTAGCTTATCGTGTTACATAGGTTTAAGAAGTGACTTTATAATAGAAAAGACCCGTTTCATTATTAGAGAGATAAAAAACAACTGATTTTTTTTCACTTATGATGCTACACATAGCCTAAAGTGCTCCACTATAGAGTATTTTGGGACCATCACATATTGATTGAAGTTTAGAACCAGAAGGCTTCAAGCCTGGTGGTTGTTGTGCCGCCAAATTCGACACACTGTCGATCCATATCTCTTTATCGGTAGGGGAGTGCTCAAACTTCCATACTAGATCGATGTGCATGCAGCATAACAAAATAAAGCAGTAGTACGATCCCCCCCCCTTTTTAGGCTTCGAAGGCCTCAAGATCACTTTGATGTTGGGTTATATTCCCAGTTTTGGGTGGAAACATGCTACTTGTTAGATGGTCCAATAGCTCTTGCTCATTTAGAAGGTACACAACCTTCTTATGTCACTTTATTTAGGTCAACAATATTTTTTTTGGATGCCATTTCATTGATAATCATTGATTACAAATTTGATTTAAATACATATCCAATTAATACCAAAATAATCAAATATTTAATTTTCACCTATTTCTTTGATAAAAAATTTCGCTTTTTAGCTAATAATCATCTCTAAACTAAATATGTTAAATTAATTATCTGAATTATTTTAGCCCATAATGTTTAAGGAACAACTCACACACCACTTATCCACATGCAAGATGAGTAACTAAACATACATAAATGAATTTATAAAGTAAACATGCCAATAATAATTTGATACCCAGATCCAAAATTAATAGAACTATGTATGAATTAGATGCACAAACACATCCCTTTACAAGGTTTCCATAAATAATGCATTTATGAAAATTGATTACATCAATTGGTTCCTACCAAATGAATCTAGTATTAATATAATGGGGATGTCACACCCTTTCTTATATACAAAATAATTTTGAGACAAATAAATAAATGAATTACAAAAATCCATGGGCATTTAAAGATATCATTGATTTAAGTAGGCAATTAAACTTATTAATTGGCACCAATTACGACATATAGATAAATAAACAGGTAATTTTGCTTCACAGATAAAATATGTATGCAATCACAACAAATATGAATGCATAATATGACATATTTATCACATAGTTAAATGAATAATTAATTTTATCTCAAATATAAAATATATATGCAGGATAATTAACTCCCAAGTTAAATGTAATTCATAAAAAATACAAATCAAATAATGTATCACGTATTTATCGCGTGGATAAATTAAATAGTCAATTTTATCTCAAACAAAAAATATATAAGAATTATTTAACAACTAAGTTATATATAATTTATAAAAAAAAATATGAATATAATATTGTGCCTAGAGTTTTAATTAATTTACCCAAAGGTATACAAATATAAAACCATTTTTTTACTTTACATAAATGAACCTTTTCTTTTAATTGAAGAAAAATGAGGGACAATACTAGAAAACACTAAAGAATTAGGGTCAAAACTAGAAGGCCATAAACTTATGAGCCTTCTTTTGGAAACCTCCAAAATATTGGGGCTAGATACCTAGAGCCACAAACTTTTTCAATGTAAGATATAAGAACTCCGTAAATAGTTAGGGGTTAAAGCAAGAGGGTTATAAAACTCTTGGGGGTAAAAAATTCAATTTTCAGAAGAGTGAATATTCGCAACCACATCAACTCAAAACTCCATAGCAGGCCATATTGCATTGCTCCTGGTAATTTTTTGACATTTGGCCTGGCCAGTCATGACCGTTTGGCGACTGCCATTTTTTATTTTAATAATATATTATTTATATAAGCAAAGCTCAACAATTATACTAAAGTCCCTGATGCCCTAATTGTAAAGGTGAAGCCATGGTTGTGTACTTGTAATGGGTTCGAAACCCAACAGCAAGCCATGCTCATTCTTTTTGGCCACAAAATTGTTGTTTTCTTCAAAAGAAACCAACACTTAGTTGTGGATCAAATGGTTTAACCCAACATGTTTAAACCTGTCTAGATCTAATCTTGACTCAACAATTCAATTGTCCTTTTTTTTATTTATTTGTTTTGTTTCACGGGATAATTAAAAACAATTTTTTTTCATCTAAAACAAAACATTTTTTCTTTTCATTATTTCTTGTGTTGATCCAGTAAAGAACACATTTTTTTCTCAACAATATGCGAAAGAAAACAGATTTCTTTAGTCTCATACATGTATATGTGCGTACAATTGTACATATATGGCACAAAGAATTCATGGATGAAAACTAGCCTATATGCTCTGATACTAATATTTGTATAATTTAAATCGATCAAGAAATTAAGCCTTTTAAAAAATGCAACTTTATCCAGGACAAAAAATGGCGACTAGTTTAACGAATCCAATTTTCAATCTACGGTTGGACAACGGCAATCACCTTTCTCGTATGAATGGTATGGTTACTACTACCACCAACAATTTCCTCGATTCAAATTCTGAGTCTATGATGATTTCTCTTGGAGGAATGTGTCTAGTGATTTGTACCGGGTAAGAGTTGGGAAGAATAGAAAAATTAAGAGTTGAGAATATCAGAAAAATTAAAAGTATTTTTTCTTCTTTGACCAATAAGTCTTTCTATACTAGTTGGTTTGATAGAGATAGAGTTATGTATAATTGGGACAACTTTTTCAAACTCAGCTTGATGAGACCTAGTAACAATCCAGTTGGTCAACAGTACTTGAATTATCACATAAATAATTATTTTGACTCAATATTTATTACCTATAATTAGTTGGTTGTTATTAGAACATATCTCACAAATAAATAACTTATCACATTAACTATCAATGTTGTAAGTCATATAGATGTAACCCATATTTAAACATAACAAACCCAAACACTCCTAACAAATCCACGACCTATCACCTTTACCACCCATCTCAAACAATCGATTCACCCTTTCCAATAAGAATCAACACTCCTTGTACTCCAAATATTAACATAGCATAATTGTTTCTCTTGAGTGCCAGAGAAACCATTTCCACGAAGGTTGGATTTTGGATATTTATTTCCTTTCAAGGAGACTTTGGGCACGGGTTTGTTTTAGTTTGAAGTGTTTCTTTAGGGTTTCTTCTTTCTTTCCATTATTTGAAGTTTGAGAGCATAAATCTCATGAAGGATTGGGTTTTGGTTGATACTGGGATTTTAGCCCTCATTAATATAACTTAAATCTACAAGACTTGACTGCAGCAATTGAATAAAATCTTGGTTGAAATTAATAAGAATCAATGCACTAGCTCACTTTTTCCCATAAAAAACTAATTATATACCGACTTATCCTTTATTTTTGTTCTTGTTACTTATTACATTCAGGTAGTCCTATTAGGTTAAATAGTATTGTAAACCAACTATCCTCTATATTACGGTTTAAATTAGTTATAATTCAGTAAATTGGTAATTGGTCAACAAATTTATCATGACAATGATATCTAATTCACCCTATTGTATGTTGGTACTCTATATAATTGTGAGAGCGACCTAGAAAGAAGCGGTCAATTATATGAACCCTAGGCTCCTCAATGCTAAGAGAAAAATGAACATAAGTAATTTTGCTGATTTGAAATAGGAGAAGTATTTAGGCCACTTGTTAAGGTCTCTTCTCACTCAGAATGGTAAAAATCCTTTTTTGGATAAGTAGGGAATCTTGGATAGGAGGTTGTATTGACAATTTAATCTTTGTTACGAATGCCCTTTCTGACCATCAATGGGTGCCATATGGACTATGTTGACGACTAATAATAACTTGTTAAGGGTCTTATGTCAAAGAATTTTGAGAAATGAATGTTTAGCCCAAGGCACTCATATATCAAAGAATTTAGTGTGCCTAGAAAAATTATGTTTAATTACTCTAACAGAAGGACCTCAAACTCTACCAACAACAAAGATGTCTCTTATACACACAGATGTGACATCTGTCAAGATGGCTTTCAATTCATTTGGCGTGCATGCCAAAGGAGCTAGAAAGATAACCAGCTAACATATCTTCTCCAGGATCTGCAACTATATGTACGACAACAGAAGAATTATTGAAGGATATTGGGGAAATGATGAGAAAAAAGAGGAAAAATAAGGAGGAAAAGGAAAGAGAAAAATAGCTAAACAAAGAAGTGAAAGTAGCCAGATTAAAATAGAAGAAGACATTTCTAACATGGGAAGTAATTCGTCAGCTTAGATCCTTTGAGATTGCTCGAGTTAGCTTGTACGTGAATTTGATATTCTCAAAGAAGGAAGGATAAGAAGAACTCCTATTTAGAGCTTGCCCACAACTGCATTTCTCCATTGAAGACACGTCTTTACCTTAAACAGCAACCCTATTCTACCTCTATTTTGTCCCTATTGGCATTGTAAACCTATGTTCGATTTCTATTGCTGCAAGATAATATATAATCCTCATAGCTGTAGGATACTTGTGTATTACTGCTAATTGTTGGCCCCAAAAGCAACCTAAGAGGGGGGTGAATTAGGTTGTCTCTAAAAAACAATCCTTTTTATGTGCTTAATAGAAATTCAAACTTTATGCACCAAATGAAAACTTAAGCATAAATGAATACAAAAGATATTCAACAATTTAAGCTTAAAAGAACAAATAACAATATTGAGATTAAGAGAATCAAACCAAACTCCCTAGCTTCTCAAGCTTGGAGTTTGCAATTACAAAGAGCTTCTCACAAGGCAACTACCAAGTTCACAACTTGAAGTTCAGCCCTGAAAAGTCTCTTCAAAGTAGGTGAGACAATAACCTCTTGTACACAAATGAGGATCACTCTTGCTCACACTAATTTCCTTTAGTTGAGCCAAGAGTTTTACACTCACAACCTCCCTTTGTTACAATTGTTATTTCTCCACTCTCACACTTGAAGAACTTTTACACTTCTAAACTCTTTCCACACTACCTACACTATTACAACACTTGTACCCACTATTTCTCCCAAATAGCTCAAGAATTGTATGTAATCAATGTAGAAGTCTATTTCTAATTAATTCAGACCTAGGGGTATTTATAGTTGCCAAAAAACTGCTTTCAACAACTTCCCAACGGCTATTTTCTGTTTACTGGAAAACTAGCCGTTGGACCTTTCGGACGGCCGATGCAGCAGGAGTGCGTCCGACACTGCGTCCGTTCTCTGAGGGTATTCGTTCGGACGTCCGAGGATGCGTCCGAACATGCGTCCGATCGTTTTTTGAAATTATCCAGTAATCAGAAAAGAGACGCTGTTCTTACTACGTCCGAGGCTTGCTTCAAATTCTTTGTGTCGGACGATTATCATCGTCCGAAGCTCTGTCATGGTTGTTTTGTTCGGACGAACATTTGCGTCCGAACCTGCCTGTTTTTCTGCACACTTGTTATCAAACTATTAGTATGATTTGGTTATCATCAAAACATGATTAACATAACTGGGGTTCTTCAATCTCCCCCTTTTTGATGATGACAAATCAATTGGACAATTCAAAAAACAACCATAAAATATGAAGTACTACACAAGAGAATTTGTCCCCATTATTTCTCCCCCTTTGGCATTATCAAAAACACAAGAAGAATAATGCAGTTAAAACTCCCCCTACAAATTTTCCCCCTTGAATTCGGATGCAAAGAATTTATGATCAAATGCACTTATGATCAAAACAATTTTTCGCTCATTCCTTACTAAAAAGCATCATCAAAACAATGAAGCATGTGTGATGCAAATTTTTGTAAAAACAAATTCATTTAAAAGAGAATGCTCCCCCTTTCTTTTGCAAGTAGTGACTTATTATAGACAAAAATTGGGGAAACAAATATCCTAGCATTCTAAACAAATTTGAGCATATAGATGAGTAATATTCAAGAGAACATAGTTCAACTTGATAAATGAAAGCACACATAATAACTTTAGATGTTACCCATTAGGCATATGCATCTTAGCTCATATGTCTAGTATTTTTATTTGTAGATAATTACCTTGACAGCTTTAAGAGAATCCAAGCAAATATACAAACAAGGTTTAAGCAACAACTTTTGGTACCCAAACTTTCTTGGGTCCAATTGGATTAGCAACATGCTTAATCACCCATATAGGATTTAATCCTAATTTTTCATTTCTTTTAACATAACAATTTTTCTTTATATGACCGTGTTGATGACAATAATTACAAATAATGTTCTTATTGCCATAAAGAGAAGATTTAGATTTAATAAAGCACAAATCATTTTTTCTAAAGGTGATAAAATTTTTGTTCAAAAACATATTTCTAGTAAAATCTTTTCTTTTCAAAAATATTTTCTTTCTTTGTTTTCAAAGTAACATCAAGATCATCTAATCTTTTCTTTAATGAAGCTTGTTCTTCCATGATCTTGGTTTTTCCAACAAATTTTTCTTTCAAAACATCATTTTCTTTTGTCAAAGAATTATTTTTATGCACAAGTTTTGAGTTAGATGAAGGTATAAAGTGTTAACTTTAATTTTTAACTCTTTGTTCTTAGCATATGATTCTTTCAAACATTCATGCATTTTTAAAATAAATGATTCAACATCATCATTATCATTATCACATGAATCATCACAAGAATCACAACTAGAGGTTACCTCATTATCGCCAAGTGCCATAAAAGCCATTTGAGCCTCCTCATATTCTTCTTCAACCTCTCCATCCGAATTGCAATCATCCCAAGTGATTTGGAAGTTGTTGAAGTGAGGCTTCCTTGAGTCTTTTCTCCTTTTTGATGAAGCTTTAAATGCTAAGCTTCTTTTTCCGTTTGCCTGCTCCTCATCTTGTAGCTTGTATTTCAACTTCAATTCAAATGAGGTTAGAGAATTGATCAATGAATCAATAGGCAAAGAATTTAAATTTTTAGACTCTTCTATGGCAATGGATTTAGGTTCCCATTCCTTAGGTAAAGAATTCAAAATTTTTCTATTCTTTTCACCTAAAGAATATTCTTTACCCAAACCTTCCAAATCCTTCACCATATCATTGAACCTACAATACATCTTGTCAATGTTCTCATGAGGTTCCATTTTGAAGGATTCATATTTAGCCACAAGAAGTGACTTCTTTTGCTCTCTAATATCTTCACTTCCTTCATAGATTTCTTTCAATTTGTCCCATATCTCATTAGCCGATATGCAACCTTTTACTTTAGAAAACTCATCTGCATCCAAAGCATTATACAAAATATTAATGGCTTTAGCATTTAAAGATAAATTTATTTTATCTTGTGAATTTAACTCAAATCTGGTTTTAGGCCTTAATCTATGAGTATTTTGGCTTCATCAAAAATATTTGCCTCAATAGGTCCTTCATAAATAATATACCATAATTCAATATTAATAGATTGAACAAAAATTTTCATTCTATCCCTCCAAAAAACAAAATTAATGCCATTAAACATGGGAGGTCTAGTGATAAAATGCCCCTCCTTGTGAAAGCTCTTTTAATTGCAAACTTTGGTATCACTAGAGCAATGCTAGGCAGTTATGTCTCTTATACTAGATGTGTGTATAAGAGACAGTCACTAGACCTCCCATGGGTGAATTAGGTTGTCTCTAAAAACAATCCTTTTATGTGCTTAATAGAAATTCAAACTTTATGCACCAAATGAAAACTTAAGCATAAATGAATACAAAAGATATTCAACAAGTTAAGCTTAAAAGAACAAATAACAATATTGAGATTAAGAGAATCAAACCAAACTCCCTAGCTTCTCAAGCTTGGAGTTTGCAATTACAAAGAGCTTCTCACAAGGCAACTACCAAGTTCACAACTTGAAGCTTCAGCCCTAAAAGTCTCTTCAAAGTAGGTGAGACAATAACCTCTTGTACACAAATGAGGATCACTCTTGCTCACACTAATTTCCTTTAGTTGAGCCAAGAGTTTTACACTCACAACCTCCCTTTGTTACAATTGTTATTTCTCCACTCTCACACTTGAAGAACTTTTACACTTCTAAACTCTTTCCACACTACCTACACTATTACAACACTTGTACCCACTATTTCTCCCAAATAGCTCAAGAATTGTATGTAATCAATGTAGAAGTCTATTTCTAATTAATTCAGACCTAGGGGTATTTATAGTTGCCAAAAAACTGCTTTCAACAACTTCCCAACGGCTATTTTCTGTTTACTGGAAAACTAGCCGTTGGACCTTTCGGACGGCCGATGCAGCAGATCAAGTGAAGAAAACATGGACGAAAGTTAATCGTTCGACACAAAGAATTTGTAGCAAGCCTCTGTCATGGTTGTTTTGTTCGGACGAACATTTGCGTCCGAACCTGCCTGTTTTTCTGCACACTTGTTATCAAACTATTAGTATGATTTGGTTATCATCAAAACATGATTAACATAACTGGGTTTCTTCACTAATGTCATGGGATGATTTTGTTTGTTCTAAAATCATTTTGAAAGTACCCATAATCAACCATTTCAGATTCTATTAGATATTATGCAACCCTAACTCAAAACTCTATGGAAAAAAGGAGAATTTGTTGCATCATCAACCGCACTCTAGTCAACTGTGCACTTCTTCCCTAACTGTGTTATTTTTAAGAAAGTATGAGAAAGTCTAAAAAATTTATTGAAAGTATACAGTGAGTACTCTATGATCTTCCAATACTATTAATATTGTTATTATTATTATTTTTAAATATGATTTTATGTATAAATATTTATTCCACAAAATATTTAATTTTATAATTTTGTTGACTGGTATAACTCTAAAATCAAGACTGATTTTAGAGAAATGCTTTTATGATTTATTCTTGGGGTAATCATACATTTTATACCAATTACCAAAATGTACGTGCTTTGTGCTCATGGATTATTTGAAAGAAATTGCAGGAAGCTAATTTACGCAGAGCATAATATTTAGAAATTACAACCCTTAAAACTTGTAGGTAAATTTTCTTAAAGCAAATGGGTAATTATATACAAATAAAAATACTAGACATCTAATTCTCATCATGCATGTATTGTATGATAGTATGTAGAGGATAATGGCACCGTATGGATTGCTCATTTTCTTACTTTTTTCCAATTATTTATTTTGCTATTTACATTATTTTCTGTAGTAATCTAAAAAGCTATTTGGTCAAGTTTACATTTTTTGGTCCATTTTTCCATCTTGCACTATTCATTATTTCAACTATACAAACTACTATTTCAACTGTTCACCATTATTTGCACTATTGCATCTATACACATATTTTTCTATTTATACATACTTGCATCAGATTTTTTTTACTATTCATTACCATCCATTGGGATGAATTTTTTTCCAACAATGAAAAATGGAAATATAGGTTCGAACTTCCAAACCTAGGATGGGAAGTTCAAACTATGGGCGAGAAAGTAGAGTTTAAAAAGATATAAAGGTTTAGACTTTCAAATCTAGGATAGGAAGCTCGAACTATAGAACAGAAAGTAGAGTTTAAAGAGATATATAATGTTTGGACTCCCGAACCTAGGTTCAAGAGTTCGAAGTATGGGCGAAAAAGTAGAATTAAAACGATGATTAAGTTTGGACTTTCGAACCTAAGGTGTGGAATTCAAATTGTAGGTGAAAAAATTATAATTTTTAAATTATATTTTTTATTTTTATTAAAGAACTACATGTTTAGTATATGCATAAAGGTATGTCTCTTTTTTCGAGATTTGAAGTTTGAATGACAATGAGGTCACTACCTTTGTGTGTGGTTTCCAATAATACTTTATTTTATAGTGAAAACAAGTGAACGGGATTGAAGACTTTAATATTAGTAATTTCATTATTTTGTCTTTTAGTACAAAAAAAAACATTATCCGAACATTTATTTACAAATAATGATTTGCATTATTTACTATCCAAATACTTATTTAAATTTTTTTGTTATTAGCCAAATAACTCAAATAATGTCTCAAATAATGCGCCAAAATAATATCCAAATAATGCAATCCATAATATTTATATGGTTTGCATTTTGCACCCCTCAACTTATACTCAATTCTTATTTTGCACCCCGAATTTAGTTTCGGATACTTTGCACCCTCACCTCTCAAATTTTTCTCACTTTAGTCCATTTTTTAACACCTTCAAAAAAATTAACAGAATTTTGCTTTTGTACCCAAGAACATTATTGTACATACTATTATTGTAATACCCGACTTTTCTAATCATTTCACATATTTTTGTACTTGATTTTATCCTTTTAAATACTCATTTATATCCCTTGTCTCTTTCTTATCAAATATTAAATAATCGTTTTACTCTATTTAAACATTTTTAAAATTTTTGGGTCAAAGTATAATTTTATAAAACTTGAGGGACTAAAGTGAAAATTTGAAAATCATATAAGTCTTCTCTACGAAGACATCTTTCTGCATATTCCAATTTTTCTAACAGTGAGAAAATCCCTTTGAAATTCTCCAAACCAAGATCTCACAAATTTAGTTTTGAAAAATTTACTTCCAAATCAAATTGGTGATTCAAGAATCCTCGTAGACTTTTAATCCAACTTCAAAAGTAAGTTTTACTTCCAGATCTGTATGATTTTTATGTTAAATTCCAAGTTCCTATAGAAAATTAATTTGTTTAATTTTTGTTGTTTATGAATTGATCTGATTACCAAATATGTTTATAAGCTATTGGGACTGGATTTATAGTTTGAAATGACTTTTTAACTATTATTTTTGTGAGATTTGAATTAGGATTTGACAATTCTTAATCCAGTGAGATATTTGAAATGACTATAAACACTAATTCTTAGATTTTTATCTTAT
This sequence comes from Cinchona pubescens, assembly GCA_025175665.1. Classification (NCBI taxonomy): domain Eukaryota; kingdom Viridiplantae; phylum Streptophyta; class Magnoliopsida; order Gentianales; family Rubiaceae; genus Cinchona; species Cinchona pubescens. The sequence goes on along the minus strand of JANKKI010000097.1, from coordinate 160,555 downwards.
TTTCACAAATTTAGGTCAATCCTTACTTAATTGTGTTCAATAAATGACTAATTTGAGATTTTGAGTGATACCCAAAAGTGAATCCTTATCTCGATTTTTATCCTAATGGTATAACAGTCTCCTGATTTAGGTGATTCGAGATTAGAGTTTTAGATCGTCGAAATTAGGATACGTCTACGAAATCGATTTTCAAGGTAAGTAACGTTTACGCCTTTTTATCGATATCCTGTATATGATTGGTATTGTAATCATAGAATAATTGATATTAAGGTAAGTATATTTATTTCGATTAATATTTATAAGGTAAGTACATTTATAAATTATATGTTTGTTCTGTAATGTATTAATTGTTCATTATTGTACTATGTGTTAATGAATGATTTCTATGAAGAGCTCAATGGGTCACTTTAGTGGACTTGGCTATGAGTGAGTGAATGAAATGATATACTGAGTACTCTGCTTCGTAAATCGTTATACCTAGGCTATCGGGAAGACAAGTGATAGACACTCCGTTATGCCTTGTCTACTCGGGCAGATAATAGGTAGACCTGGATCCAGTGCTTGGGAAGACTTTTGTGAACCATGAGTTCATTGACTGACATTTACATTTTAAAGAATGATAATGTCTCATATATTGTTCCTGTACTGATTGTATACTTGTTATCCATAATTAGGTTTAAATGTTATTTACTAAGCATGATGTGCTTACTCCGTTATTATTTTTCCCTTTGTTTGTAGTCGAGGACCAACAGGAGACGTTAACAGGTCCTGAGTCAAGTGCTGATCAGGGAGGGGATTACAGTACAGACCCCAGTTATTGGCGCTAGAGTTTTCCTGGTTACTGTTTTAGTGTGAGGTTTGTTCTTGTGTTCAGGCCTGTTTGCCTATGGACTTGATAGATTTACCTTGTGATTGAACTTTTGACTGTGGTTGGATTGTGGTTTGATGTTGTATATGGTTGTGATTTGGTTTTCGTGGATATACAATCAGAGTTGTTATAAATATGATTGTTGAATATACTTTTGTGGTCTTGTATTAGTTGATTTTGAGGTCTAATGAAGGTATTATGGTTTGTATATTGCTCTTGTACTGTGCCTTGCATGCTTGGGGTGATCCCGAGGTGCGGCGTGTCATTTTTCCGTTTTGGGGGCGTGACAATTATATTTTTCATATACATAGAAAATTCTATTAATTTTTGAGACATTGTTAAAAAAATATTGAAATGGGATGAATTTGAGAGTTCAGGATATAAAGTATCCAAAACTAAAGTTTCGAGTGCAAAGTGAGAATATGATGTAAATTAAAGGGTGCAAAATTGAATTTGCCCCTATTTATATAGTAATTCTAGATAAAGAAAAGTAGTACTAAATACCAATAATATATTTTTAATAAAGCTAAGCAATTCAAGTTATTGAATTTCATTTTTATTGCATACTCCACAAAGATCTAGTTATCCAGAATAGCATGCAGTTACATAGATAATACATTTAGACCGGACTAATCTCAAATAGTAACTTTTTTCACAAGTTCTTTCGTGATGAACCATATTCATAACCTCTAATGACACATTATGCTTCAATTTAAATTGTACTGATTTTTGCAAAGTCAAGGCATTTCTTTCCATCATGAGCATTTCCAAAAAAAAGTGCCATATAATCTTTAAATATAACTTCGCGGTATCGAGGTCCACCATCGAGTTCCACCTGCTGAGGCAATGGACCTATCTTCTCAGTTGGTGTCGGAGAACAAAAAGCTGGTATAGAAACTCTTGGTTGTTTGCTTGTGGTACGCACTCTATGTTCAGCGCTTCTGTACCATCCATTGCTCAGGATCTAGGTATACAAAAGAAATGATTTAAGTTCGTATTTTTTTAATAATAAAAAAAATTTCTACTCCTTCCATTCTATTGACAATGTCATGTTTCTCATTTTTTTCTTGTCCCAAAATATTTGTCATGCTTAAAAAATCAAAATATAATTATTACACCCTTTTCACTTTTATCTTTTGTTTTTTTCTGTGGAGACAGAATGATACACCATCCAAATTTTGAACTTTAGAAGGTAAAATAGGGAAGATTTAAACAACTGTCACTATCAACACATTATTTTTAATAAGTTGAATTCTTGAAAAATGATAAAAATTATGGGATGGAGGGAGTAATTGAATATTACGTTATTGGGTTAATTATATTTACCTCCCCAGAAGTTTAGCCAAATTACCAAACAAATCCTGAGATTTAACAAAATAATAGACAACTCCATAACTGTCCAAATGTTTTAACATAAAGCCTCTTAGCGTCAAAATAAATTCAAGCCCAACTTATTTCCTGGTTGTAATTTAACAAATTCAAAGAAAGGCTTATGAAATTGTTAACCAACTTTTCAATTCCATTGAAATATCTTCATCCCAGAAACAGTATAAACAAAGAAAAGAGCCACACAAAAAATCCAAATTCAAATTGAAATGTCAAACAATTATCACCACCATCAGAATAACAACAATTCTAACAACCAAAGAATAACTTATTCAAGAAAAAAGTAACAAAAGTGGTAAATTAGTATTCGTGTTGGATACCCCAGTCACAAGTAAATCAATTCAACCTCCAGATTAGATTCTTCTCTCTGTTCAAATCTGCAAGATTGTTTTGCAATTTTTTTACCATCCATGTAACTTCTTTCATTTATGTCAATATTCCATTCCAACCCTGGTACTGGTGTGGTGTGGTGTGGAAACTTGGGAAAAGGGGACCGGGGAAAGGACTATGGAATGTAGAGGGAGATGAGAGAAGATGGTGATCAGGGGAGAAAGACAAGAGGAAATATGAATGAAAATTATTTTGGTGGGCCCATTTAGAAATTGGAAGCTACTCGAGGAGGGCATTTTGGATCTGTGGTTATTTGGGCATTAAATTGATTCCGTTATACAGATTTAACAAACATGACTTGATGGGGGTTTTGTTGTTTTATCAAACCTTAGGATTTTTTTATAGTTTGGTCAAAGTTCAAGGGAAATAAGTGTAATTAATCCTACTTTATTCAGTAATTCAAGCAAGTAGTTGTTTTTCTTTTCGTTTAATATTATTTGATTTAATAAGTGATCAACCGAATTTGATTAATGGGGAAGGGGTCTTTAATAAATGCTTATCTATTCAAATTTCAGTAGATTAGATTATAATTTTAAATAAACTACAGATTTTATTTTATAGTTTGAACAAATAGAGGAGATAAATATAATTAATTGAAAATGCATAATTTGTCATAGACAAACAAATGTTTTGGCCTAATGAATTAGTAGCATAAAGACATAATACATACTACAGGTTAATATATTGACACTCGCATCTTAATTAGTAGCGTAATACTACTGTTCAAGTTACTAGCCGCTCCACCTCTTTGCTAAAAGTCGATGGATCACTCGCTTCTTTTCTTTAATATATTGACAACTCCTTTTCTTATAAATAAACGTTTTGGCCTAATTAGTTAGTAGCATAAAGACATAATATATACTACAGTTTATTTAGGAAATTATTGCAGTATAATTACTTTAAATACTTTGTACTGTACAAATTTTTAAAACAAACAAGATAATTGCGTTAACGAAATTGTAAAACTTACCTATATCTTAATTTTGAAGTAACAATAACCACCACTGTCAAAATTTTCAAGCACTTACTATATGAGCCCCATGTTTTAGTTTCAATGATTTCCCGAAAAGGTCCAAAAGAAATTATTACAAAACTAAAATAATTGAACAAGTTTATTGAGGTCTTACCTGTAACGTATCCCCAAGATTAATAACTAAAGCACCGGGGATTGTTGGAATCTCTATCCACTCTTCTTTTCTACCTGCAACTATATCTTCTTCCACCCTTATTTGTAAACCTCCGACATCATCTTGTAAAAGCACAGTTATGGTGCCCATATCAGAGTGGCGACCCGCACCAACTGTTAGTTCAGGATTTGGGCAAGTTGGGTAAAAGTTCATGTTGACAACCTTGATACCAATTAGTGACTCGAGTTTCGAATCTTCAAGGTTCACCCCCAGATGTTCCAACCAATATTTCCACCAACCTTCTGATCATTTTAGCCGATAATTTCATGTAGTCAAGTGCCACTTCCCTAAAAAAATAATAAAAAAGATTCACGAACCCTTTAAAATGTTAAGGAAGCATTCCGAGTTTAGCACCAAACAAAATTTATTGACAAGACTATAGTTAAGGTCACTTACCAATATTTCTAGATGGTAAAATTTTGTTAAATACTAACTCCTAGTTTTATATATTTAATAGGATTTTGTTTTTTTTTTCTTTTGCAAACGTAGTGAGGCTTCTTATAGGCGTTGTTGGCATAATTAAAGCAAACTCCTTACTGACTAGGAGTTACATATAAGTTAGGTTTTTTTTTCTTTTTATTTTTTTTATTTTTATAATGTATCAATTAGGATTTAGTAGTATAGTTAGTAAAGGAATTTAGTTTATTATTACGATTATGTTTAGAGTTATTCTTAATGTAATTAGGTTTGTTGGTAGTCAATCTTGTTAGAATATAAATAGAGGTTTTTCTAGACTATTTACTTGATAAGAGTTGAATTCAGAGTCTAGAACAGAAAATTTTTTAGAGTAGAGATAAATGTTACTATACTGTAAGTTTATGTCAATCTCAGTATGAGAGGATGTGTGTTATTTTGTAATTCTTCCTCTTCACCCACATATTTTTATGTTTTAATCAATTTATCTTTCTCTATGTGTTTTTCGGGCTAACAAGTAGTATCAGAACCCTAGAATGTGATTCTGGAGTGTTTGTCAAAATTAAAAACGAACAGAGAGAGATTTGAGAGAATACTCAAATTTTGAAAATTAGACCACGAGATGATGGTTTTGGGGTACTTGTTTGCTAATGATTAGGGTGTAAAAAGCATCAACCCTAATTGGGATATAGATCTAAAAAGAGAGACACAGTCGAGAATATAATGTGTGGTGTTGAATAGTGATTGGGAAAAAATCCTGCCAAATTGATTGTGAATATTGATTCACAAATTTGAGAATTTTGATAATAGTTGTCATTTTACATCATGGAGGCTGATAAAATCAAAATCTAGAGATGCGTGATGAATATTTATCAGTCCAAATGCGTGGACTATTTGAAAATTTTAAAAGATGAAGTCACAAAAAAAATAATTTTTTTGATCGTATTGTTCATACATAGTGTGGATTGCTCTCACGTGGAATGGAGAGAGTTTGGTTTGATTGAAGTATTATTGGCATAATTAAACGAAACTCCATTCCAATTAGGAATTATGAAATAATTAGATTTTAAAAGTTTAGTTATTAAAGGAATTTAGTTTCTTATTAGGATTATGATTAGAGTTGTTATTCTCAATATAATTATGATTCGTGGTAGTCAAGTTTGTTAAGTTATAAATAGATGTTTTGCTAGATTATTCACTTGAGAAGAGTTGAATTGAGAGTCTAAAAATAGGGAAAATTCTAGAGTAGAGATAAAGGATGATTATGCCTTGAGTTTATGCCGTTCTCAATGTGAGAGTGGATGTGGGCTATTTTATAACTCTCTTCTCCAACATATTTTTATGTGTTAAATAAATTTATTTTCTACTGCATATTTTGTATACTAACAAGCACATAGTTTGATTTTATAGAAGTAATTAATAAAAAAAAAACCAATAGGAGTTGACTGAAAGAGAAAGCAGGACGAACAAACTATCAAAAAATTCAAAATTCAACTCTCGCTGTATAGATAAATTCCTTATTTGATAGGCTATTGTAAGTTGTGGAAATATGCAATCAATAACTTGGATAAAGAGACATTTAATTATTAAAAAAAAAGAAGAAGAAGGAGAAGAAAACTTACTTGCACTTTTTTGGCCAATGTTCTAGTGCATCACCATCAGTGGTATAAACCATGCTTACATAGTCTCTCCACTCGAGTGGCTTATCTTTCTCAGCCGTAAAGCTTGTAGCATACTTCACCAAGGGACTTCGACCAACTCCCTTAAGGTATACTGCTTTTGCCTCTGGCGGTTGCGCGAAAAATTGGTGGGCAGCATCTTTTAACGACTCCTAACAGGTCCAAAGACATGCCATGGTTGATTGCCTGAAAGAATCCGAGTGTCTTTGCAGCTGTAACAATATCATTCACCACCTGGTCATGGTCAGGACCATCAAGCTTTGACAAATCAATTGGGACAGTTAAGAAGTGCTCCTTGGAGCCTTTCTCATCCACTTTCTCAATTCGTTCATCAAGTGGATGGACGAATATTTCCGGTACTTTTACAATTCCTGAATCCACTAGACCTTTTATACCGTTGCCATCTTTCACAACAAAATCGAACAAAGAGTTTCCATCCTCGAAACTTACAGCCATTTTCTTTAGAAAATTGCTTGTTTATAAGGGAGAATGTGTGTGTTTTCTGAAATTGCTGTGCTCAATTCCTTTAAATAAGCAAGATCCAGGATGTTGTACAATTTTTTTTATGATATTATTGAATATTTTACTGTCAATTATCCACATGTGATCTCAGCATGTTTGAAAAATACAGTTAGTATTCTAATTCTAATTATTTTATATATTTTCAAAATTTCATAGTCAATTTTTTTTTTTGGGTGACTGTTTGATTTTTATTTTATTAGCTATAATACTACTAGTCAATAGATTTTTTTTTTAAAGATTTTTCTATACCAAGGGATCGGGAAATATTTAGATAAATTTGGTCTTTGACCCCCACTTGTAAACCCTGTGGTGTGAATTAAATTTTATAGAATTTATAATATCAATTGATGTAAGTAATATTTTATAAAATTTAATTCTGACCACGAGGTCTCTAAGTAATGCCAAAAATCGGATCTACCTAAATTTTTTCCCTCTAGTGCATCTATACACAGTGACAAATAAAAGTCACTGATGTGTCACTAGATCCGAAAAGAATTAAAGAAATCCAGTCGAGAATCTAAAATCAGCGAGTCGTGATTTGATAAGATCTTGCCACATAAACTTACTTTGAAAAGTGGTTTTGAAATACAGTTTAGTAAAGTATTTAACTTTTCCCTCCCCACTATACTTATACCATACTAGTCAAAACGAAGGTCTTATACACCTTAGCCCTTGTCTTCTTACCTATGTGCTTCCGTGGTCTCTCGGAAAAAATTCTTACTTGGACCCAATCTACAAGTCTACTTGTAAATCTTGTATTTTAAAAAAAGTTAGATGTTTTAGATGATAATGCTAATATCAAAAAGTAATGGTGTGCCTCTTATTTTAACTACAAAATCTATAGGTAGGGTTGTACCAGATATCCATTCAAGAATTTTTCGACATAGCATTGTCAGATTGTATCTTCAACATTTCCTTTTAAGTTTCATTCAAATGTTAGAAAGTTTATGCTAAGGATCCTCCATCTCACTTCTTATCCCACTACCAAATCAACTGCCAAGATTCCTCCACTAAAAATTATAACTATATTAAAAATAAATATTGACAATTCATTACGTTGTGAAATAGGAAGTGAGATAGAAATCGTACAATGAAAACCTAGAGTTTTATATCACAAAAAACGAAATTAGGACATGTTTTCAAGTCATCTTATTTCTTTCAAGCCATTGATCGTACTCTGGTGAATAATATCAAATTGGGTTCAACTTGAGTGCTCTAGATTGGCTCGATCAAGTAGCATATATGATCTTGTCTTTCCAACCTACCAAATAGATTTGTTTCTCTTTCTAAACTCCCTAATATGTTTGTGAGAAGTGATAAGTAAACGTACAAACGTTAGATTGGAATAGGAAACAAGAGCCTATTTAGGAAAGTCTTTAGAGACTCTTTCCCGCCATAGAATCAAATACTACAAATTAGTATTTCTTAGACTAACTAGGATAGGATTCTATCAGAGTAATAATAGGCCTTATACGTTTTGTCAAATATTTTCTATGTGTCCTTTTTGTTTTCTTATTTATTTATTTTTTAAATCCTACCTTTCCCCAATTTTTTTTTTAAAATCTACATCTTCTTACCCTCTAACTAGTGACTCGAACCTATGACTAATAAGTAATAGGGAAAGTGTCTTACCACTTAAATTATTGTTAATTGTCACCACCTACCTCTCCGTAAACCCCTAAATGACTCAAACTCACGATCAATAAGTCATAAGGAAGCGTTTTACCATCTAAGTTATATTTTGTTGTCAAAACAATATGAATATTTGTGTGGTCAATAAAGTCCACAAATAAGAATATTCTAACATTCTCCCACTTGGACAAATGACCACAAAAAATTAATAAAATGAAGGGTAAAATGTAAAAAACCCCCTATGGTATCTCGAATATGCATTTTACCCTTATACACATATTAAATATGTGTTTAACCACTTTGTGCTTCATTTTTTTTTGTAAAATGGATGAAAATTATCAAATTTAACTATTACTTGTGAATTATCAATATATGTCCCTAACAAATTCAAGTGTATGAGTAGTTTTGGGGTCAAATTAAAAGTAAAAAGGAGGTCACAAAATTTTGGGATCAATTAAAAATGAAACAAAGGTTAAATTGAAAATTAAACGTCCTACCCCTCCCTTCCAGCACATGGCAACCAGCCCTACCACTACTACCACCCATTCTTCCCCGGTCGCAACAATTCGGAGGACTAATATCCAGCCACTCTCGACCTTAAGATTTTCCAACAACCACCACCATCCCCATCAATTCAAACAACATCTTTAGCTTCACTAAACAAAAGTAGAACACAAGCCCAAAAGTAGAAGAATAGGATTAATCATAATAGTGGCAGTGAAAGGATCAAAATAGCCATCTAAAATAGACAAACCAAAAAATCACCTCTGTTACATCCAACGTGATTAGAATAGCCATGAACCCAAACATAGCATTTTCCTATTCTGTCTCTCCTATTGATAATTGTGGGAAGAGAAAGGAGAGAATTTAGGCAGAAAGCTTTGGAGTGAGTGAATTTGAGAGTTGTATTGAATGTGTAAGAATTAAGTTATAATTAGGGCTCAAGGACTCCCTATTTATAGACAACAACAAGGGGGTGTTTGGCCATTACATGTCCAGCTAAGCCTTGTGGCTAATTACATCAATGCCTTTAATGAGCATGGATATTGACACATAAGCATATTACATGGGTACTTGGCAGTACAGAAGTTGCCAATTGTTGTATCATCATTAGTCCCCTTAACTCAGTGCTAAGCATGGCCTTAGGGTTGAGCTGATATATGATCCTAGAGTCCCCTATCTAGAGCCCTTAAATCTTATATCTTGTGATCTTGAACCGAAGTTCTAAAGTGGCTAGGATCAGGTTTGAGAAAAAGCAAGTGAAATAAAAGGAAAAGTAAAAAAGTAGGGGCTGGATGGTCCTTCTCAGGTTAACAGATGTGAGAACTTCTTTAAGTTCTGCTTCATAGCATACTTTTCATGATACTTTGAATACCCTTAGTGTGGTTAAGGGTTAAAAACAAAAGCATATAAGTCTCATAGTTGTAACACTTATTCTTATACTTGTAACATTTAGAAAAATTTTGGCCACAGTTAGCCAAAAAGGTATAAGTGTTTTACACTTAGAATTTTTCAAGCATGTTTAACGTGGGCAAGGCATGTTTTTGTAGTTAGAAAAATTTTCAGCTATATGTAGCTTTTGTATAGATAAGTAAGAATTAAGGAACATAATATGTAAGAAGCAAGAAGTGATTTACACCATCCATTTTTTAATACATTCTAACAATTTAAGTTTTGGATTCGTCGCATGTTGTTCTTATACTTAATGGCGACATCATTAAGCCTGAAAAGGCCGTTTCAATTTGACTAGCACTCCACAACAGACACGGGACTTATAGTGGCAGGAATTTTAAGTAATTAAAATAATTTGCTTTAATTTAAATTAAATTATTTTGTATTATAATATTTGAAAATAATATATGCTCCGTTTGGTTACCAAATAATGGAAATATTTACCAAATATTATTTAGTTAACATCAAATGTTGTTTGGTCAAGTAATGAATTATTCACCAAATAACATTACACACTATTTATGATTTGTCTTATCCATTATTTGCATATTCATCCAGAGGTGTATAAAAGTTAAAGATCCAAACCCAACAATATTTGTGGACTTTTTACAATAAGCATAATTACTTCGGCAAGTCCAAACCCTATTGAAACCAATGAATTAAAGACAAGCTGAAGGAGTCGTTATTGCCAATAATTTGAAATTAAGAAGTTTCTATATTCGATCTTATGCTAAAATTCCAAAGTAATTTATTGAACGTCTGACAGATTCCTTGTCTGGTACTCTTTCTCCCAACACCTACATCTTTATACACATCTAGAGTGGATAGTATTGGGCTACACCACCCCACTCCTCAGCCCAATAAATCCTCTCTCCCTTCTATCCCATCCTTCTCCGCTCACCACCCCTTCCTTTCTCTACTTTACCTCCACCCTCTCCTAGCCCCATAACCCACTTACTTTCTCCTCTATCCCCTTGCTTTTACCCATTCTCTGCCCCATTTCCACCTCTTTCAATCTCCTTCGATCTTTAACCCATCCTTTTTTTCCTGACACCCCTCATCTCCCCTCTCATCTCTTCTCTTCCTACCTTTCCCACAATAACCTTTCTTTAGCCCCACCTAAGCTACTTGATTTGCCCCTCCACCCTAACCTAACCCAGATCTTACCTCTCCTGCCCCTATCCCACTTCCCCATCCCTTGGATCTCTTATCCACTACCCTTTTCCCTCATTCTCCACCATCCCCGTCCCTCCTCAGCCTAATTTCCCTTCCTTCGTCTCTTCTACCAAATCCCAATCTTCTAGAGAAGAAAATCTAAATTGAGATGCAATTATCAAGCATTAGATTAGGTAGGATGTGGAATTTCGGAAGATGTAATAGAGAAAGAAGGAGAAGGAAGAGGGCAATTGTGGTGGTTGGAGAAATTTGGGAAGGTAGCAATATTGGCTAGAAAAAGAAGGAAAAGAAATAGGAAAGAAACCCTAAAACAAAATTTTATCTTGAAGGTTACATTTTTCATTTCATAGACTTTTTAGTTTTATCTGTCGTCTTTTACTAGAAAGATAACTGTTGCATTTTAGTCCAAAGCATGAGGAGGTAAAATGTATATTTCAAAACCTCAAGGGGGGTAACCTGTAGGTTCATTACACCACAAGGAGATTTTGTGCAATTTATCCTTCTTGGAAAGCTATATAATTGGACCATAAGGTCTAATTGCTATAGTTTATAATTATTTTAGCTGAAAAATGAAAAGCAAATAATAGGAATTTAATATTTGGAATCCAAATGATTATTTTGAAATATTATTTAGTATCCGAACAATTATCTCATTAATTCAAAAGTCAACATTATTTCCAAATACCACTCAAGTCAAAGCCCAAATAATATTTGCCAAATAACAAACGATTATTTGCTATCCAAACAGAGCCATAATTTTTTGGTTCTAATTTAAATTTCAGCGTTGTTTTTATTGGGATCTTTTCACAAGAAGAAGGCCAGTAATGGATGTGCAATGCCACCAACAAATCCAAAAAGAAGAAAATGAAGCCTTCTTGGATGTTTAATGCTTCCTAGAAAACACTATAGGAGGAGTGGGAAAATGACAAAAACAAAAAAAGGGTCGAGATAAACATAAGAAAAATAGGGCATCTGATATTGGCCAGGGTTCCACGTATGCTGGTGGCTCCATTGACGTTGTCGAGCACTCACATAGATTGATAAGTTCTTGAATTCATACTACAATTTTTACATTAAGTAACTAGTGCTTTTACTATTTTTCTTGCCTTTTTTATTCCTTTTAGCAAGCAAAGTCTCTGGACCGCAAAATTGAATTCCTTGAATTTTTTCACAATTGCTATCAAAAGAAATATAAATCATGGACTAGTCTGTGAGCTCCATAGGTACTCAAGACCTTTCAAAAGTTACTAGCCGAGCAGATGCAGCTAGCAGTGGATTCCACTGCAAATGGAACACCTCATTTGTCAATTGACCATAGTCAACTGTAGGTTATGGCAACCGGTGGAATCAAGAATGACTGTGTTTTTGGGATGGGTCCGATGGCGTGATCCTAATGTACTTGGGGCTAGTTAAAGAGTTAAATCCTCCTATCCCTACCAGCAGACATGGATTGGAATTGCTAAGGTGCGTCATCTAAGGGAGGAACTTCGTCTCAAGGATGAAACCATGGCTATCATGACACAGTGTCTAGATAGGCTCACAAAGTCATTTGATGATCTTCGGTAGGAGTTTGTCACATTTCGACGACAAAATCAATCCAAGACTTCAAGTGGTGGGACTGATTCTAAGATTTAGGTGTTTTGTTTTTATATTTCATGTACAATACTTCAAGTGGTAGAACTGATTCCTAGATTTATATTTTTTGTTTTTATATTTTATGCACGTTGAACATTCTTTGCTATATTATAATTGCATTTAATTTTTCATGTGTGAACCGAAGATCATCAAATGACTTTGTGAGCCTATCTAGACACCTGTAAAAAATTTATTGTTAAGTTCGTTGCTAAACATATTTTTATTAAAATTATATAACCAAATTCTTCACTAAAGTCATCCCTATTTTGCAACAATAAAAGTTGTCACAAAGGTAATTGCTATGATCGTCAAAATACTCGTCGATAAAACCCATTGCAAATCGTCTTTAAGTTCGTCGAAAAATCATCACAAAACTCATTTCTAGTACCATCGCCAAACTCGTTGTTAAATGAGGAGCTACATTTGTCACCAAATTCCTTGAAAACAACATTGCAAACTTCATCACTAAGGTCGTTGCTAAAATAGCAACGAGCTAACTTTTTCATCACTAATTGATTTGCGACAGCCAAAAAAACAACATCACTGTTTTCTTTGTTAAATTCGTTGCTTTATCTGTTAGCAACAAAAAATTTATTAATATTCGTCGCTAAATACGCCACTAAACACGTATTTTTTTGTAGTGTACTAATTACTTTTGACATTTTAAACCCTACTTTATTGTTGTATGCAATAAAATAGTCCCATAAGATGGTGCGCATGAAATATGATATAACATTATTCAATCCAAACATTATAAAAAAGGGTAAATTAAGATAAACTCCTATGTGGCATGGAATTGAAACCTACAACCATTACATATTTTGGCATAAATATATCTTAAACTCACATGTGGTTTGGACTAAAGGGTAAAACAAATAGAAAGCATCTAAATTAACTATGTTGAAAAACATACACTCCAAATGTGAGTTTTATTGAAAAACATAAATTCTTTTGATCAAAATACCTTTCTATGACCAAAAAATTGCATTATACTACCACCATTCACCAGCACCACTACCTACAACTTCCCGGCTCTAGTCCTTCCTCCTCTCCTAGCCATTAGCCCTTTTCCCCTACTGCTCCCTTCTCTTTCCTTCCCATTAGACATCCCCTACCCCTTCCCCTTCCCCTTCCCCTTCCCTTTCCCCAACATCAGCAACCCTTCCAATCCCAACCACATCTTTCACTGTGATTTTTTTTTTTAAAAAGAAACAATCTTTGATTTGGTTTACAAAGATGTTAATCCCACTTTTATTGGTGATTTTTGGTCTTTTTCAGGCATTGATGGATGGAGGATGTGATAGAGGAGGAGGATTGCTGGTGGTGAGTCTAGACCCTGACTGTTGGTAGTTACAGATGGTAGAGAGGGAGGGAGAGAGCTGCCCAGTTGTTGTTGGTGGTAGTGGGTCAACGGGTCAGAGACCCATCTAGATAACAATAGGTTGAGGATACTCAAGTAATTTTAGTAAAATCCATTAGTTTGGATAATTTCCACCCATATAACCTTTCAATCTAAAATACATAGTGGTTTAAGGTATATTTCCAACATATAGAAGGTTTATGGGTCAAAGAGCTATCCCACATAGGAGTTTACAGTAATTTATCCCTATAAAAAATAATTAGAGGCTAATTTTGTATGGCTTGGTAGCATTATGGTGAAAATTATCCAAACAGAAATATGGGAAAAATACAATTTTCGTCCTTCATGCTTGGCATTTATATATTACTCGTCCCTAAAATTCGTTGATGATATATAAAGTGTTCATCTGATAGAATAATGACATATGTTTCAAAGTCCCACTAAGAGTAGTCTTGTAAAACAACCATTGGTCTTCGAGACAGCTGACCGCCTCCGACCCAAAGAGATCGGAGGTTCTGACCATGAGACCAGGAACCTTAGCCTATAAATACTTCCTGATAGTATATAGAAAACCAAAAGAAAAAGATAAACAAGTTAACTCCACAAGGCCATCTTAATAAACACATGCTACGGACCAATACACATACACAGAAACTCTGTCTCTTTCAAAATCTATTTATCGAAGAACAGTCTAGATAAGTATGTGTTTCATCTTTCGTATAAAACCAATTTGATCCTTTATGTTCTAGGTTTTATGTAATTCAAGACAGTTAACGAAAAATTAAAATTTCTTGATAAAAATGACCACACACAAATATCATGGCTGATAAGAAAAAAAAAAAAAAAAACTTGATCTAAAATGATGTTGTTTTGAAGAAACTATCATTTTTACTTATATTCTGGTTCTTCAATATGATATGATTTTGAACAAACAGTCATTTCTTTTATTGTTTTTGTAGCTTCAAAATAACGTTATTTTGAAAATGTTTAACTTGGAATGGAAGAATGTCCAAGCTCGCTATCAACACTAAATTTGTTGGTTTATATCATTACTCCTTACTGGTTTGGTTTGGCTTGGATAAGACATGAGTTTCATTATATTGATAAGTTAATCAACTTGAAACCCACATCACAAGTGAAAAATGAAAGTGAGCATTTTCCAAACATTTTCATTCCAAATTCTAATAGTGATTAACTAAACAACATTGATAGGTATTATTAATATTGATTCTCATTCCTTCCCTTCATACCCATAAATCAAACAATTCCTAATTGTTTGTGACAATGAGTAGAGTAAGATTAGGACAAGGATTTAACATATTTCATGCGCACCATCTTATGGGACTATTTTATTGCTGTCTCTTCTATACCACTAATAAATGTACCCTACAAATTGTATTCTCTCTCCATTCCATTGAAAGTGACATACTTTTTATCTGGGATGTTTCAAAATATTTGTCATGTTAACTAAGTCAAAGTAATATTCTATCTTTTTTTCCAATATTGTCATGCCTTTACTTTTTGATAATGCTATGTTTCAAATTCAAAATTTGAAATTTGGGGGCAAAATTAGAAAGCAAAACACTAATATCACAATCAAACCACTATTCTTAAGTTGAATTCTCAAAATGGGACAAAAAATATAAAACGGATGGAGTAGAATCCTTTTGCCATGCATTTAAAATGTGTGAGATAATGAACACACATATGGTCAATTCAACAAATGTAATATACACTCGAGACCAACTGAATCGATTTTAAGGGGACAAGTTGATGATAAATCTACCAAACTAGAGTTATATGTACTCTAAACTTTAGTATTTTTGCCTTAGTTTTGAACTTTTTTATTTTTTATGTGTAATTTTTGCTTATTTTTACTTTCATGTTCTAGATTGTATTAGTTTATGTTAATTTGGTGTTTTTGATGTCATTTTAGTGTTTTTATCTAACTAATAAAGTGTATTTATGTGTAGAGTTTATGTGGAGAAAACGGTGCAATAATCGCGTTTAATAAAAAATGAGCCAAAAGCATCCATAATTGTAGTTATCGCATTTAATGACCGCAGCTTATCAAGTCTATGAAGCTACCGGAAATTTAAGCGTGGTCCAATGACTGCGGTCATTTGCTATCAAAAGTCAGAAATTTTTCTAAGTATCAGTGATTGTTGTCACCGATTTTAAGAAGGAAAATAGTAACCGATCGATTTTCAACACTTGGTAGTAGCGATTTTGTGCACGATTTAAGAATTGTGAGGGGTAAAATAGTCTAGACTATGGCAAATTCTAGCTGCAACTTCTCCCACTCAACCCTAACACTATAAATTCTTCTTGTAAGACTCTTTAGAGGCTAGGTAGAGTAGAAATATGATTGATAGACTTAGATTAGGATAGTTTTCTCCATTTTACCTCCCTGTTTGGGGAGGATTTTCTTAGATTAGGTATAGATTAGTGTAGTTTTAAAAATCGTAGTTGTAGATTAAAGACTCTTGGTGTGAGTTCTCTTTAATTTATGTCTAATTTCATTTGCTTTGTGCTAATTTAGTGTAGTTTAGTTTAAATACTTTCTTTTACATGCTTCCTTAGAGTAAATTGTAGATTAGTTTGTCAGCTCTTTTGAACATGCTTTCTTAGAGTAATTTATAGGTAGTGAATTAAAATGCTTTCTTAAATTGCCCACTTTTACATGCTTTCTTGAATATTCAGATGTTAGAATTGTATTTTATTAGTAATTTGTTGCTTAGATTAGTTAATTAGGATAATTTAGTTTATGGGCTTTCCTTAAAAATGCTTTCTTTGTAGTAATTTGTGCCTAGATTTGTTAGTTAGAGTAGAGTAGTTAATGGGTTTTCCTTGATTATTACTGCTTAGTGATAAGTAGCAGTTGATTAGTTTATTGCTCCCTTAAGATGCTTTTCATATTACTTGCTTTCTTTAATTGTCTTCCAAAATGCCCTCTTTTTGCAAGCCTTATTTAATTGCTTTCTTCAAATTGCTTTCTTTAGTGTTAATTTTTAATTAGAATTAGATTAGTCTTTAAATTGTTTTCTTTGTCTTTCAAATCGTAGTATTAACTAAATCGCTTTAAAATCAATCATTTCAACAAACAATCCACCCAAATAATTGGTAATCACCAACCAATCTTTTAAAGCACTTAACTTAATATATAAAAAAAAAAAAAAAAATCACAACAAGATACAAATGTAAATGGATTAGCATGAATTATTCCTTAGAAAAAAGTACACACTCTTAGATGGCAAAATTAATTTAAAGACACAAAATATTACTAAAAAAAAAACTAAGTTGATTAGGAAAATCATATAAAAAATCACAAATTCAAATCCACTTGCTAAAGTCACTCTACGTGTCAAGATCATATCGAATCGCAATCCCCATAATTTTAGATCATCGACTAGATTTTGTTTCTTATTTCCAAAGCTAGTGACACATCAGTGACTTTATTCACTTTGTTAGTAGATTATTCCAAATGGAGTCATTTACTAATTTTTTTGTCTTTTTTGTCTCTTCGTAAGTTTTTTGGTATTTGTGCACAATTAAGACCTTAAAAGCATTGCAGGCCTCTGTACTATAGTGGTGGTATAATGGCAGAAATTTTATGCCATTTATGAATTAGGAAAGTATTTAGGTAGATCCGATCTTTTAACTCACTTATAAACCCTTTCATGTAGTTATGGAATAAATGACATCGACAAGATTTTATAAGGAGTGTAGAGTTAAATCCACTTTGGCCTCCTAAACTTGTCACTATTTATCATATTGTACTCTGACTAATTTTTTTATTACTTTGCCCTATAAAGTGTTTGTCTTTTGACAGTTCATTCCAAGATTTGATGGAAGTTAGAAAAGTAATGGGATGGAGGCATGTTTTAAACATATGCACCACTGACGCTTGACACTACACTAATGACTAATGGTGGATGGAGAGAGAGGTGGCCATCTCTTAAGAATTATATAATTATATTTTTTATGTAATTTTTTAAAAATTTTGGCTATAACTTTATAAAAATTATACTTTGCACCCCTAAAGTTGTTGGGTTCATATTAGGTTTAAATTGTCCCAAATTAGTTTAAAAGAGAAATAAAGAGCACTTAATATATATGTTATAATCAAAACCTACTGGTTGAAACTTTTAGGTCAAGGTTCGGTTCCAACCTATGTATTGGGCCTCTTTTGGTGAGCTCTCTCATGGTATTTTCACAGATCCCAACAATGTGGTATCAATTAAGAAAAATCTAAAAAACATCTAGACTAAGGCAAAAGACACCAGTGTCTTCTCGGTGTTAGGCCAATAAATATTCTCTTTTGGGGGTTGAGTCGCAATCGTTCTCTTTTTAGCATGGGTTGTAGAGTTAAGAAGAGTGGGCCTAGTGGACCATGAGCCAGGGGTTTGGTCAGGGGTCTGGTTTGTTCACAGTTATCTTTAATGATCAAGAAAAGTAGGTCGTGAGTTAGTTAATGAAGAAATTGGGCTTAAGCATAGAGTTTGAAGGTGGGTTTGATGAGAAGTTTTGTTTCAATGTGGGAATATGCCCATGAAAGGAAAGATTGTTCAGTTCATGGATAAATTTAAGTTATCTCACATTGGTTTGAGAGAGAAATAATTAGCACTTAATATATAGGTTGAGATCAAGGTCTACAAGCTTAATTTTGTAGGTCAAGATTGCGTTCGAACTTATATATTGGGCTTTTTTTGTGGGCTGTTTCATGGTATTTTCTCCCTACACATATACAAGTGTGAAATTGTCCCTGGAATATAAACTGATATAAGTTTTGCCCCATGAAGTCCCAACTCCTAACTGCCCCTACTCGCATGCATAGAATACACCCACATTCTATTACTTTTCTTGCTCCTATTAAATTTTGGGATGAAGTGTCAATAATTAAAAACTTAAGGTGACAAAGTGATCAAAAAATTAGATTGGGGTATAAAGTGAAAAATGGTAATGAGTTTAGGAGGTCAATGTGAATTTAACTCTAAAATTTAATCATAATCATAGGATTCAAAATTGGATCTATTCAAATATTTTTTAATAAATTATATAATGTATTCCAAAACACAGGAAGAATAAAACAAATAGCACCGAAGTTCAAAGTTTCAATATTCAATAGATTTTCTCTCTGATTTGGATTAGGTGAGAAGAGTAAACTTTGTCAACTATGTTTGCTGCTAGATAGGGAATCTTTTTTACAAAATTTACATCATGAAATGACATTTTCGCTGAATAAGTGAAGTATACACATCTTGCTTTTTTTTAATTTAAACGTTTCTA
Source organism: Cinchona pubescens (assembly GCA_025175665.1). Classification (NCBI taxonomy): domain Eukaryota; kingdom Viridiplantae; phylum Streptophyta; class Magnoliopsida; order Gentianales; family Rubiaceae; genus Cinchona; species Cinchona pubescens. The sequence goes on along the minus strand of JANKKI010000097.1, from coordinate 141,565 downwards.
TATTCTTTCGTTACACATCTAGATGTGTATAAGAGACAGTTTTTCTTATTATATGATAACTGATTTGCGCCAAGGCAATCAAAACTTTGATCGTGTGATAGAACTAACCCAAATATTAATTGTGTATAAACCGCATGAAGGATTATATTCGTGTCTACAAATATACATTAAAATATAATTCCACACTAATTTTGGTGTTAGTTTATATGTCACTATTTACAGAGTAGTGCCAGAACTTGATGTTAGACTCTTTAAAGAGGGAGAGGAAGCAACGACTTTAAAGGGTATTTAACCATCGATAAAGTAGAAATAATATTTGTATACGGTAAATAATTTTACATGCAATTATATGGTCATGAGACACATGTCTTTTGTGTCATTTAAGAAAGCTTTGCCATTTATATATATTATTATATATATATATATATATATAATATTTCAGTATAAATGATTTTCACAATTAAAGAAACAACATAGTGTATACATTTTTAAACAATATGTACTTGAAAAATGAGTTTAAAATGAAAATTATACATTCACTTTATATACAATCTTTAAAATTTTTATATTTTCAAGTGATACTTATTCTTAATTTTAAATGTCATCATTTCTTATTATGATTTGATTCAAATTTTTAAGGTCAATATATAGAAAAAGACAAATTTGACAAATTTTAGGGAGTGTAATTATATGATTAAATTAATTATTTTAAATTTTTCCTTACCTATTTTATAGTTTCTTCAAAGTTGAGGGGCGAAAGGATAGGAAACGGGGAGGGGGCAAATGCCTCTCCTCACCTGACGTGGATCTGCCTCTGACTCTTATACCACATTGCCTAAATCCTTCTTAAAAACAAAAAGACCACCACTTAATGGATTAATCTTTTTTGTACCGTCGAAGTAAAATTTTTTTTACACTATCCAGTATTGGATATGTGCAACGTGCGCATTATATATATATATATATATATATATCTATATCTTTGAAAGGAACACTTAACCCCATATATATATATATATATATATCTTTTTAACACTTAACCCCATATATATATATATATATATATCTTTTTAACACTTAACCCCATTTTTTATGCTTACTCAATATTTTGACCATCTACTCCTATTACGTATATTAATTTTTTAAGCTTCCATTACTCATCCGCACTCCATTAACCACTTCCACCACCATCAAGTTAAAATATTAAAAATTAAGGAATAAAAACTAATTCAAAATTTCAAAACTTATAGATATATTTGTTTATTTAACCAAATTTCTGGCCAACGAAATTATTTATCTAATAAATGTGTCATTGTTCCAGTTGATTGTTAGCCTTCAAGGCTTTGTGATGGACCACTCTTGCCCCCACTTCACTTTAATGCTATGGGAAGAAGAAGATAATAAAAAAAGATGTTTAACTTGTGAGTGATTTTGATATAAAAGAATTTATTCTCTTCAAAACTTACTCTTTTATTGATATATTGAATGCATTTTAGGGTGAGTATGTTTTCTTTATTGACACTCTATAAAAGTGGAATTGATATAAATTTTCTATTATAAATTTGAGGTTTAAACAAAATACTCTCTCCATCTCATTAAATTCATTAACATTAAATTCATGTTTTAGCATTAATTGCTCTCACAAGCAATTTCACAATTAACAAACAAATTTTATATCTTAATTGAATGACAATTATGGAATAACCATCTTACTAGTAGGTCAAATATCATTTTTTTTTAAAATTATGTTTAATATTGACCATACCAAATAAAGTAAAACGGAGGGAGTACTAAACTTGAAATTTAAAGACTAAAATTACAAGTTAACCTTGGAAAAATGCACAAGTTGGGCGTCCCAAGTGACATGATGGTCACATATTTTGAGGCCAAAAGAAGAAAGAAAATTGAGAAACATTTATATAAATATATTTGTAAAAGAGAGAATTGCAATTTTAGTCCCCAAACTATAGGCAGTGATCAAAATCGGTCCCCAAACTATGCAGGACATTACAATTTTGGTCCCGAAACTATCAATTTTGTGCGAAAATAGGACAAATGATGGAAAAGACCAAAAACCTAATGGGTTTGGTCATGTGCAGTGCACATGGTCGTTAGCTCTAAAAAATTTTGTCAAAATTCATGCAATTGTATATGAAATTGGTCCCTAATCTTTATGAATTTTAGTTAAATAGGTCCCCATTCTAGGATGGCATGCTATATTATAAATTACTTAAACAAACGTCATTTAATTTATATATTAAATAGTACAACAACAACATCTTAATATAAATGCCTTATAATTTATGTTTTGAGTATTATTAATGTTAAACAAAATGTTAAAAAATTTATGAAACGAGAAGCGAAATAAAAAATATGCCAATGATTATATAATAAACTAGTACAATGGATAACAATTGAGCAAAATAAGAGCTAATTCTCAATAGCGAATTAGCACGCAAACTTTGTTAGCTTAATTCACACATTCATAACCAATATAGGTATTTTATAGTTTTATCAAAAAAGATAACTACTACTACATACCTCCAAAACTATAATGAATTATAATTGCAAGATTGCATGAATGTCAAAGCCAAAATTCTTCTGCAAAAACTAAAAACAAGGAGAATTAATCAATTTTTATCATCAAAAATAAAATAAAACAAAGAAATTAGAACTTATAGTAGAGGGAATGTATAAAATATAAGAGAAACGCGAGACCTATAATGTTGGATGGTTTCTTTGATAGGTTTTCAGAAATCCCTGTTATCAGATTAAACATGTCGAAAAATTCCTCAATTACCACAAAAAATCAATCTTGGGTGGCTGATTATGATACAAATGCCTTCTGGTAAGTTTATTGGGTATTATTAATTGTTGAATTGTATTAAGATGTTGTTGTAGTGTTTAATATATGGGTTGATTGATACTTGTTTAAATGATTTATAATCTGACAAACCATTCTAGAGCAGGGATGTGTTTAGTTAAAATCCATAAAGATTCAGGACCAATTTTGCTCAGAATTGAATATGAACTTTGACAAATGGTTTTTAGAGTTAACAGCACATCCATTAGGGTTTTGGACTTTTCCGTCATTTGTCCTATTTTCGCATAATTGATAGTTTGGGGACCAAAACTGCAATTTAGCATAGTTTGGGGACTAGTTTTAAGTACTACCTATAGTTTGGGGACCAAAATTACAATTGTCCCTTTGCAAAAGTACCCCTTGGCAGTTCTCAAATCTTTATGGCTTGAAATCTTATACACATCTAGATGTCTCTAAATAATTTTATATAGAAGCTTTTTTGCTTATTTTTTAAAGTGTATCCATAACATTTTTGTAGTAACACTCTCTACTTAAAATAAAATCAGGATTTAGATATTTGTTATATTTTGAAATAGACATTTGTGTATATGAGTTAAAAAATAATTTATTCATTTTTTTTCAATAGCATGTCAAGAATAAAGGTTATGAAAGTATTAAAAAAAAAAACCTAGACAAAATTGCAAATGAGACAATTATTTTCATGGTCAAATTAAGACTTTCATTTTTAATTGAAACATTGCAATTCAAACTTTTTCAATTTCAAAGATCTCATCAGGATAAATTTTCTCAGTTTAAAGGGCCAAAAAGCATTAAAAGTGAAACATTTTACTATGCAAGCATTGTTTTTAAACTAGGAGAGGGTGACCTGGTGTAGTGTCTGATTTGTAGTTTAACCGGTTGAACAACCCGAGTCACCTATTTTTTTTTTTTTTTTTCTATTGGACACTTTATTTAGCAAAACTAGTAGATGAAACTTCAGCAAAAAAATCCTGAAGCTATGGTCTTTTGATGGAAGTTAAATTCTTCCAAGATGTTGACACGGGTTCAAAACCCATCAACAACTCTTTTTGGTCCTTTTGAAACTTTCCATTATCTTTCCATTTTCACACGTTAAAAGAAATTTGCATCTATTTTAACACATTAAAAATAAATAAATAAATAAATGCATAAAGAAAACTAGATCAGATTCTTCACCACTGTAGAAATTCCTCCTCTTCTTTCTTTACCACTAGGACGCCTCCTTCCCTCCTTTCTTATTCATTAGCTGCCTCCTCCTCCTTTCCCTCCCTCCTCTCTTCGCTACTACAACAGCTTTCCCCTCTTCTCTTCCCATCAGCTCCATTCTCCCCGCTTCCTCTTTCCTCCGTCTCTCCCTTTCTCTATTCCCTCACTCTTTCTCTACTTCCCTCCCTTTCCTCATCAACCTACTTTCCCTTTCTTTCTCTTCCTTTTCCACTTTCCTCCCTCTGAGGGGATAGCAGGGAGTCTTTTCCTCCCTTCCTCTGTCCTAGTCATCAACAATTCTCCTCCTATCTCTGTAATGAATATGTTCTTTTTGCTCTTGAATTTTTTGTTTGGGTGAAATTTGTGAGTTGATTTAGTGAAATTTGTCAAAAATTTGGTGAATTTTGTCTCGAATCTGGTTAGATTTGATTAGATTAGTGGTGGTTTTGATGAGCTAGGCAGTGAAATTGGTGGTGATTTTAGAGAAAATTTGTTGATTTGGCATGTATTCTTTAAAAAATAATCAAAACTGGATCTGACTAATTCAACTGATTTTTATCAGATTTTCAGTTTTTACCAAGTTTTATCCATTTTTTATCACCTCCGGCTTTACCACTCAACTGGACCGGTATCATGATCGGTTCACGATTCAACTGATCGAATCAACTGGTCCAGTTTGAGGTTAGAAACATTGCCAAATAGTAGACATAAATATCATGGCGAGATTGATAATATGACATAAATTTTAGTGTTGCATCAAATTTATTGTGAAAATTCTTATATTGACCAGATTGATAGTATAGTGTTTACAGATCCCTTGATCGATAAAAGGTCACATGATTCTAGATCACTCACTTGAGTAATGTAATCCTTTACAGACCAAAATCCATGACACTATGACATAAACACAGTCTATATAAAAATTTCCAAAATCAAACATGACAAGTTGTATCAAATTAGCCGAAATTCATAGTCATCCAAAGTTACCCTACTTTTGGGATATAGCCATGTAGACTCTTTTAAGTATTCTATATCACCTAATAGAATTCTTACATGGATTAGGTCCATGGCATAGTTCCATGGACCTTCTGGTCCATGTTCCGCCACTTCACCCATTGAAGTAATGTAGAGTTATATGGCGGAACATGGACCAAGGGGTCCATGGCATCCATGTAAGAATTTTCCTTCACCTAATATACCAATAGTATAGAGTGTATCAAGTCAATCTAGTTCTATAAAAAATTACATCTCATCAATCAATACTGTGATTGTCTCAACTTTGTCAGACTATTCCGCCTCTAAATCATGGCATAGTGATGTGGCAGGATTAGTATCATTGTCAACTCTCACATGCGAGCCCTGCTGTTTCAATGTTATTAATGTGACGGCAAAAAAGTTTACATGAGGACTACATTTTTGTCATTTGCCCTTCAAATTCAATTACCTTGTTTGAGATGTTACAAAGGGATTGAACTCAAAGAAATTTATAAAGTCGTTTACTTGAAAAGTTTATATTAATTCCCCAAACTATAATCCATTTATAGAATGAGTAAATGTTCCTCATATAATTGGTGTAAATTAATTCTACACCACCTCATTAATGAATAATGTCATCCTGTTAGCCTTCATGAATTAATAAAATCCAAAATTTAAAATTAAATTAAATCTCTTACAAAATTCATGTTATTGAAGGATATCAATCATTGGTTTACTCGTATTCATCTCGTAGATTTGTATAAGAATAATAGATTTGTGATGCCTTAAGATTATAACAGAGGATTGTTATTAGAATAACAAGTTAAATATGCTTAAACCTTTGTAATGTGTGATTCTTTTATTGGATTTCTACTGAATGTATAAATCCTAATACAAAATTCTCTTGTATCGAATAATTATAAATTTTCTAGTTTCAAATTATCAAAATAGAAAATTGACCTTGTTGATATGGGAAGAACGACTTTTTCTTGGAACTGTTGCTCATTTCCTACATTTGATTCTTTCATGCCTTAATGGAATTAGAAGCATATGCAATTACTAAGAGAGGAATATCAAATCTTCTATTGTAACAAAAGAAACTAGAAATGTGATGGTTAGGAAATATGGTATGAGTACGGGTATGGGAATGCTATTCATTACTTTGAAAAATGTCGGATACATAGGTATAAACTTAGTCGATATGTCACGATATGCCACTTTTTAGAAAAGTTACTATTTTATATGGATAAGAAGATAATTAATAGTAGGTAGTATTAATTTTTTAATAAATGTTTAGTTGATACAAAAAGTAGATAGTATTAAATTTTTAGTGACTAGAGAAAAGAAAATGTTCAACTTTCAATAACCATGATCCTCAATCTAATACTAAATAATTCTAATTAGATGAATTTAGAATGTATTTTCTCAATTTTTCAATCGTATGTAAAAAAATAAACATGTGGAAAAAAGAAAAAAAAACAAAGCATTCTTATTGTAGTAAGGATTCCTACCTTTGACGTTCTAAAACGTGAATCATCATCTTTCGAAATGCTAATAAATTATATTTCGATACGCATGAATTAGTATGTAGTTCGCAGAAATAGAGAGGGTTTCCAGTAACTTGATGAATAAGAAGATCAGGGAAGTCTTGCTGTCCAAATAGACAATAGAGTTTGCGAAGTGGGAGAAGATAATGCAAGGAGAAGAAGATTTCTTTCCATTAAGGAAAACTTGGATTTAGATAGAGAATATTGAGTTTGGGAAAAAAATAATTTACATAAAATTAAAAGTTTTAGAAAATAATTTACAAGCTCAATACATACAGGGTGGATATAGAATACTGCTTTGTGGGGATAGGAATAGTCACAGGATCTTCTATCCATACCTTGTCTCATTTTCTGTCCTACTATTTAATGAACAATCAAGATTCTGTGGAGTAATTTTAACGAAATAATTTGAATAGTTTATTTAGCAGTTTGACATGGAGTGAGATAGGGTGTGGAATAGAATATACTTAATGACGAGAATATGTAAAAATATAGCATAGTTTATAAAGCTTACGTTATTTATAATATTTGAGATTGGTCGGATCACTTTGTTTATGATATGCAATAGTACATTACTTTTTTTGCAAGAGCAAGTTTTTACTATTGAAATGTGTGATCTCCAAATCACATGATAATAAAGTTTAATGTTGCGGTAAAACCTCATTTGTGGATGAGAATATATATTAAAATTTGATTAGTTATCATGTGATCTGGAGATCACACATTTCTATATAAAACCAATATCATATAAAAAATATACAATCGTATAACCAATCAATAATTTATATACTCCATGAAATTCTTTGAATTTTTTTAGAATAGTTTGACATGACAATAATAATAAATAGAACAATTCAAATAGAATATTAACCAACCATTAATTAAATAAAAATGACATGTTAAGTTCTTGTCACAAATAAATGAGATAAATTAATAGCAGTATTTAATTAGGTCCGTTAATTTTTCTAATGAAATAAATTAAAAAGTAATAAATACTAATTTATATTAAACTAATGAGTTGGACAATAGTAAATTGGATCTCTAAAAGAATATTTGAGAGTGAAATCCTAATAAAGAATTTTAGAAAAAAGGTGCATTATAAAATCAAAATTTGTAATATATTTAGTTCAAGGATTAGTGGTTTTGAAAAAGAAAACAATTATGGAATTAGTAATTTAACTATAGGTACTTGGATACTAATATCATTAATTACTTTTAACCAGTGGAAAAAACACACTTCATAGGTGTGTAATTTTTTCAAAAATAAGTACACAATTTTTCTTGAGGAAAAAAAATGTAGTGGAAATTTTTTTAAAATTATTCAACAAATTAGAAGAAATATGTATTGGGGAGTGGAGAATAGGAAGATTAGTTATATTTTGAACATAAGGGTATAATGGATAATCCAAAAATGACACACCAATTTGTCCTATCTTTTATATAAGTACATATGCCCAATAAAAGGATACAAAATTGTTTTCTTTTTCAAAACCACTAATCCTTGAACTAAAAATAGAGTGTAAGCAATTTGGAGATGAATATAATAATTTGTTGAATATTTTACCCATATTAGGGAGATATCTTGAACAATTATAGGATTTTTGGGAAGGTCCCACACCAAAACCAACCCTCCGGTCCGCCACTGCTAGAATAGAATATACATTAAAAGAACATCCTTCATATGCAGTCATGATATCTAATTGTTTTCATCTTTTTACTTTTTGGGCAAAAATGGAAAATGATACACTACATTTAATACCTATATTTAGACTATGGAGTAAATAATCAAAAATTACTGTCTCTTATCACATGTTTACCTAGTAGTAAACAATGAAATCTAGTCTCTTATATAAAATTCTTCTTATATGATCTAGTATTAATCATGAGTTTACTACAAGAAAATCATCATTTATGATTTGCATGACAAGAAGTATTCACTTTTTGTGATTTGCATAATTTTGAAATTCACAAATACAATTATTTTGTGACAGGATAATTCACAAAAATTGATAATTTCAAATTACAAATGATAATGTGACTTCCATTTCAAGTCATAAATAGTTTTGTGATTTTGTGAATAAATTGTCACATTCATTTGTGAGTCACAAATCTAATTGTGACTTGCATATCAAGTAATTGTAAATTTTTTTGGAAAATACTACTATAAATTCGATTTTTGACCCACCTATAGACCCTGTGGTCAAAATTAAATTTTATAAAATCTTACTTATACCAACTTATGTCATAGATTTTATAACATTTAATTCACACCAGAAGCTTTACAAATAGAGCCAAAGAAGTCTACCTAAGTATTTCTTATTTTTTTTTTAACAATTAGGCGATTCATGATTGTAAATCCTTTTTTTTTTTTTAAAGTACAGCTAGGTAATGAAACCTTGATCTTTTAGTATAGAGATCGAGTCAAATCGCCTGAAAGAATGGATTCATGTGTAGACAAATACATTTATCTAAAGTCGCACACTCGTGTCTGTTTATTCATATTACCGTGTATGGGATCTTACCAAAGCTTAATTGAATAATTGTGAAATGCAAATAAATATCTTGGTTTTGTAGTCTAATATCAATCTTTTATGACGGATTAGGCCTAGCTTCCACTGACTTAACATTTAAAAAAAAAAAACAGGAAAGAAAACTTACATACGACAAACAACTGATTTCATTATTGTTGTAAGGAAAAAATTTATATAAACCCGGTTTTTGATCCCACCTGTAGATCTTACGGTCAAAATTAAATTTTATAAAATCTTGCTTACATCAGCTTATGTCATAGATTTTATAACATTTAATCCATACCACAGAATCTACAAGTGGAGCTAAAGACCGGATTTACCTAAGTCTTTCCCTTGTTCTAATACTGCGGAAAGAAAACGATGTTAAAAATTATAATCAATTCCCATGTGTAACTACGCAAAAGGACTTTTTCTTCCAAAATCTACTCTTATATTGATAAGTTAATTAGTCAGCCTTCTTTAATTGTAGAATTCAACATAAAGTCTCTATCAAAATCTCGAGGACTAATTAAATATTAAACTATTACTTGGGAGTCCCAGTAATATGTTAGATTAATTACATGTACTTTCCGCAGTACTTTCCTAAAATTTGACTAAATTATAAACAATATAATGGCCACATTTTTTTGACCAAAACAACATTGAGAAACTGAAAGAAAGCGTAAGAATATTAAATAGAATATTTGCGAATAAGTTTATAGTTTCATTCTGTAGTAGCACTCGGCAATTCCCAAAATTTCTAACTTCGAAAATCTGGATTTAATTCCTTGAAACGCAAGAATTCGTTTTTCCTTACTTATTTTCTCGTTACAAATTTTAGAGGTTAGTGCTATTTGGACCTCTAATAGTAAAAAGAAGACAATTTTTAAAGATACAGATTTAGGATCACTTGTCAAAAATATTTTATGTGATAAAATTATAGTAAATCACCAATTCTTAATTTTAGATATCAATCGGATTTCATTACTTCTTTAGGATATAGTGACACCTAAGTAATTTTGTTATTTTGTCACTTTATATATGTGCACTAATAGTAAAAATCTCAATATGGATTCTCAAATTTAAGTTCAAATTTGGAAAACAAAAATTTTTAGGGGGCAAAATTTTTCATTACTACTCTAACTATTTTATTAAAATCAAAATAGTCCCCAAACTTTAATATTAGTTGGATAAGTGCCTAAACTAAATATTTGTACCCAATTTGATCCCTAAATGGTAGGTTAGCTTAAAACATAATTTTTTTTTTTTAATTTTCGACGGGTATTGACTAGGAGCATAACTGTCAAATCATTTGATCTATTATTTTTGCTTTTTAAGAATGCCTTATTAATTACTTAACTAATTCATTATAACTAAAATGGTCCTTCAACTTCAATTTTAATCGGATTAGTCCCTAAACAAATAATTGTATCCAGTTTGATTTTTAAATAGCGGCTCTGCCCAAAATATAAATTTTTTGAATTTTGACTTGTGTTAACTACAAAATAACTGTCAAATCATCTAATCATATCATTTTTGTTTTTAAAAAATAGTTTTGACTTTACAATAAAAAGGCAAATATATTATATAGATTAATGGTGGCCCAGTGTAAAGTGATTGAAATTCTAGTTTGTTGCTAATGCAAAATAAATACATACATCTTTATTTTCAATTTTTTCAATAAATGCATTTTATTTAAACAAAAACTCTAAAATCGTCCTTACTTTTCTCTCTACACCTATGCCCTCCATCTCCCCACCACTGTAGCGTTCCTACTTCCCTCTACAGCCACCACTATCTCCTCTTTCCTTATCTCCCTCTCTCCCTTCTCATTGCCCCTCTTTGTCGTAACCATTACCAATTCCTCCCCTTTCCGCTTGCCATCCCTTCTGCCATTACCACTACTATCTCCTCATTCCCCATTACCCTCTCTCTTCATGTTGCCCACACTTCTATTGCAACTATCACCATTTCCTTCCCATTTTGTTTCCATCCCTTCCGCTTCTAGTTGCCGGATTCCCTCTCCAACATGCATTTATTTCTTTTGTGAAACATGTATATCTACAATTTTTCTGAAATCCGATCTATCACCAACAACTTCTTTGCAAGACACTATACCTGAATTCAACCTCCTTATCTCAGTCCTAGTGGTATGGGCTCAACACAATAAGTAATTATCTATAGGAAACATCTATAGATCAATTAGACATGTAAGTTACTTGTGATTTGTAGATGCCATCATGTTAGTATCATCTAACAATCATGGTCTTCATATAATTTAACAGTTATGTCCTTAATCAATACTGAACAAAATTCAAAAGATTTATGTTTTGGGCAAAGCCTCCATTTAGGGATTAAACTTTATATAAATATTTAGTTTGAGGACTAACTGGTTAAAATTAAAGTTGAAAGACCATGTGTATAAGAGACAATCTATAAATAGTTAGATGACTAGGAAGGTAAGTCTAAAACTATTTTTAAGAAACAAAAATTATAGAATTAGATGATTTAACGGTTATTCTCATAGTCAATATCGGTTAAAAGTAAAAAAATTTATATTTTGCCGAAGCCACTATTTATAGATGAAATTGAAGACAAATATTTAGTTCAAGAATTAATAAAGATTCGATTAAAATAAAGTTGAGGACTATTTTGATTTTAATGAAATAATTGGAGAACTAATAAAGTAATTTTCCAATTTCTGAACTTGGCCTCAAGTCTAAAAGTATATTTGCATTGTGCGAAAATTATATGCACGCGCTTTGAAGTTTTTAGGCCGGATGACAAGTAAACACATAATAGGCCAAATACATAGTGTGAGTGTGCAAGAAGCCTTTCAGAGAATTTAGATATCATTCTTTTTTCTTTCATTTGCCAAAAACAAGAAATAATAATAAAAAAATTTAAAAAAAATTCCTATTTTCTCTTGATCTTTTGTTTTTGGTACAAGTCTATTTGTCTATTTTCTTTAGTATATCCATAACTTTTTTGCACTATAAATCTCTAAATATAGATTAGGGACCCAGGTATAATTTATATATTAAAAACAGATACTTGGAATACATGTATCAAAAAATAGTTTATGCCTGATGTTACAAAAGAATATAAATGGAATGTAGGGAATTAAACCAAGTAGTCAATTTATTTAAGGAAATTCTACAACTCTATTGTACTATAAAAACTTGTACAGTAACATCATATTTCTTAAAATCTTATACTGTACAATCTCTTAAAGCCAATGAGATAGTTCCCTCAATGAAAATGTAAAATTCCTCATTTGTTTAAGGGTTAATTACACCTTATCCCCTTAAACTTTAATGTCACAAACACTTTAATCTTTAACGTTATCTTTTGAGCACTTTAGTCATTCCGTTATACCAACTAAATTTCTTGACCATTTTACCCCTATTCTATTCTAATGTTTATTTTTGTTTAACAAATCAAAATTTTATAATGATTAGACTTAATTCATATAGAAATTGATATGAAAAGATGATTAGAAGTATAATTCAATATTTTTTTTTATAGTTTTTTGGCTAAAATAATTAAATTAGATGACAAAATCTGATTGACACCATTTTTTAAGCACATATCTTTGTAACTGATGATCAATTATTAAAGTTTCATCTCTCCTAATTATCAATGACTTTTTTAACTTGAAATTTGACTAAATAGAAAGATAACCACATAAGTTTATAAATTTTGAATTAATTTTTATTTTAAAATTATTTAGGCCAATAATAATAAGATTATTCATTTTGCCAAAAGACCACCACCACTACTCTAGGTGTATGCTATATTAATAGTAGTCTCTTATACACATAGAGAGCAAATAAAGGTAAAAAAATAGAATAAAATGGTCAAAACACTGAATTGACATGACAGAGGAGGTTAAGTGTTTAAAACATAACGCTTGAGATTAAAGTGTTAATGAGACTAAAGTTTAAGAGAGAAAAGTGTAAAAATAAAAGGGTATATTTGTTTATTTAGTAAAAATTTTAAACGGCGTTAGAGTTGACCGTTAGTCTATGGACTTTAGTATTCAAAAGACAACGTTAAGATGTAAAGTATTAATGGCGCTAAAGATGAAAGGATAATTTACCCTTTGTTTAATTGGTTTATTATTTTGAATGGCCAAGTGTCCTATTACATGGTTGTTTGATGCTATATATCTCACTTATTAGTTTGAAAGTCTGTTATGCGGGATAATTTTCCAATATAGTAGCATTACTAATTTTCAACGGCATAGGGAGTAGTTAATTTTGTTTTCTTGGTTCTACGACTTTGCCGCAGCCGCCAGTTGAGAAGTAAAAGAGATTTTGCCCAAATTCCAATTCGTCTTCTTCCTTTCTTTAGTTAGTTATTGGTTTGGGTCCATCAAAACGATATTCGAGTTACGATTGATTCAGAGATATGATACTGATACATTTAAAAAGACACAAATATCTAATTATAAAATAAAGTACTTAAATTAATTAATTTTTACTAGATAACAAACTCAAGTATAAGGTGTTAAATGATATCTAATAGAAGTAAGAATTTTTCTCTTGAGGAATGATATATAATTATCGATTATTTAGTTAGAATGCTACTTGAAAGCTTTGATTTAAATAAAAGAATTTAGCTAAACTAGGTTTTACAATAAAAGACGACAAGTAAAGTAGGGGTTAGATTTTATGCTTGCCAATTTTTGGATTATGGTTAATTTGGCCCTTGGTGATCAAATCTATCAATTCAATTAATCTAAGTGTAGATCCCTCCTACTCCTTACAGTAGCCAGACTTAATTATTCATCCATAGAATTATAGCAAACAATTGGGTAAATTAGTCTGTCAAGATCGAATTCTAACCCTAATTTAGCACTAATTTAATTCTATAATGGAAGTTCAATTCTCATATCCCCTCAATTAACCCAAATTAACTAAGGAAGTAGCTAATTTTTCTAATCAACCCTTAAATCCTTTGTTGTATAATTAGTCTATTTTACCACTTAATCAACTTATTAACCTCTATCCAATAGAAATTATTATCACACAACCTTAACCCATAACTAATTAATACATTTTAAGCTAAAATAAAGCAAGTAAAAGCATTCAAGAACATTTAAACTAAAGAGAGTAATAAATCTAGACAACTAGTATAAGAAAGTGAAAATATTAAAAAGGTAGGTGGAGGAAAGCAATAAATGAAGGCAAATAACAAAAATGAACAAGAACTAAATACATAAGAGAAGTAGATTTGTAATATAAACAAAGTCTGACAAACTTTGTAGAAGAGATCTACACAATAATGGAAGAAACTAACAGGAAAAGAAAGGAAGAAAAACTGAAAATTTCCTCCCCAAGTGGGGAGAAAGAAAAGAAGAAGACATCAAGGTGGAGGCTCCTTGTTTTAGCCCCAATAATGCATATTTATTTTAGGATTAGGGGTTGGGATTTAGGATAAAATTGTCCTTGAAAAAGTGCCCAATAATATCCAAAATTGTATCCCGGGGATCTCCTTGCCTGTGGTGGGCTTGGAGCTCGCTGGCATCAAAGGCATAGGAGCTCATCGGTTGTGAGCTCCTATGCCTTGGATGCTTGCTAGAGGTGAGCTATGTAGACAACTCTATGTAGTTTTGCTGTTTTACTTCTAAAATCCCCGTTTGAAGCATCCAAGAGATAGATCATTTGTTTCCCACAACCTTAGTATGTGTATACACATTGAGCCCTATATATATATATATATATATATATATATATAATGGCAAAAGGCCGTGTAGCCTGCCCAAATTTTACAAATTTACTGACTTTACTGAGTAAACATTTTTATGGCCAAATTAGTTATTCAACTATCAAAGTCATCTAATAATACCCATTCCATCTATTTGAGACATTAAACTTGTTATAGGGTTAAACGTGAGTTGCACAAGAGTTTTTTAAAGGGTAAAAATGTCTAAAATAATTAGTTTATTTAGCTAGTTAAACTAAAAGTTTATAAAAATTTAAGGGTCAAAGTGGTTTTTTTTTTTTAAATTTTCTTCTTCCTCCCTGCTTGACTGCTCTTTCTCGCCACCTATCTTCGCTGGCTCCTTCTCAATGCCCTCTCCATTGTCTATAACCTGTTCTGCTCTCCCATAATCTATTTGTTGAAAAAATACATCAACCAATTTTCTTAGAAATCAATCCCAACATATACAAATTTTAGTAAAAGTAATCTTTGTATGAATAAAAAAAATTCAAGATGAAGGGATTTTTATTCATACACAAAACTCAACTTTGAAACAAGAGCAGGAAAGGTGAGGAAGATCAAAATGGTGGATGAGGAAGAGGTAGTGGTGGTGGTGGACTGGGAATGGGGATGGGTAATTGATGGGTTCCCCACCCCCCCTCCAAAAAAAAAAAAAAGAACAAGAAGATGGTTAGAGTTTTTACGGAAAGATGGCGGTGTTAGGAGTTTCAGATAAAAGGTACAAAAAAGGGGAATGAAAACGGAAAAAAAAAAAATTATGCTGTAAAAGGAACATTTTCTAAACAAAAAAGTTTTGTTGGTTTTAACCCTTTTATCCATTCACAAACCATGCTACTCACGTGGTTTTGAGATAACTTTGATTCTAATATCCTAAATAGACAGAATGGGTTTTAGCCATGAATTTAGATATTTAATGATTGATTTGGCAACAAAAAAAATAGTTTAGTGAACATGACTAATAACTCTTGGCAAAATTGAATAATCTATATGGTTGTTTTCCCTATATAAAATAGCATACAAAAAACTTAAATAAGACATTCATAAAAGCTAAAAACTTAAAACGACAAAAACCCTAACTCTCGGTAGAATTAGATTAAAAGTACAGTCACAAATCTAAACATAAGAACATAGTAAAACGAGATAATTGAAACCTAAATAACTATTAAAACATGAATACATGCATACTAACATGTATGATTAGAAATAGACAACAAACATACACTTAATACAAAAACTATTCGAAATAGTACTAAAACAATAAATTTAGAATTATATAATTCTAGTTTTTTAGAATTATTAGACACCCACAATTATTTATTCAATCTCAAAAACTGAAAAACTTTTTAGAATATATTTTTTAAAAGAAACAGATGAACTAATCTAAAAGCACATGGACTGGAGAGCTATATTAATGAAATAATCACTGGAGGTGCTTATGAAGTAACGATAAAGAAAGATAATTAGGTGTTGGTCACAGATTCATCAAGCAATTGATATTTCAATTTTTTGAAAATTGTTATGACAGATATGGTGAATGAGGATTGAGATATTTGGAGAAGGCGTACCGTAGAATAGACCGGGTCTAGAAGAATAATTTGATGATGTTGAAGAACAAGTTTGAACTTTTGACGATGGAATAAGTTGAATCCATTGAATCTTAGTTTTCTCGACTGTTAGAGATTAAGAATGAGATATCTCTAAAAAATGATGAACTCACTAATGAATTTTTTGCGGAAAAGATTTTGAATACTTTACTATTGAAATTTGATCACGTAGTACAGTAATTCAGGAAACAAAAAATACATCAAATTTGTGTATTGAAGATTTGTAGAGCTCACTAATGATACATGAACAGTGAATTAATGTAGAGATGGAGGATATTACAACAAGGATACGGTAGAGAAGGCATTGTAGATACAATTAAATTTGGGGGAAAAAGATGAATCTAAGGAGTATAGAGAATCTAGTCAGACTTATACTAGGCCCACAACAAAGGTCGTGGTTACAGCAACAACAAAGTAGAGACAAATACCATCCCAAACATGGTAGAAGTAACAATTTTAATTTTAGATGGTGGTCCTGATAGAGGCAGAAGTAATAATTTTGGTACAGGTAATAATGTTGGTGGAAGAAATAATTTTAATCAAAATTTTGGTGGAGGAAATAATTGTAATCAAACACAGTATAATCTAAGTTTTTTACCTATAGTTGTGAAAAAATATGGACATAGAAAATTTGAATGTAGATCTAGTGGATAATTTAACAAAAAAATTTAGCTTAGTGCAGCTGAAATCAGGCTCAAAATAATAATTAAAATTTGGAGATTTTATTTTTCGCCTATAATGTGGCGGACATTGTAGACAAAAATAAGGCAAATGTTGTTGCTATAGCAGCATTTCACCAAAACATCAAAATTGTTACCATTCTTTCTCCCCACTTATGGATCCCTTAAAAAATATTTTCCCTCTCCCTTAGTTTCTCTAACCTCTATGTTGAAGTCTTCCTCAACCACCTGGCCATTTCTTCGTCATTAGATGGCCTTCTTAGCTACTAGCAAAATCTCTAAAGCCAAACAAAGTTTCATCATTTTCTCTTTTTTAGATTAGAGGGTTTTTTTTGTCTATCTTTTATGACAAATTAAATATCTCCTCTCCTCAAAATCTATCTCTTCCCTTCTCCTTCTCTTCGCTCCAAAGCATTTCTTATCGTTGTCATTTCCGCATCAGTCACTCTGGTCATCGATTCTAAGAGCCAAATCTCTAGATTTGCCATTTTCATTGAATCCATTCATACAAATTCCATCCAAGGCCACATCTGATCTATGTGGTTCTGATCGGCATTCCTTCCTCATTTACCATTTTCACTACACCTTGTCGTCATATGCTTCTCCTTCTATGTTGATGATTTTCATGGAATTTATATTTCAGTTTTGGAAATTATTTAGGCAATTGAATGTTGATGACAGAAAAAGACTATTCGAATTTTTTGTTATGATGTGCATTGTAATGTATTGCTTATTGTGGTGGCAGTATTTTGGGAAAGTAGTGATTATCCTACGGTGGCTATAGTTGTGGTTATTTGGCATTGATTTTGCAATAGTAGTGGATTTTTTAACTAGTTTCAATTTTTTGATGGTTGAATTTGAATTGGGTATTGTTTCTGATGTCAGGAATTTCTCTAGCTAGCCGATGTAGGTGTCTATTCTATTTGGTGTCTGCCAGGGAGAGTGTAGTATACACAATCTTTATGGACATAGAGAATAAGTTGGCTTGGTGAGGACAATTGTGGCATTTTTATAAAATGGTCCATGGAAATAATAATTATTTCTATGGCTAGGGGTGTTCATTCGTCTAGTATACACACTTTTTGATGTTGTTTGACTTCACTTATTTGACTTTCGACTAGAAAATCAAAAAGTCAACTGTCAACTTGAACATATCTACCATATCTAAATTCTAGACCCATCTCTCCCCTTACTCTAGAATGTCTCTTATACAGGGCCAATAAATCATGGGAAAGTATCTTACTACTAAAATGTACGACGTTGTCAACATATAAACTCATTGTCAGTTAAAGTTGAGTCATTTGAATTGACTGGTAAGTCGAATAATTCAAACATAAATCCTCTTTTATTCTACATTATAATTCCAAAATTCAAAATATGATATAGTAGAAAAACAATATTATACAAGTTTATAAATAATACAAGAAAAATATATAATCAAATTACAATCACAACATTCTCAAAAGCACAAGCAAGCTTTAATAGTGGTGAGTAATATCTTATAAGTATATAGAAACATACATGATTATCTAACTATATATGTCTCTAAGATTAAATTTGATGTGTTTAATATACAGATTTTAAGAGTAAAAATATTACAGTAATAAGTTATGTACTCTAAATATCTAAATTAGACGTTATATAAAACATATTTTTATTACAAGTATAAGTTATACAAATTTTAGTATATGACCATAGGAACATGTATATATATATATATATATATATATATATATATATATATTAATAGATATTCAATAAATATTAAAGTATATGTAATTATTTAACTCTAGCATCAACATGTATTAAAAGAAAATTAGTAATTCATTAATTAGTTCTAGTAACAAAAGTGTTACATTAATAAGCTCTTACCCTTTAATGATTAGAACCCGTGACAAAGAGAATATATAGTGGATCTCCACCTGACCTTTAGTGATTCGAACCATGACCTAGGTCACAGGAGAAGTATAGTCTTACCATTTGGCTACACTTCATTATCTCATAAGTTGTACACTAAAATTAATGTATAACTACATACATAATGTGAAGTATTACATTGATAAGTTTAACAATTTTATAGAGAAAAGATATTTAAGTATTAACAAAATAGAATATTATCAGTTATTAACACATTTAATTATTAAAAATTAAGAATATTATGGCTAAAATATTATATACACAAATGCATTAACATATTATTACAATGTACGTTAAATATTAAAAGAAATAATAAGACAATTATTCAAATTTTTTACCCATATTTGATTAGCAAAATAGAACGATTTGTTCAATCGGTAAATTAGTAAAATCAGTCAATCTATAGATTAGTATTTGACCGATAATTTGACTAAGAAGTTGAGCTCAAAGTTGGGTTGAGTAGTCAATTAGTTAATTAATTTCGAGTCAAAGTCGAGTTGAAAGTCGAATGTCGAGTAAAATTATTTTCTTCGACTTGACTCGACTCAGTAGTTTGCCTTGACTAAATTTTAAAAACAACCTAAGATAAAGCAATAACATTGTCCCAAAAATAATGATTTTTGGATATTAATTGTAGTAATCATATATGTGGAAAAAAAGAATTATTTTATGAGTTTGATCAATTTGTCTGAGGTGAAGTAAGGTTTGACATTAATACTTCTTACTTGTTTTTAGGAAAGGAAAAATCTCCATTAGCCTGAAAAATAAGTCTTCCAGTTTTATCTTTGACATTTTTATATTTCATAGTCGAGTCATAATTATTCTAGATTGTTGAGTATGGGTTTGTCGTTAGAAAAAAAGTATGATTTCGTATCAAGTATGGAATGTGTACTATTTTTTATGCAAATATTGAGATGATTGCGAATGTAATGATGACACCTAACCACTTATTTCCATTAAATCTGAATAGTGAAGATTTTTCTTGTTTAAGTACAATGATTGACAATAATAATTGATTGTGGCACTTGTGGTTTGGAAAGTTAAATTTTGATAGCTTGAGATTTTTGTCAAATAGAAGAATGGTTATTAGGTTGTCTAGTATCAATGTTACTGGAAGAGTTTGTGATAGTTGTGTTTTGGACAAGAAGCAAAGGAATATTATTCATATAGGAAAATCATGGAGAGTAAGATGACTGTTGGAGATTATTTGTTCAGAATTGTATACAATGGAGGTTAATTCCTTCTAATGGAAGTTGTAGTTATTTCATTAATTTTATTGATGATTTTAGCAGAAAAACATTGGTTTACTTTTTGAAAGTAAAATCTAATATCGCTGTGAGATCTTCAAAAAATTCAAGATTTTTACTAAGAAACAAAGTGGTTGTCAGATCAAAATTGTGAAAATTTGTGCTTAAGTGTTCATTTGTATTTGATAACTTTTTCAATAAAATGGTATTCATCATTAATTGATTCCCAATGTACACTGAACAATAAAATACAGTGGTTGAAAGAAAAAATATTACAAAATATGAGATTGTAGATATGGTGAGATGTATGTTCAAGTTTAAAAAATATGTGAATGCCTTTTTGGGTAGAGGTAGCGTATTGTGTTTTAAAAAAATTGGGGATACATATTCCCTGGCATTCTAAACAAATTCAATCACATAGATGAATAACATTCAAGATAACATAGTTCAACTTAATAAATGAAAAAAGCACATTCTTAAAACAAAAGTTTAGATGTTACCAATTTTAATGTCATCTTTGCTCATATGCCTTGAACACCCTCCATTGATAACCTACCTTGAATTCCTTGGTGCTCTCCATTTTTCATATGTACATTCAAATTTAAACAACTTTTGGTACCCAAACTTTCTTGGTTCCAATTGGATTAGTAACTTGCTTAATCACCCAAATAGAATTTATTCCTAATTTTTCATTTCTTTTAACATAGCAATTTTTCTTTACATAGCCATGTTGATGACAATAATTACAAATAATATGCTTATTGCCATAAAAAGAAGATTTAGATTTAACAAAGCACAAATCATTTTTTCTAAAGGTGATAAAATTTTTGTTCAAAAACATATTTCTAGTTCTTTTCTTCTCAAAAACATTTTCTTTCTTCTTTTTCAAAATATCATCAAGATCATCTAATCTCTTCTTCAAAGAAGCTTGTTCTTCCATGATCTTGGTTTTTCCAACAAATTTTTCTTTCAAAACATCATTTTCTTTTGTCAAATAATTATTTTCATGCACAAGTTTTGAGTTGGAACTCAATAAAGCATTAACTTTAATTTTTTACTCTTTGTTCTTAACATATGATTCTTTCAAACATGCATGCATTTTAAAAATAAATGATTCAACATCATCATCATCATTATGACATGAATCATCACAAGAATCACAACTTGAGGATACATCATTATTGCCAAGTGCCTAAAAGCCATTTGAGCCTCATCATATTCTTCTTCAACCTCTCCATCCGAATTACAATCATCCCAAGTGATTTGGAGTTGTTGAAGTGAGGCTTCCTTGAGGCTTTTCTCCTTTTTGATTAAGCTTTAAATGCTATACTTCTTTTTCCTTTTGCCTCCTCATTTTGTACCTTGTATTTCATCTTCAATTCAAAAGAGTTTAGAGAATTAATTAAAGACTCGATAGGCATAGAATTTAAATTTTTAGACTTCTCTATGGCAATGGATTTAGGTTCCCATTCCTTAGGTAAAGCATTCAAAATTTTTCTATTCTTTCACCCAAGGAATCTTCTTTACCCAAACCTTCCAAATCATTTACCATATCATTGAACCTACAATACATCTTGTCAATGTTCTCATGAGGTTTCCATTTTGAAGAATTCATATTTAGCCACAAGAAGTGACTTCTTTTGCTCTCTTATATCTTCACATCCTTCATGGATATCTTTCAAATTGTCCCATATCTCCTTGGCCGATTTGCAACCTTTTTCTTTGGAAAACTCATCTGCATCCAAGGCATTATACAAAATATTAATGGCTTTAGCATTTAAAGATAAATTTATTTTATCTTGTGCATTTAACTCATATATAGTCTTACACCTGAATCTATGAGTATTTTATTAAGAATATTAGCTTCTAAAGCACATTCACAAATAATATACCATAAATCAATATCAATAGATTTTATGAAAATTTTCATTCTTTCCCTCCAAAAAACAAAATTAATTCCATTAAACATGGGAGGTCTAGAAATGCAATGCCTCTCTAAAAATAAAGCATTATTGGTTGTCATAATGATCTTTACTCAAAGGTGATTAAATCAAAAGAAAGAGACCAGGCTCTGATACCAATTGTGGCCCAAAAATCAAAATGAATCCTAAGAGGGGGGAGGTGAATTAGGTTGTTTCTAAAAAACAATCCTTATAATGTGCTTAATGGAAATTCAAACTTTATGCAACAAATGAACACTTAAGCACAAATAATCACAAGTAGAGATTCAACAATTGAATCAGAAAGAACCAATAAAAAGATTAAGATTAAGAAATGCAAACCAAACTCCCAAGCTTCTTAAGCTTGGAGTACATTCACAAAGAGCTTCTCTCAAGGAAACTACCAAGTTCTCAACTTGAAGTTCAGCCACTAAAAGTCTTTTCAAAGTAGGTGAGACAATAAGCTCTTGTACACAAGTGAGGATTACTCTTGCTCACACTAATTTCCTTTAGCTGAGTCAAGAGTTTTACACTCACAACCTCCCTTTGTTACAATTGTTATCTCTCCACTCTAACACTTGAATCTCTTTTCACAAAACTACCTACACTATTACAATACTTGTACTCACTATTTCTCCCAATAGCTCAAGAATTACTTTTAATCAATGTGTGAAGTCTCTATTGTATTTAATTAAGGCTTAGGGTATTTATAGTTGCCCAAAATCTGCTTCCAACAACTTTCTAACGGCTATTTTTTGTTTACTGAAAAACTAGCTGTTGGACTTTTTGGACTGCAGCTGCTAACCTCTGCGTCCGTTCTCTGAGGGTATTTGTTCGAACGTCAGAGAATGCTTCTGAACCTGCATCATCGAAGCAATGTCTTCTGGAAATATGATCGGATGTTGTTCTTCGTCCGAGACTGCGTCAGTTCTTTGTGTCGGACAATTACCATCGTTCGAAGCTCTGTCTTTTAGACAGTCATTTGCATCCGTGGAGTCTTCTGGCTGTTTTGTTCGGATGATCATTTGAGTCCAAGCTTGCCTAGTTTTCTGCAAACTTGTTTTCAAACCATTAGTGCGATTTGGTCATCATCAAAACATGATTAGAATAACTGGGGTTCAACACATTTGAGGTAGGATCAACATATTATTCAACAACATCTTGATCCTACCTACTTTAATAATTTAATAGGAAATTTGAGATATTTGACTACTACCAGACAGATATCACTTTAGTGTTGGATTGATTTAGCATATTTATGAAAAATACATGCCAGCCACAGGCAGCAAACAAGATCTTGAGATACAAGAAAGGTATCAAGAAGATGCTATTTTTTGTTCCGGAAGTGATCCAATTGAGTTACATGGCTATAGAGATAGTGATTGTGCAAGTGATTCAGTTTAAAGAAAGAATACTTCAGGTTATGTATTTTTTTTATTGTTTCTAGATTTTTTTCCTAGAGTTCTAAAAACTACACATGATTGCATTATCTACAGTAGAAGAGGAGTACTTTGTAATGTCTAACAGTGTTATTCAAGTGTTGTGGTTGTGTCATATATTAGTATTCTGCAACATAAGTATGATGGTCTTACAAAGATTTATTGTGATAGAAGTCGACAATTGAGTCGTCTAAGAATCTGATTCTCAATGAGCGTAGCAAGCACATTGACAGGTTTTGATCAGATTCATACAACTGGAACCTCGTTCAAACAAAGAGATTGAGGTTGATTATTACAGGATTGAATAACAAGTAGCAGACATTTTTACAAAAGTTTTGAAGTTATAGACATTCTTGAAGTTAAAAAAAAGATGTTGGGCATGTTGAGGTTTTATGAGTATGGTTTAAAGAAAGCTATGTAAAATAAACCAAGCCAATTTATTTAGGGATGAACTCCACTTTGCACTTCCTAACTTGTACTGTATTATCTCTTTCCACCCTAAACTTTTTTTGGGACACTTCCCAAGTATTCTGTCTAAAACTTGAATAACTTGTTGTCTAAAAGATGAATTCGTCAAAATATTTAACGGTCACAGAATAACATGTATAACACTCTCTGTTACGTACGAGTGACCAAAAAAAGGTCTAACTCCACTTTTCACCCCAACTTCCACCGCATTCACTTTGCACGCCAAACTGTCTAAATCTTTCCATTTAAGTTTAAAATGTGATTCCGTCAAAAAATATAATGGTTGTAGGGTATGTGTGTAACACATCTCTCCATCAAGGTCAGGTGAATATTAAGAAAAAATCATAAAAAAGGAAAAAAAATTTAATAGAAAAGAAAAAAAAAAGTTGAACAACATATTCAGAATAAACTTAAAAAAATCAAAAAAAAAATGAACGGCATGGTGGGATAGAAGGGGTGTAACGGTAAAGGGGGATTCGGGGATAGGGCGACATAGATAGGTGGAGATTGGGGTGGTAGGGAGGGAAAGTCATAGGTTGGGAGTGTCGGGCGGGGTCAGGGATATGGAGAGTGGTTGGGAATTGGAGAGTGGACCAGGGGTGGCAGAATAGTGGTTGGGAGAGGTCTGAGGATGGTCGGCAATGGAGAGGGTTGGCGGGATTTGAAGAATGGCTATTGGGGGTCTGGGATGGTTGATTAATGGAAGTGGGATGTTAAGGGGTGGCAAGGAGTGTGTTTGAGGGGTTGGGACGGTAGCTGTTTTTGGGTGGTAAGAATGGAGGCCTGGGGAATGGCGGGGTAGAGATGGGTGGCTTGAGGTAGTCTATGAATAGAGGGGTAGGATTGTTGAATGGGGTGTCGAGAATGGAAGAGGTGGGGGTTGAGGGATGGTTGGACTTGGGTTTGGGGGCAAAGAGGTTGCGGGTAGGACGAGGATTGAGGTGGGTAGCAGAATAAGGATGGAAAGTTAGGGGTAGAGGCTATAGTTGAGAAGGAGAATGATGATTGATATTTTTTTTTAAATTTTTTAGTTTCACCCTAAATTTTAGTTTAATTTCATTTATCCCAAAATAATTCAATATAACCCACTTAGAATTTATGAAGGGTAGTTTAACAAGAAGGAATGAGTCTTAAGAGGGAAATGAGTGAATAAGAGGAAATGAGATAGTGTTTTTTAACCCCAAATTTTGATTAAAAGAGGGAGAATTTCTCACCACTAAATTTCTAACAGTTTTAGTGATTTCTAGTCACTTGCACTTAGCAGAAAGTGTTGCATACATGCCCTAAAATCGTTAAATGTTTTGACGGAATCAAATTTTAGACTTAAATAAGAAGATTTAGATAATGCAAGGTGCAAAGCGTCCAAAACAATATTTAGGGTGCAAAGTGAGAATCCGAAACGAGCTGGGGTACAAAGTGAAGTTAGGCTTTTTCATGGTCACTTGCACTTAGTGGAGAGTGATGCACATGCACGCTTTAATCATTAAATTTTTTAACAGAACCGTATTTTAGAATTAAATGGGAAGATTTAGACACTTCAGGATACGAAGCATCAAAAAAATATGTAGGATACAATGTGAGAATCCGGCACATTGAGAGATGCAAAGTAGAGTTAAGCCTTTATTTAATTAGTTGATTAGTTTTACTTGCCTAGGCTTTTGTCATGGTTGGTTGGTTCTATATGTTTTACTTATTAGTATGAGGGTGGCGTTATTTCCAGAGTAGTTTACATCATTCCAGAGCAAATTTACTCTTTTGGACAAAAATACCCCAACAGTGAAAAGTTTCCAATTAAATTACCACAGTTGACACTACAAGCACTTTTCTCTACTGTACCCGTCAGTTTTACTATACCCTAATTTCATCCCATCATCACACAGATTCTTTTCAACTTACTCACTATTCCTTTTTATGTAAATTACAATAGTAGTAGTAAAATATAAGAATGAGAGAAAAGTTTGGAATGAACTCCTCTACTTCCACTCTTCCCTCCCCTCCAATATGCATAGTTAAGAACTATAACAGCTGATTGAAGAAGGGGTTTTTTAGTAATTGAAAATAATCACCAACTTTTGCTCCAGCAAAAATCTTACCAAGGAGAGATTCCTTGCTATTTCTCATTTTTATCCTCAGGTTTCTACTAATTATTATGGTTTTTTGAGAGGTCCTAAGAATAAAAAATGGTACTAATTCGATCACTCTTTCCTTTCCCTACCTCACAAATTGGAATTCAATACTTGATTTGAATGAAAATTGGATCATTTAGCTCTAGATGTCCACCACGATGATGATGATGATACACTCCCCAAATATCATTCTCTTGATCGGCGCATTAAATTCAGTTGCCAATCCAATGTTATACATCGCAACCTCAAGTGATCTGTCTCTATTACATTTTTAGGGGGTAAAATGAAACAAAAACTGACGAAATAGATCAGAATAAATTGAGGAGATAGGAGGTTGGTGTGCAAATAATATGCTGTTGATGTTTTCCAAACCTTATTTTGATGATGACATAAACACTTAACTCTGTAAATAAGTTTTTGTAGGTCTGTTATCTGTTTTGCTGGAGACAGGGCTTTCGAACGCACTGAACCGTCTGAACTGGGTCAAAACTTCTCGGACGCATTGCACCGTCCAAACGAACATGCAGAAAGAAATAGGATGCTACTGCTTCTCTTTACGAACGAACATGGCCGTCCGAAACCTTTATCTCTTATAAGGAACAGATGTGTATAAGACGTCCGAACGAAGCTCTTCAACAACTGCATGAAGATCGGACGCTAATCGGACGCATCCAATATGTCTCGGACGTTCGAAACCCCAACGGCTACTTTTTGTGCATTTATTATTTAGCTATTAGGAAGTAGTTGCAACCACCATTTATTGCTCTTATAAATAACTGCTTTGACATTAAGTAAAAATCATCTAATACATTGAATACAAGCCTTAGAGAAAAGCAATTTGAGTACAAATTGGCTATAGTGCTTTGTTGTATTAGTGTGCAGTTGTGAGTGCAATTCCACTTTGAGTGGAGTGATAATCTTGTACAAAAGTGTGGTTGTAAGTAAGATTCTTGGCTCAACTAAAAGAGTTTTAGTGTGAGCAAGAAGTTTCCAACTTTGTAAAGATTATTGGCTCACCAAGTGTGTGAAGCATTCTAGTGATTTAATACTTCAAGCTTGCTAGCTTGGAAGTATTGGTTGTTTAATTTTCTCTCTTTACTTCAGTGTTCCATCGATTTTATTATATCAGTTTATATTTGGAAAATCTCAATATTTCTAAAAGTATAATTTTTAAGAAACCTAATTCACCCCTCTTCTTAGGTTGCTTTGGGACCAACAATTGGTATCAAAGCCTAGTCTCATTTTGTTGCTTAAACTGCTTTTGAGAAATGTGGCAACCAACAATACTCTAGTTTTTGAGGGTCAATCCGTTCTTAGGCCCCCTATGCTTAATGTGGCAAATTTTATTAGTTGGAGAGATAGAATGAAAATATTTTCTGCAATCTATTGACATCGATGTGTGGTATGTTGTCAATAAAGGTTCTTTTGAAGCTTCTATCATTGATGATCACACAAATAGAAGAAGAGAAAAGACATGGGATGAGCTCACTCCACAAGACAAGACAAACTTGACGTTGAATGCAAAAGCCATGAATGTGCTATATAATGCCTTGGATGCAAATGAATCAACTCGCGTGAAGGGATCATTTCCGCCAAAGAAATCTGGGATAAATTGAAGGAAATCCATGAAGGGAGCGACGATGTTTATGAGCAAAAGAAATCCTTACTTGTTGCCAAGTATGAGTCTTTCAAAATGGAACCACACATGAGAACATTGACAAAATGCACTGTAGGTTCAATGACATTATAAAGGATCTTGAAGCCTTGGGTAAGGAGTACTCTTTGGGTGAAAAAAATTGAAAAATCCTAAATTCTCTATCCAAAGAATGGGATGCCAAAACTATTGCTATAGAGGAAGCCAAGAATTTAAATTTAATGCCTATTGAATTGCTAATCAATTCTCTTACATCTTATGAATTGAAGTTAAAGGCTAAAGTAGTGGATAATGAAGAAGCAAGGCCAAGAAGGAGCATTGCTCTAAAGACCTCTCAAGAAGAAGATGAAAACAGCTCCATCAATCTAGAAGATGAAGATCTTGATGAAGGACATCTTGTACTCATCACCAAAGGATTTTTTAAACATTACATCAACAAACGAAGAATGAGAAGAGGCGGAGCTACAAATTCAAATGCATTTCAAAGGAAAGATAAGGCTTGAATTGAAGAAGCAAAACGAAAAATGTTTTGAATGCGGTCAACTCGGACAATTTCTTTGCAAATGAGTGTCCTTCCAAGAATAAGAAGGAAGGAAGGAAGGAAACCTAGATTCAATAACTTTCAAATCACATGTGATAAGAGACAGACGATTGAAGTTGAAGAAGAAATGGAGCCGGCACAATTGGCCTTTATGGCTATTGGAGATGATGAGGTAAATTCTAACTATGACTCCAATGATGAAAATGATGAATATGATCTTGAAGCTTTCATTTTGAAATTGCATGATTGCTTAATGGAATCATATGCTAGAAATACGGAGTTAGTCAAAAAATCAAATGCTTTATTGAATGCTAACTCTAAACTTGTGAATGAAAATAATAGGCTATCACTAGAAAATCGTGATTTGAAGAAAAGAATGCATGTGAGATCCAAGGTCAAGGAAGAACAAGCCTTCTTGAAGAAAAGAATGGATGATTTGAATGCTGTCTTGACTAGAAAGAAAGAAAATGTTGTTGATTTAAAAAGAAATAGAAATGTAGTAATCAACAAAAATAGTTTGTCAAATTTAGAAGGGATGACTTATGTGTTGTAAAACCAAAATCATCTTTATATGGAAATAAAAATATTATTTGTAAATATTGCCAACAACACGGACATAGTCATTCTTCACTGCGGTGAACCAAGCAATTAGGGAAACAAAAGCCATCTTCGTTGCACAAATCAACGGTAAAGAGATTCATTTCGCACGTCGAAGCATTTGATGGGTGAAAAATTGGAAATTACTGATTTTGACCAATGTTTTGAAAATCGGACTGGACCAATACAGTTTGACCGGTAGGACTAAGAATCAGAAGATCCACCGGTCTAGTCTATCTATATGTCCGGTCTGCATAAAAAACTGGACAGAACCAGAAAAAAACCGATTCAACCGATTTTGGTAGTTTTTTAAATTTCAAAATAAAAAATAATTTAAATAAAGAGAAAAATTAAAAAATCATGAAATAAACTCTGAAAATGGAAAAAAATTGAACACCAAAGCCTAAACTATTAAGTTATTATTATTTTTGATCTTTTTTATACTTATTTTTGTACAAATTTCATTTTTCTTATTAGAAATTTGGTCAGTATTTTTGGGTATTAGAACTATAATTCTCCAAAAATAGTGTTTCTCTTCTATTTTAGATTTTATATAAATATATTTTATTTCATTTTAAATTATACCATATTTTAGTTATAGAAAAAAAACCTAAATTAGTGAACCGGCTAGTTCAACCAGTCGGACCGGTTGAACCGCGAACTAGATAGGCCACCGATTCAATGCTCGGTCCGGTTTTCAAAACATTGATTTTGACAAGATTTGAATCTCCTACTTGTAATAGACCTTTATTTTTGCATTTTACCTAATTATGAAAATCTCCTAATTTGTACAAGTTGAGTAGGGAATAAATTAAAAACACCTAGATTTATTTGGGAGGCGATTAATTACTACTAGGAGTGTTAGACATAGAATACTCTTTAGTTTGGGTTTATTTAATTTTCTTTATTTCAGTACACTACTTTTGAAGGTATTATTTTTAGAGATAAGTTCAAGTTAATTTCAAGTTTTCTAGTTCAAAATAATTGTTGGTAAACTTCTTTTTGTTTCGGTCCTTGCTTTTGTTATTTATTTTTATGGGGATAATGTCACATATCTCCCTTGAAGTTAAATGTAATTACAGAAAGTTTCCCTTAAGTTAACTTTTTAAGTAACCAAACCAACCCATAACGATGACATCAACAGAATTTTCCTTTGATTATCCCAAAATGCCATCATTTGTGATTTAAATAAAACCCTTTTCACTATTTCCTTCCTTTTTTCATATACGTCATCTTTTCTACCGAGTAACTTCAGAACATCTATTTGGTATTGGTCTTATACACAGCTGATCATCTTTGCCTCCCGTCAACCACTAATTCCCTATAAAGCTTTATGAAGGTCCATTTTTTTACTAACACTCTTAATATTTAAACTAAAAACACAAATCTTATAACTATTCCAATCTTGTCAGATACCTCCCACCTATCTCATTACACTATGTGTTGACATCGAGTTTTTTCACAAAATTACCAAATAGATTTCCTGAATTCACTACAACATAAGAAAACCAATCTAAAACATCACAAAAGTTACACCACTATCAACCATAAATAACCAATTATCTTCAATAATTCTAGTACAAGTGTAAAAGTGTAATGAAGGGAAACAATGGGGCTCAATTATAATGGAGAAAATATCGTTAGGTGAAATGGGGAACATTAAAGTAATAGACAACCTAACAAATTCACAGTATTTCCATATGCCGAGCAGAACCACAACAGCAATCATCAATATCGTCAATTCTATGCAAGAAAATCAACGAAAATAAAAATTATTACTTTATTCAACCCAAAAAAGAAAACATTAAACCAACACTTTTTCGATGAACAATTACATAAAACACAAAAACAGTTGTTAGAGATTTTAGACTTCCTGTAGTAATTACAAAGAATTACTCTGACAAATATTGTCTAGAAACTGTAGATTTTAGATTAGGGGAAGAAAGAAAAAGGCTTCTTGAAACCGATACTTTGCAGATAGATTAACATTGGGAACTAGGGGTTGGATTATGGATACGGGGACTGGGAGATTGGAAATTGGAGTTTGAGTGAAGGAGGAGTTTTAGGGTAAGGCTGTTTATGACAAGAAGAAACCGCTCTCTTTTCTATTCTTTTCTTTTCTTTTTTTCCCTTTAAAGCTATTTTTGGGGGAAGGATAATATAGGCTTCGTTTGGATTGTTTTTTTTTTTTTGTTCTTTTTTTACCACTTTTTACTTTACTATTTATACTTTTATAAAATATTTGTTTGGTCAGCAAAAAATTTTTTGGTCAACTTTTTTATTTTTTTTCAAAAATACTACACAATTCAAAATTTTCTTTCACTATTCATTATTATTCAATCAATAATTTTACTATTCATCTATACGCATATTATACTATTAACATATATTAGTATTAATTTTTTTTATACTATCCATTACTATTCATTGGTCTAAAATTTTTTTTGGGCAAAGAAAAAATAGAAATGTAAGTTCTGGGAGTCCAAAATATAGGTGAAAAAATAGAGTTTAAAATGGTATATAAGGTTCGGACTTTCGAACCTATGTTGGAGAATCTGAACTATGGCAGAAAAGCGTAAATTTTAAATTGTATTTTTATTTTGTATTAAATAAATACATGTCTAGCATAAGCTTGCTAAGAGACATATTTCGTTTTTCAAGATTCGGATCTGTCTCTTATACACATCTAACTGCCTTTGCATATGATTTTTCATACTTGATTTGATGGTATAAAAAAAATAACGGGATTATGTATTTTGATATTAATAATTTTATTCAAATTTTATCTACGTATTTTATCTTTTAGTAAACAAAATACTAAGTAATTTTTAAATTATATTTTTTTATTTTATATTAAATAAATACATGTTAGCGTACATGTATATAAAAATTTTTTAAGATTCGGATTTCAAATGACGAGAAGGCAACTACGTTTGTGTGTAGTTTTTAGTACTTTATTTAATGGTGTAAAAAAAAGTGAACGCATACACATCTATGTAAATCTATAAAATAAGATATACATGTACGCCTGTAGACTTATACACATCTATAACTTTTCCATTTACACTAAAAGATTTAAAACAAAAGCAAAGCACTATTCACAATCCAAACACTTATTCAAATTATTCACATTTTTTTATTATTTGTTGCATCACTCAAATAATTCCTCGAATAATGCATCAAAATAATAATACTCTAAATAATGCAATCCATATGGGGCCATAGTCATTTTAGATAGTGAAGGAAGATGAGTTGCATGGCCTATCTAGCTGTCTAAGGAGCTCTCGCAATTAGGCTAAACCTCAAGGGAGGTATGTGAAATTATCCCTATTCTTATGCAACTGTAGAATAAAACCTTAATACACAGAATAATATAATATAAGGGAAAGTAATTAGAATTATGTTTATCTTCAAGGAGATCATGTGACTAAATAGGCTAGGGTTAGGTTTGGGTAATTCGATTTTCTTGTGAATCAGTTTAATTAAACTAACCAATAGCATCAATTGCATTGTTGGATAGTATTTGTCATAAATTAGACGATTCTAGAGAGTAGTTAACTCCAATTTTGATTGGAATGACCAAGGAAACACAGGAGTCGACACTCCATCATAGATTAGTGATAATTGTTAGATTACATAATTTATAGTCGTGATTGACATAAATTTCTAATTAGTTCATTATAATTCTATTTACCAAATCACTCCTATCCCATCTTGTAGAAATTTTGGTGTAACTGCTCATTGAATTGATGATAATTGGATTATGCAAAAAAAGATAATTGCTTTTCATGTATTTAATGAAAGTCACACATCCATAAATATAAGTAATATGATTAAAGAGATTTTAGACGAATATGGCTTAGTAAATAAAAATTTTTCAATCGGTTTTGATAATGCTACTAATAATACTGCATCGATTAGAAATTTAAAAAATTATTGTGAACAACAAGTAGGTGGTAAATTTTTTTATATTAGGTGTGCATGTCACATTTTAAATTTTAGTGTTCAAGACGATGGTTTGAGAACACTTAATGCTTCGGTTGAACTCAACTTATGATTTACTTAATAATTCTTTAAAATATAATGATTTATTATGCGAATTTTTAGAAACAGATATCCTTGTAATTTTGACTTGCATCCTAGTCTATGGGAAACTTGTAGAAAAATGGTAGAAGTTTTGCATGTTTTTAAAACTACTACTTGTACTTTATCTGGTGTTTATTTTCCTACATCTCATTTATTTATACCCCAAGCATATGATATAGTTAGTATTTTAGAAGATAGTGTAAATGACATTATTTTTCAAAGTGTTTTTATTGATATGTTACAAAAATGAGTTAATTATTATTATCATATTCCACCTATTTATTTAATTGCTTCTGTTTTAGATCCTCGTTTTAAAATTGATAGTTTGATGCAATATTTGGAAACATATTATACTATAATAAATAAAATATCAGAATATATTGTTCTTCAAGACAACGTAGTGGGTCCAATTGAAATTATTAAAATGACTAAATACGAGTGTATTTGTACATTATATATTGATTATCAAATTCAAGTTCCGCATACTCGTGCTGGTAGTAGTGATAATATTGCTAGTAGTAGTCCACGGAATACTACTACTAGTACTATAAATATCCCCCCGTCTAAAAAATATTACATCCTTTGAAAAGGTCAATGAGCGGCGCTAGTAGTACAGAACTTGATATTTATCTAACAGCTACTTCTTTTGAATTCTAAGATGATGATAGCCGGAGCTAGTGGAAGGTAAAGAATTCTCAAGATGGAATGGTGGGGTAATAAGTCAAAGAAAACCCCATCTTTTCTCTTATTGCAAAATAGATTTTACCAACACCAGCATCAACTGTAGTGGTCGAACAAGCTTTCAGTGCGGGTGGGAGCATTTTAGACGAGAAACGGTCTCAATTGAGCCCCGACCATTTGGAGATTCAAGCATTATTAGCATATTGGTACGATGCGAGTATAAGGGATCAGGAGATCGAGATTAAAATCGAAGCAGACATGAACATGGAGAGTGATAAGAGTACTATGGTTGCTTTTTCAAGTGGAACAAACTCGGACGTTGAAGAAATTTTTAATGACCTTAGCCGATTATAGTCTTATAGGCTAATGTAATTGATACATTTAATTTTTTTTTTAAAATTATCTTTTAGTTATAGATTAGTCAAAATGTGTCTTTACTTCAATTTTTTATGGTTCAATAAATAATACAATAGTATACTTTTTTTTCTAAAAATTAAAATTTACAATTGACATATAAATAAAATATAATTTTTTTGTTTCTCATATTAACTTGTATTAATTTTTTTAGTATTATAATTTCTAATTTTTTTATTTTTAAAATTTGGGATAGGAATTGGAACAGGAACCGTGATCGAAATCGGAGAACAGGCCAGAATCGGAACCAACTCCCACAGTTCCGGTTCTACTTTTTTCAGAACCAAAATTGACGGTTACGGAACTGTGGACGTTCATAAGTAGACGGAAAGTAAAGACGGAAGATTAGTTCAAGTAATAAAAGGAGCCATTAATAAAGATCCGATACAAAATTGAAGAAATTTGAAATTATTTTGAAAAGAAGGAAGAATATTACCTTCTACCTAGGGAAGAGAGAAATTTCAAAGAAAAGAAAGAGATCTCGTGGGAGAGAGAAAGTGGTTTACAATCAAGTTTTGTAATTTTGCACTTTATGTTTATGTGCTTCTACATGCGTAGATGCGCACACAAAGGTTGGGTTATAGGCTTAACAATGACTAAATCACGTTAAATTGAGGAAGCCAATTACCCCCACCCCCATTTAAAAAATTACAAAAAATTCTTCATTTTATTGGATAATTTAATTTTATCTTATTACAACTAAATTTTAAAAATTTCTCCCTTCCTTTATATTATATAATTAACACTGATCATATAATTTGTATTTATAATAAAATTAAATATTATATTATATATTCAGTATTAAACTCGTTTGTTCGATTATAATTTTTTATTATTTAATAAAACTATTTATTCTATAAAAAAATAATACTTTTACTTTAATAATTTTTCTACACTTACCAAAACGGTTATTCGTAACCTATAAGTCCTGATTCCTGTAAAAAGGCAAACGCAACTCTAATTACCCAATTAACATGGCCTATAAATACTGATGGAGGACGACATTCATAGCTGAGTGAAAGGCAAGTTCTTTTACACAGTTCTTATTCTTCTTCTTTTATCATTAACAATAAAACAGTTATTCGATTAATTGCTATTAACAAATTTAGTTTTTGTGTATCCAAGGTATGGAAGAGCAATTTATACTTAGGGTTCCACCTTCAGTAGCTGAGCGGATAGACCGCATTTTGAGCGAAAACGGTTCTTCTTCCGTTGACAAGTCATTGCATTTAACCTTTTCTGGTAACCACTTATTTTACGATCTCTCTATTTTTTTTTAAAAGTCTTTGGATTAAGAAATTAGGAGTTAAGAGGAAGTGTCCATAAAGGATTTTGGTAACGAATTATGATAATTTAATGGCTTTGATTTAATACTAATGGAGCTTAAAGAATAAATCTAATTATATATCTCACTGAGCCATGATTTAAGAGTAATCGTTATATTAGTAGATGTTTACCTATTTGTCACTTTATCTCCTAAAGAGATCGTTATCCTACCCTGAACTTTGGTTTTCTGTCCTCTAATTTGTCTCTGATTATATTTTCTGCCTAATTTCTTGACGTTCCCACTCAGGCTTTTGTTGATTTCCTTTTCTGTTAGTGCCGCTAAGTATCCTAATAGATAATAAGGTTAATACAGAGTTAGAGAACGGGAAATGTGACGGATGTTATTTGCCATTCACACTTCTTGAAAAAAAAAAAAAAAAAGCAAGTGTCGAGAGAGAAAGATTTTAGAAGTTTTTGAATACAAAACTAATATATTACTCATAAATTTCTTCGAGTTTATTTTTGCTGGTGGTATTTTCTTGTTTCTTAGCCCCTGATATTGCACAGAGATCATTTTTGTTGTTGATAAGGATGTTTTCTGGGACTAGGGAGTCCCTCATCTGTAGAATTCTTGATATTTAAATTAGCCATTTAAGGTCTTGCTTTGCGTTTACCTCCTTTATTTTTAGGTGTGTGTGCTAGATCTTTTTTTGGGAGGTGGTTGGGGAGTGAGGAAAAGAATGGACCTATACACATCTAGATGTGTATAAGAGACAGCCCCTCTTATACACATCTGACACTATGCAACAGATACATCTAAAACTACGAAAAATTGCATGCATTGAAAAGCTTGGTTTGCAGTTCATTTTGTCACCAATTCTGTCTCCTGGTTCTGTTTTCTTCTATTGTGTCACTTTCTCTTTACAAATTGAAGGACTATATGTTTCTGAAAAATGTATATCAGATGTTCAAATGTCCGGTGCAACTTATTTTACATGAGGATCGACTAGGTTTCTTTTTCCTCTATTCCTAGCCTCACCTATAATATGGATTGAGGTATGATGCCTAAATGTTCTTCGTTTAATCCTTTGCTGTTCTGTGTGTGTATGTGTGTGTATTTGGTTGATGCCAAATTATGGTTCCAGTAGCCAGAACTGCAGTCATGGCGTTCTACTTATAGAATCTTGTTCTTGTATTTAAAGTGTAATCTTTATTTAAACAATTGTTAGAAAGTGGGTTGGGAACGAAGAAGCAGGAAAGGCAATGCAGTTAAACGTGCAATTTAAACTGCACATGAAGAATATAAGTTCCACGTGATAGAGGTATGATTCAGATCTCATCTACGTTAGAGAGGTCAAAACTGGGAGCTGGGTAGAAATACACAAATATTATAGTTGGACCTACAGCCAATTGTTATCTATACTAAATATAAAATGAGAGACCCACTTTTGGTGTCTATCACTTTATGAACTTCCTATTTTGTCCTTTCTTAGCATTAATAATATCATTTTATACCACCGCTAATAACTACCCCATATAACTTCCTCCTCCTCTTTTTACTTTTTATTTAAAAAAAGGCTTCTGCATCATTCAATCTATTGGTTTCATTTCTGTGACATATGCAAATGTGGGGTGCTGTTTCAAGACTATTCCCAGATTTGAGTTCTAAGGAAAACTTCCCCCCAAAAAAAAAATGACAAATGATTAAGTGGGACCCTCCATAGCATCGGGTGACCAAGTATGCGATCCTATCTGTGCAGATTTCCCAACAGCACCAATAAGAAGTAAAATACAAATAAGAGTTATGGCATTCAATCTCATATCGAAAGAAAACCAAGAATTTCTGGGGGCACTAGCACAAGCAAAAGTAGTAAAAAATGACATTATCCAACTCCCTTCCCCCCTTGTGGAACAAATCCTTCTTCCAGCTTTTTCCCTCACCCTATTCCTGCAGCCCCAGCAATCTCTCTCTCTCTCTCTGTGCGAGCTCTAGCTCATTGTATCTCGCTTGTTATGACTCTTCACTGGTTGTGAAACGTGGTGGACTGTGGCATCCGTTTGATATTTTGCTTGATTAGGAGTTCAATTCAAGTAAAATACAGTGTATTTTGACATCTTCGAATCAACTTACAAACACATGAATGAAGTTTGGTAGACCTTGCACAGGTTGTGGTTGAATTTTTGGAATTTGATTCTTGTATTTTGAATTTTCGTGCAAATATAAGATTGCAGAGGAATTTTCGGAGGTCTAGGGAAGAATTGGATGTTGAAAAGTAGTGGTCTTGCCAGTGGCACATTGTTGCCTCTTTTATGTGGTTTTCATAGACTTCTTTGTGGTGGTGAGTAGATTTTGCACCAAAAGGTGTTGAGTCGTGTAAGATTGACTCTGACGGCAGTGGTGGTTGCTGGCAGCAGTCTGCTGCTACCTTTTTTTTTTTTTTTCTGGGTGGTTGGGGGTTGTGGGAGGGGAAGGGAGACTGATCATTACTTCTGTGTAAGGGGAAAAATGGAGAGAAAAGAAACAAAGTGGAAAAAAGTTATAAAAGGGAAATTCGTTTAGGCGGGGGAAAAACTAAAACCCATTCCCAAAAACGTTCTAAATTTTCAATTCTTTTGATAAGTACCAATGCTGGTTCTCTAATATATCACCAACTTTCCATTGGATTTTGAATCCTAAATATGAAATGAAAGGGCCCCTAGTCTTTTGACAAAGCTATGATTATGATATAATTATCATCAGGAACTTCAATTATACACATCTACATTCACTTGAGTGAAAGTAGTTAACCTTAACTAAGCGTGAATAATCAGGATTGAATCATAATTATGATAGAAATTCAAGATTCTGAGTTTAAAAAGTGAATTCACTTCTGAATGAAGTAATGAACACTTTATCTATAAACTGTTACAGCATGAAAAGTTAGACAGACCTTTGTAGATTTGGTGGAGCATGAAAAGCTAGACAGAACTTTATAGATATAAGTGGAAAATGGTTTTACACTTTCTTTGAATCTCATGGGTTACTATGGTCATATATATTATTGTTTGTTACGCTGCCAACATTGTCACCTTCTCATTTCTTAGTTGTCTGACATAACTTTTCTTTTCATTGTCATTCTTCTTTTTGAGAACTTATTAGTTCTTGTTTTCTAGAGGATGAACACTGGGGAGAAGTGGCACATTTGTTATAGGGGACGATCACTTCCCTACATTTCTCTTGGATTTACCTGGCATTGTGGAATCATACAAAACCTATGATGACAGCGTGTTGATTAAAACTGCAGATATTGGTCAAGTATGCAGGCTGCTTGCCTTTTAGTGTTTTGAAACCGTCATGGACATCTGGAGTTCCTAGTCCAATTTTGTAAATCTTGTAATGTCTTGCAGATGATTATGGTGAAGGAGGAAGGTGACAGTGTTCCAGATGAGGTGGAGTACAGACATGGCCTCACCCCTCCGATGAGGGATGCTCGAAGGCGAAGATTTCGCAGAGAACCAGATCTAAATGTGTGTGCCTTGTGAATTGTCTTTTGTTCCATTATATTTTCTCTCTCTCTGCCCCCTAGACATGCATACACACACAAACATACACATGCACACCCAAAAAAAAAAATCAAAAAAACAAAAGGAAAGAAAAATGCAAG
The DNA here is from genome assembly GCA_025175665.1 of Cinchona pubescens. NCBI lineage: Eukaryota > Viridiplantae > Streptophyta > Magnoliopsida > Gentianales > Rubiaceae > Cinchona > Cinchona pubescens. The sequence goes on along the minus strand of JANKKI010000097.1, from coordinate 102,451 downwards.
CAGAAGGAGATACAGACCATGGCTGCAATGCTGGAGGATTTGATAAAGGGGCAGATGCAGATGACATTCTTGAAAGCAACAAATCTGATTTAAAGCTGAAAACAAAACAATGTTTAGTCAGAAATTGCCACAATATTGCTTTTCCCTTGCACCCAGCTATTGTTGTTCCTGGTCATCCATAGTGTATGTTGCACATTTTCAATGCATGCAATTTTTCGTAGTTTTAGATGTATCTGTTACATAGTGTCTGTTACACATTCTTGCAAGCAACAAAATCTGATTAAAGCTGAAAACGGAACAATGTTTAGTCAGAAATTACCTCAATATTGCTTTTCCCTTGCACCCAGCTAGTGTTGTTCCTAATCATACATAGTCTGTTACACATTTTCGTAGTTTTAGATGTATCTGCGTGCAATTTTTCGACGTTTGCAAGGGTTTTGCTTGAGTTAGTTATGGCACACTGTATCATTTTGCAGCCTGAGCTTGTCCGGCGTGCTGAGAAAGATTTGCAGAATATTATGTCTCTGGTGGAACAGCTGAGAATATTGATATCCTTTCATATTCATCCAGGCATTCAGTACTTAAAAGTAGTTAATGTAGTGAACTATTAAAATTTTAGTGATTTATTAAATTGTCTTTGTGATCATATTGGTGCAAATGATCGCCTGGTAAGAGTTGCATATGAGAATTTTCATTTGACAAGATAAATTCTTTTTCTTTTAGCTGTTTGGGTAATCACAATTTTTGTATAATCGTCTTACATCCCTTGTTACTTCTACGGTTCTACCAGGGAGGATGTGTGCACCAATTGAAGGACTTCAAACTTCCATTTTTTAAAAATTAATTTAACTTGCCTTTATAAGTCATGATTTGAGGGAATTTTTGAATTTCATGGTGCTGGTTTGAAACTATACATTCATAAGAGAAGGATTGTTATAGTATTTGTTGCTTGTGATTGTTACTGCTTGACTGAGTAATTTACGTGTTGAAGCGGCTGAGCACGATGATGATGGCGAGGAAAATGCTCGTAACATGCAAGTAAGAAGACGGAACCAAAGCCTCCAGAGAAACCTGATGTACCTGAGGCTGGGACAGCTGGTGTAGAGCCAGACAGAAGCGATTCTGATGAGTCTGATGATTCAATATGATGGAGGTCCTCTGTTGAATACGAGTATCTGGTTATTAATTTGTGGTTAAACCTATAACTTGCGCATTAATTTGGAAGTTGTCATTTCTTTTTTGTACCTGTGTCTTTATATAAAGGGAGTTTAGTAGTTTTGTCTGTGAGCCATGTTTTGACCACAAGGTGTTTGTAGCCTTCTTGAGGTTCAATTTGTGTTGTTGTATTGATGTAATTATTCTTAAACTTTCAGTAGGTTGTATATATCAAAAGGATAAGTAGGTAAATGGAGATGCAATATTTGTAGTGGTGAATGTTTTGGTGTCTGGGAATATCTGCATTAGGAGATTCAAACTGTTGTATGTGTGTAATACTTTTCAATAATTCACTTCGAAATATCCTAGTGGAGTTCAAGCACAGTTATTTATTCGCTGAAAGACTGTCTGCAGTGGAAACCCATGGAATAGAAGACAGCAATATAAATGGCTGTGGCTTGAGGGAAGTACTGTGGTAGAAGATTACTGAGCTTTGTTCTGGAGTATCTCTCCTGGGCAGAACTTTAACTAGGGTTTGATTGTTAATTTTTCTATAGAGGGTGTGCTTGCTGTTTCTTGAGAATGTGATTGTAGCTATGATATGATAACCTGATGATTGAGGATTTGAGGTTTGAGTTGTACATATGTTCTGCTATGTAAGTTGATGTGCCTGTGTCCAACTCCTTGCTTCAAAAATGTTGTCAAACTTGAGAACTCTACTCTGGTAATAGACTGGATTTGTGAAAACACATTTTACTTGTTATCTCCTTTAGTTGTTTTATTCTTTTATTTTCTTGGGATTTTTATTGTAAGCCTCGAGTGTGAATCATTGTCATTAAACAAAGACCATTATCATGACCACAATTCACACACATCTTTATTTCCCCATGCCCCACTTTTTTTTCAACCAGATTATCCGATGCAAGTCAAACATCACTACAAACCCATAAATTTAAAGAACTGTGTTATTATCCCTGTCTTGTAGTTTGCTTCTTGCAGTCAATGAGAAATCTTGTCTACAGGAACTGGTTGCTTCCTAGAAACTTATTAGACAATTTGTTCTTCCATAAGTTCTGAGCCTAGAACTTGTAGTGGCTAGGATAATTTCCTCAACAATGGCATCCACGCCTTCTTGATTATACGACTCTGTAACATGAGAATGCTGAAGCCTGTCTGCTGGTGTCGTTTTTATCCTTCTTTATGTTGGTTTGTGCTGATGATGCCATTTTGATCACTCTTCTTTTGTTTCTCCATCTACTTTTGTGCTGATGATGCTAGGAATTTTTTGTGAACTAATAGTAGGTGCAATTCTAACCTGCTGCCATCATGTTGTAGGTCATTAATATCCATGAAACAAGTAGTATATTAGACTCATAAGTGAACATAAGATAACCGAGATATGATGAATCATATTTCGTACATTCATATTTTATGTGCATACTTGTATGCATGCCTTTCTAAGTTGGACCAAGTGCATATATGTATTTGTCTTGGAATGTTATTAGTAGGAGCTTATATGCTTCTTCACAATAGATCTCCTCTTACATTTTGCTCTGGATCTATTTGTGAACAATTGATATTCCAAGCAGGGTGGTTTTGGTTTAGACACAAAGAATGCAATGTGTATAGCCCCCTTTTGACTTGCGACTGCATTTCATACAGTAGCACCTGAATATGTTATGTGTGAATGCGAGCTCTTACAGATCTCCAAATTATAGACTGATTCACCAAAACAATTGTTGGTTGATGCTTCTCATTTGCAGCATCAATTTTCTATATAGCATTGTTCAGGTAGACCTCTCCATTAGTCACATCTTGTCAAGTAGATTAGAGTTCTTAATGTGCAATCCATTGGGCAAGTTGTTGATTTGTTGAAGATGCCAGTTTGGTGAATCAAGAGTAGGTGCGCTTCGGATTGTTGATGCTTATATTCAAATGTGAGTTTCCTACCTTTTCTAGGTAGTTGCGTCGTCCTTATCTCCTAGCAATTATTTCAATAATGGTTCAAGTGGAGGTTCTTGCATCATTATTGTTCATTGATTATATTATAGTTACCAATATGAGGTATGTGGTGGTAGGCATAAATGGTCAAATTGTGGTCTGCTGTCAAGGCTACTTTCCAGCAATTCTCTGATCTCCTATGCTGAATAAGCCTATAATTAGCTGCTTCATAGTCATGCCCATACGAATCAATATCGGGAATAACATATGTCCATGTATCTTGCAGGGCAGGAGGTAGTAACTAGTTGATCATATCAATTTAGTCAGCTCATGGCTGTCTCTTATATTACATCTAAATGTTATATAATTTGAGACAGCAAATTAAATAACTTTTAGAAGAAATCTAACAATGAAGTAAACACGCATTATGTCACAAGTGCTTTATGAGTTTTATGGGCACGTATCGGTGGTTTTCGTCATAACAGAAGCCTGGTCTTAGTATATCCTTGCATATAATTTGGAGATTTATATTCATTTGAAGTACCTAAAGTATTATTCTTTTAATTTCCTGAAGAATCCTCTAGCTTGGCAACACTTTAAACAAATCATTGCCTCAGCTTCCTGAGTTACTCCAGTATTAATTTAGTGCTTTGTACTTGGTGGTTGGCGACTGCTTACTGGCTAGGCAGGCAAATTCACTTATTAATTTGGTTTCCCTTTATGGGGTATCGATCCAATACTTGACACTCGACTCTCTGAAAAATTAAGGCATTATATTGAGAAGCTTAAAGTCAACTAGTGTTGAATAAAATCCGCATACAAGGGACAGCTTTTTGTGCAACTTGCAGTTATGTCCATCTCTGAGAAACAGAAAGATATTGGAGAAATAAAAATGGTGAGAAACGTCCGCGTGAAAAGACTCGGTCTGTTTTGACTTTTCTGGAGTGTAACACATGATATCCTAAACATACCTACTTCAAAAAGCCAAATTATACTTCGAAATTCACATGGCAAGTGGCTAAATCCTGCATTTGATCCTTTCCCACTGTCGAGTTTTTTTCTATGTCAATCCGCAATTATTGCTTGGAACTTTTTGGCACAATTGCTATGAACATAAAAAATATTTTATAGAAAATTAATGGATATATGTAGGACTGTCAATTCGATTAGGTCGTTCAGTTCAATCGACCCACTAAATTAGAGTCGAATCTATTATGAGAATGGATTGAGCCTGAGGTTGGGCTTTATGTTTTAGGTGTATATATATATGTATGTATGGGTGTGTATGTAATTTGCAAATATTATATGTATGTATGTATTTTAATACATAAAATTACTTAATATGTAGTTATAAATACAAGATAATTAGTTAAAACGATAATATTACATTATCTAGTGTATATATTATTTTCATTATTCAACTTATAATCCTTTAATTATCATAATTCTTAACTCGTGTTATTTGAATGATGATCATATAATATGTGATTATATGTAAAAGTAGTGTAAAACATAATAATATATCATTGCAGTATATAAAATTATGAGAATTTGCTTAAATAGTAAATAAATTATATGAAATTAAAATAAAAATATAAAAATATAGGTGAGTTTGGGTTGGCCTGAGCTTGGTCCGAAACCCATTTAATATAGTGAACTAATATGTGAGTTTTTATTAACAAATTTTGGTCCTATATATCTAATTTCAAATGAACTAAATTTGAATTCACAAAACTCAATTAACAGGCTTACGTATATGCTACATATCTGCTATAGGTGAAGGACAATTGTGTAACTTTATACCTGCAAAATAAGATTTGTGTCGGCAAATATGGGTGCTAATGAGAGAAGCAACCAGAAAAATAATGGTTCGGAGTCTTTGCCAACAATGTTTGGAGAATAATTTGAACTAATAATTTTGACACACTTTATGGTTGTACAATCCAAAACGTATAAAGATTATTGTGAAAAAAATGAAAACATAAAATATATTATAATAAATTATCAACTTATTGATCCTTTTTCCCTTTTCAAAGAAAGTAAATTAAAAAAAATGATGGAGAAGGCAAAGAAGTTGGGCAGTTGTAATTGCAATGGAAGATATCATTAAGAATATTATTAGACTTGACATATCACACTTTTTACTTTATTAATGGACTTTATTAATGGTAAGGTAAGATTATGCGCCAGAGGCACAGGAACCAGTGGAACTAGGAAGCAATTATTTGGACTTGGACGGGCTTCATCTTGAAAAACAGCGGGCCTTAAATTGAAATATGTACGCACCACTCAATAGCCGAATCCATAATTCCACAGTGTCTTTGAGGGTTTTATTTTTTGTTTGACTAATATTAGCTTTATTGGTTAGTTCCTCTAACAGTAAAAGCAAAAGTCAGGAAGGCCTAGTGCTATGAGATACAACAAACCTACCAAAGTTTGGTCTTATGACCTTGGATGCTTGGCCCATGGGCCTTTGCCCAAATCAAACCTGAAAAAGATTTCATTCCACAAAAATAATACTAGTTGAAAGCTAAACAGGAAAACAGAGAAGCTAAAGAGGAGGAGAAGAATTGAAGTTAAAGAAGAGGAAGATTGACCATTTCTGTTCCTTGCAAAGAACTCAGTTTCAAATTTCGGAACTAGGAAAATACTATCATAAATCTGTTTTTTGACCCCATCTGTAAATCTTGCGGTTAAAATTAAATTTTATAAAATCTTACTTACATCAACTTATATCATCAACTTATGTCATAAATTTTATAACATTTAATTCACATCACAAAATTTACAAATATGACCAAACACCAAATTTACGTAAATCTTTCCTTCGGAACTTAGTCAATCAAGTGTTTTGGTATTTACCAAGAATTTGCTTGACAAGCTCCCTGCTTTGCTTTGGTGTCTTTGACTAATTGAGCTTCTTGCTTGCTTGACAAGTTTTATTTTTTTGTTTCATTGTCAACTACCTCATGCTACCGTACGTAAAATATCATCCGTACCTACACGGTTACACCTTGTGCAAGCTTGCTTGAGAGGGGAGATTTTAGACATGAAGCAACAAGTCAACGGGACCTTTTATATTTAGTTACATACTTAGACTTGATTTTTGGCCTAACTTGTATATTTTGTGGTATGAATTAAAATTTAGAAAATTTATGATATCAGCTGATATAAGTAAGATTTTTTTAAATTTAATTTTGACTATATAATTTATAAATTGGATCAAAAATCAGATCTATTTAAATATTTTCCCTCACTACTTCAACAGGAATTTGGAAATAATTGATCGTGAGCATTAGTGTTAGAGCTCAATTTTCGTTGTTACGGAGAAAATTTGTACAACGGGTCATAGCACCATGATGTTGACTCTTTATAACTTCTAGAAAATTCTTAGGAGGATTTAATATATATAATAGGTGTTATGGATTATTTGATCTGAAATCATTTACTTCAAAAAGAATGACTTTAATGTTTATTTATTTATTTATTTATTTTGTTTAATAAATGATGTTGATGATTTCAAACAAACAAAAATATAATATTTATCATATATGGATACATCTAAAAATTCCTCCATCCTTCCATGTTGGTCTTTGTCTTTTGCGGGTCCACACCTAATATAATTCAAAGAATGAAGCTAATTCAAATAAGAGTTTGAATTGTGAGTTTTTTTAATAATATTTTGAAATAATTAGTTAAACACATTTTTTAAGAAAATTATAGTCCTTTTAAGAAGCTATTCTATGGGTGTTTTACCGATTTATATAGAATAATATCTTATACTTTACATTATCGGAGCTAGACTTTTGATGTAGGAAGGGGACAGTGCAAAATTTTCAAAAACTTTGGGGGAGACAAAATACATATATGTTAATAACATTCTAAATAACATATCAAATAATGGCTTTCCAAATTTTACGAACTCTTTTTTATTGGAAATTTTGATAAATGTTTTTTTTCATACCACATGTACCAATAAAGAATTATTTTTAGGTATACCAATAAAGAGGGGTTTAGTATGATGGTAGAGTTATCACTTATCAGTACGGCCTAAAATGATAACAGTACTCAGTAGCCGATATCGAAATGATTAATTGTATATTTAATATATTTTAAAATTTGAGTTCATGATAATTTGGGATAAAATATAATTAGGGTTAAAATTTTAACTACTTTTATAATGTATAAAAAATTTTGTATTATGGATATAGATATATATTATATGTGTAAAATTAATATTTAAAATTTAAACAATCATTTACGTGGCACACATCTATATTTGTACGTATATAAAAAAAAAATTCTACTCTAAAGCATAAGAAAATTTATCTAAACAATTGCTTATCTTTTGGCTAGTTGAGTGTGTAGCAAATCAACTCAACTTGCATGTGGTCATTTATCAAAACAATAATTTAATTCCGAATTAATCATCTTAAAGTGTGTGACCCTTTAGTTTCTCAATAACATTGGCAATAAGTATAAATTATAATCCTAATTAATTAAGATTAAATATAATTAAACAACTTTAATTTATTATCAATTTATTAATTAATTAATCTGCACTTATATATTAAGATTGGCTTCCAACAAAACATTATGACCATGCCAAGTATTGAGATATGTCAAGTGGTTTAGATTTATCTATTAGTGATTTAGTTACTATTTAATTAATAATACACTTTCATCATACTATATCCTGATTAGTTCAAAAGTACAATATAATGCTAACACTTGATGAACAAATCAATTTACATCTTTCCAAAATACAACTCACTTGAAATAGAATTTAAGATACTTTTAATTCTATTTTCACTTTGACCAAAGATTTTTGAGTCGTATTTCAAAAAGTGGCCATACTGGGATATACTCTCCCATTATAAGGAGTAGTAAATCCTATATTGGTTATATCTTATCTTTTCATGATTCACACTATTCTTGAACTCTACAGTATGTATGACTCATTAAGAGCAACAACTAATAGAGTCAAAGTATAATAATCAACAGTCAAGATAAACTCACATGATCTCAAGTCCAAGAATCATTATAGTTTTATCACAAAGATATTAATCCACTGGCATTTGAATAATAATCCGTATGGAATACTCTTAATGGGTCAATCTGATGCACTCATTCTTACTAGAAATGCACATACAATTATGCGCTAATTTATCCGTGTAAAACACTATGATTTGGGATATTTACGAATAAAATATAACTATATAGAAAATCTTATTATCATAACTATTTATGATTTTTCTCATATATATATTTCATTCGAAAAACTTTATCATATTAAATAGATAAAGAATGCCATATTACAAAATATACATAAATATAAAAGAGTATTTTGTCTCTAAAACTTATTGGTTTTGGGACATCTACTAACATTATGTGTGATACTAAGTTTGGGAAAATGAGTTACACATATACTTATGTGTATTTTTTCTTTTTCTTTAAATTGTTTGATATTGGTGAAGTCATAGAGCAACACAAAATCCCCAAGTCAAGAACTTAGAACTAGACCTAGAAGTGTTGAGTGTTCCAACATAGAGACTAGGTCCTTAATTTTTGTTTGAGATACATTTTAAAATCTTACAAACCATTTCGGAGATATTAAAGCCTTAGCAAAATTCTATAGTTTGGTTAGGGTATCGTAGTGCTTTGAATACTTATGCAGTATAATACTATATATTTTTAAATATTTATATAGTTCAAATATTAAAAAATAATTGTATGATACCTTAACAGAATTATAGAATTTTCTTAACCTTAAATTTACCTACTTATGTTACCTACAGTGTGGATTTCAATAGGATCGAATGATGTTAAATTTCGTAAGATTCTTTTGTTGGCCTTGTGGTTCATCTTATATAGGGTTATTCAAAAGCCAGTCAAGTCAAACCGTCCAATCGAGTCAGGTTGAAAAAAAAATTGATTTGACTTATTCAACTATCGACTCAAAGTCAAATTAATTAAATGACTCCTCTACTCGACTTTAATTTCAACTTTCAAGTCAAATTACCAGTGGAATATCGATCTACAGATTGACTGGTTTGACTAATTTACTGGTCGAACAAGTCGTTCGACTTTATCGGTCAAATATTGGTCAAATAGGTCGAATAATTATATTTCTTTTGATATTTTAGCATATATTAAATAATATATTAATATATTTAAGTAGATAATATTTTAGACATAATATTTTTAATTCTTAATAATTAAATATGTAAATAATTGATAATATTATTTTTTCTTAATTTAAATATCTTTTTTTGTATAATTGTTAGAGTTATCAATGTACATGTAATACTTCACATTATGTACAATTTATGTACTTATACAATGATGTTTTCCAAACCTTATTTTGATGATGACATAAACACTTAACTCTGTAAAACAAGCTTTTGCAGGAACAGATTTTCATTTGCATCAGAACCGTCCGAACTGCTAATAAACTACTAGGGCCGTCCAAACCTCTGTCGACGAAGGACCGGACGCATGCATGGCTGTCCGAACGAAGCCTCTCAACAAAACTGAAAGAAGATCGGACGCTTCCTCGGACGCATTCAATCCTCCTCGGACGTCCGAAACCCCAACGGCTATTTTTTGTGCATTTATTACTTAGCCGTTAGGAAGTAGTTGAAACCACTATTTATTACTCTTATCTTATACAATATGCTGAATGTGTATCTAATACATTGAATACAAGCCACAGAAAAGAGTAATTTGAGTGCAAATTGACTATAGTGCTTTGTTGTATTAGTGTGAAGTTGTGAGTGCAATTCAACTTTGAGTGGAGTGATAATCTCGTATGAAAGTGTGGTTGTAAGTAAGATTCTTGGCTCAACTAAAAGAGTTTTAGTGTGAGCAAGAACTTCCCAACTTTGTAAAGATTATTGGCTCACCAAGTGTGTGAAGCATTCAAGAAATTTGATAACTTCAAGCTTGCTAGCTTGGAAGCTATTGTTTGTTCAATTTTTCTCTCTTTACTTTACTGTTCTAGTAAATTTATTATATCTGCATTTAAATTAAAAAACTCTCTATATTCACATCTAGATTTTTAGGAACCTAATTCACCCCCCCTCTTAGGTTGCTTTTGAAGAACCCCAGTTATGTTAATCACATTTAGATGATGACCAAATCATACTAATGGTTTAAAGACAAGTGTGCAGAAAAACAGGGAGGTTCGGACGCAAATGATCGTCCGAACAAAACAACCACACAGAGCTTGGACGATGGTAATCGTCCGACACAAAGCTTTGAAGCAAGCCTCGGAATGAGAACAGCGTCCGATAAATTTCTAATGTCCACGGACGAAGAACAGCGTCCGATAAATTTCCAGAAGACTTCGCTTCGATCGGACGCATGTTCGGACGCATCCTCGGACGTCCGAACGAACACCCTCAGAGAACGGACGCAGTGTCGGACGCAGGGTTCAGCAGCGGCCGTCCGAAAGGTCCAACGGCTAGTCTGTTCGGACGCACTCTTGCTGGCATCGGCCGTCCGAAAGGTCCAACGGCTAGTTTTCCAGTAGACAGAAAATAGCCGTTGGGAAATTGTTGAAAGCAGATATTTGGCAACTATAAATATCCCAAGGTCTGAATTAAGTAAAAAAAGACTTCTACATTGATTACAAACAATTCTTGAGCTATTTGGGAGAAATAGTGGATACAAGTGTTGTAATAGTGTAGGTAGTGTGGAAAGAGCTTAGAAGTGTAAAAGTTATTCAAGTGTGAGAGTGGAGAGATAACAATTGTAACAAAGGGAGGTTGTGAGTGTAAAACTCTTGGCTCAACTAAAAGGAATTAGTGTGAGCAAGAGTGATCCTCATTTGTGTACAAGAGGTTATTGTCTCACCTACTTTGAAGAGACTTTTAGGGCTGAACTTCAAGTTGTGAACTTGGTAGTTGCCTTGTGAGAAGCTCTTTGTAATTGCAAGCTCCAAGCTTGAGAAGCTAGGGAGTTTGGTTTGATCATTCTCTTAATCTCAACATTGTTATTTGTTCTTTAAGCTTAAACTGTTGAATATCTATTGTATTCATTTGTGCTTAAGTTTTCATTTGGTGCACAAAGTTTGAATTTCTATTAAGCACATAAAAAAGGTTTGTCTTTAGAGATAACCTAATTCACCCCCCTCTTAGGTTGCATTTGGGGCCAACAGCTTTGGGACCAACATACAATAATATAAGTGTATAATATATTAATGTAACGCTTTTATTTCAATAACTAATTAAATAGATTACTAATTTTCTTTAATACACGTAGATATTAGAGCTAAATAATTATATATACTTTAAAATATATATACACACACACACAGACATGATATTCATATACTAGATTTGTATAACTTATACTTGTAATAAAAATATATTTTACATAATGTCTTATTTATATACTTATACTACACAACTTATAAATGTAACATTTTTACTATCAACAAGTATATTAAATGTATTACTAACTTACTATTAGTAAAGGTATAATACAGTTAGATAATCATATATATTCCTCTATATAGGATACAACTCAATAGAGGTTTGTGATTCAATAAAATTTTGCTTTGTGAATTGTCATGAATTTGTGAAATTATAAATCATATTTAATATGTATATATGATATTAGTATACATTCATATATTAAAATTTCTAACTTATATATATATGTATACACACACACACACACAAAATAAATGTGTGTAAATTTATACATAAAATTTACCTTAAACTTGTATATATAATAATTATGAATTATATTTTAGTACATACATATTTTGTTGAATGATGTGTATTGTAATTTAGTTATCTATTTTTTTCGTATTATCTATGAATTTGTGTTATCTTATATTTCTACTATGTGATATTTTAAATTTGTGAAACGGTGAAATTTGAGGGATGATATATTAAATTTTGGAATTAGAATGTAGAATGGAAGAAGATTTATATTCAACTTATTCAACCTATTCGACTTACCAGTCGAATAACAGTCGAATTTAAACGATTCGACTTTAATTGACTTTGAGTTTATTTTACTTGACTTTAACCTGAAATTTTTAAATCGAAAGTCAAACAAGTCAAGCCAAACAAATCAAAAAGTCAAACACATGTCAAATGAACACCCCTAGTAGTTTATTAGCAAACAACCAGAATGATGCAAATGAGAATAGTTTGTATTTAGCCTGTGTGAAACCCAGTATTTTAATAGCCTTGTTCTTTGATTTTTAACTGGTTTAAAATGTTTTTCATATTATTTTTAGTCATAAAGTACTTCGACTTATTCGTTTTTCAATTCGGCAAATTTTTCGATTTACGCGATTTCGGTACCGGCGGGTAAACGGGTCAAAAGTTGGACTAAGTGTAATTAGTGCATTGTGGTGTGTGAGTGTTGTTTGATGGCTGATTTATAATGTTAATTTAGTAGAAAAAAAATTAGTTTTGGGTCAAATAGTCAACTTGGAGACTATTTGATCAACTTGGGTACTATTTGGGTCAACTTTGGAAGCTTTTTAAGTCTTCTTCTTGTTGTTTCTTCCTCATTTCTTCCTAGCAGCAGCTGAACTCCTCTTCCTCCATTTTCCTCAAAAATTTTCTTGGATTTCAAGTAGAAATCACTTGGAAGGTAAGATTTTTGTATTTTAGCACTTTTTGGCTTATGGGCTTTATGATCCAAGCTTTAATTTCAAGTTTTGTAGGATTCTTTATGGCTGAGAAAACCCTCTTTGCAGCCTTATATGTGTTGATTTATGTATGTTATGGGTTGTTTTTAGTGTTTTGGAGGTTGGGAAGTGATTGGGATTGATTTTTAACAACTTTCCACGGTTAGATTACATATTTTAAGATTATGAGTTGGGGTTTTGTCTTCCATATGTGGCCTAGAGTGTTATGCTATGAATGCTTATGTCTATGCACATAATGATGTTTTAAGAGTGGTTTAAGGTTAGTTTGGATAGGAATTGAGACTTGAAACCAAGTGGAATTGATTTCCCTTCATTTTTTAAGTAAGTAAGCGGAAGTTTGGCGCAACTAGGATAATTTGGATAATTGGTTATGTTTGAAGGATCTTTAATGATCTTTTGATGATTTTAAGTGTTTCCTTGGTAGTGGGTTGGATAGGAAGCATGTTTGAATCATGCGTGTGGCTAATCGGTAAAAATTTTAGTTTGGTAGTAAAGAGGAATTCCACCCATAGGTTGTTGCTCTAATGTTGTAATAGACAGTAATTGTAGTGGTTATGGGGTATGGATTGTTGTGGAATGCTATTGATATTAAGAGGACTCTTAGAAGTTTTGACTGGGGTTTTAGCTTGTCGAAGTTGGTCAGAAATTGTGAAAATGTCACTTTTGACCAAAGAGCTATTGGTGTCATTTTCTATCGTTTCGCGTCGTTTTCGCTTCCCTAGTCATTCTTTAACTTTTACATCTCTTCTAAGAGTCCTCTTATATCTGTTTTAGGTACCACACCACCTACCGCCGGCGATCGCGTTCAGTGATCATTTGTGCAGTTTTTGCTTTGATAGGTGGGTAACATAGACCCTCTTCCACTTGTATTTTGTTTAACGACTTTCGAAATATTTTGGATGGATTTTAGAATGTGTATGATGTTTGGAACTGCACTTTTACCAAGTTTTGGAACTATTACATATGAAATCGGGACCAAGCTATTTTATGTTAATCAATTGATATGTTTGTAAACTCTTTTGATATGAAAGCATTTTAAGACTGTTTTGGCTCATAGGTGACCTAGGTATATAATTTTGGATGTGTTTGGAAATGTTTGATTTGGGGAGTAACCGGTTCTATAGTCATCCATAGGACGCCATGGTGACTGCTATGATCCCATTATGAACTATTTGACTGCAGGATCAAATAGTGGGATAACAGTCCTAGCAGTCAGACAGTGGCGTCCTAGTGGATGACTAGATCTGACTAGTACTGTCTCTCATACACATTAGAGTGTATAAGAGACTCTTGCTATTTTATTATATCTCGGATTGAAAGCTATCTTTGGATTTGTTCGCTATGCTTTAGCATACTATGTTTTGAAATGATTGGATCTTTTTGGCTATGTTTTGGACATGCTCGTCGATAAACCATAATCATAAGCGTTTAAATGGCATGATACATTTTAGAAACTACTTATGATTATGGTTTATTGACGTTTAAATGGCATGAGACATTTTAGAAACTGCTTCATGACTATGGTTTTCGCAAATGTTATTATCTTTATGTTTTCTTTTTAGAGACAGAAGCACCACACTTTTTTAGCAAAGTCATCAATAGAAGTAGCAAAATAAATTTTTCGATTAGGTGCTCGTTTTGACTCTCCACCGCGTTAGACTTTTAGATTTTCTCCAGATTCCAAGTTGACTGGTAGGACTCTGCAGATAATCTTCCAAGCTTCTCTTTTGTTTTGGAGAGGGGTAGTGTATTAGATAGGTTTTGTATTGATGAACTTTGTTTTTGTTGTAGCATCTTTTGTACTAAGAAGAAATTTTGTAATTCGTATTTTTTGTGTAAAATGAAATATTCGGATTTATAGTTAAGTAATGGTTTGATGGTTCTATTACACACGGTTAAGTTTGTTGCTCTGTTCGTTTGTGCCTTGCGCTTTGGGCCGGTGTACCATTAAAACTGCTTGTTACAAGAGATGTGTCCTGTAGGAAGGACAGGCCGTCTCTAAGATATTGAATCAATCAGTCAGTATATCTCAAATTCAAGTTCTATGCTATCTGGTTCAGGTGATACATACCAAAAACTATTTACAGTAAACCCACAACTATTACTACCCCTTCCTACAGGACACTGCTAGTCTCTGACCGAAATTTCTGAAAACCCTAAAGAGAAAAAGAGTTAACCCAAAGAAAACTCATTGAAGCTATAACCAAGTCTTTTTAAAAGTTACGTGATTGCTCTTCTTGCAAAACAACCAAAGTGTTGCATACTTCATACAATGTATAGGCGTCATCAGCATAGCTACTCCCACGATCATGACCATAGTTGCCTTTACCTCTAAAGTAGTCGTGTCATTGTGCCATTAGCAAGTCAAGTTTGACTTAAGAAATAGAAGACCAAAATGTCTTCTTCCTTCTAGTTGGTAATGAGAGTATGGCAAATGAGAAGTGAGAAGAGAGAAGAGGAAGAAAATTGGGTGAAAAGAGGAAGAAAAAGTTTAGAGAGAGAAATGAAAGTTAAAACTTTGAGGCCACGATCGAACGGTGAAACGAACCCCGATCTTGATGAAATTTTAGCCACAGGATCCTCTCAAAAGCACTTAATATCTAATGGTTCCGATTTTCAGTTTGCTCTTCGTTTGGACTAAAATCCTTCAAAACCCACTTTCTTTGAAGTAGTAGTATTTGGGAGAAAATATTTGTTGATCCACACTTGTATGCGATGATATTGATGTTGTTGTCATATGAATACTCTAGGTAGAAATTTATATTCTTATTATTTGCATAGTGGAGATCATTTGATTGGATTAGGTCTCGCGGTTTTTCCCTGTTGGGTTTTCCATGTAAAAATCTAGTATCTTGTGCTTGTTTATTTTTCACGTTTATTTTGTCTGTTGATATCGTTACTTGGTTGGTTTGATTGTTTTCATTTATTCAGTACTTGGGGAAAGTGAAACTTGATCCTGGTTGTTATTGACTCTTATATTTGTGTGCCTGCATCGGTATCCCTTTCCCAACAAATGGTATCAAAGCAGCTAGGTTGGGCTGCTTTAAATTTGTACTGATTAAAATGGATAACTCAACAGATAGTGGTGTGATGATTAAATTGACGCCTTCAAATTATTCAATTTGAAAACCTAGAATAGAAGACTAGAACTTCAGACTTAGTCAACTTTGTTATACTATAAGTGAGATGACTGATGAAAAATGGTCTAGTATGCACAGGAAAACTATTGGTAACACTAGACAGTGGATTAGTCAAAGAGTCTTCCACCATTTTGCCAAAGATACTAGAGCTACTTGAAAGTATCTATGAAAGGAAAACTGGTTTTAAATAAATCTTATAGTCTTAAACAAATTACTCGTTTAAGGTGCAAAGATGGTGTTAACATGTTGAGCACTTGAGTGAATTTTAGGGTTTGATAAACCAGGCGACTACTTTGAATCTGAATTTGGATGATGAGGTTCAGGCTTTATTACTATTCAGCTCACTACCTAACAATTGGAAGACAATGGTGGTTTCAATGAGTAATTCAACTCCAAATGGGGTATTGACTAGCTACTATAGGAACAAAGAAGGAGGTAAATGGAAGCTCACTAAAAGGAAGTCCCATTGTTTCCAGAGAAAAAAAAAAAAAAGCAAGGCAATCCCTACTTGATGCAAGGCAAGTTGAAGAAAGGGAAAGTGAACACAGCTCAATATTCTTCATTGACCTTTGCCACAGGCGACTTGGACACATGAGTGAAAAAAGTAACCAAAACTTGTTCAAAACAGCTCCTTCCTGTCTCTTAGAGGTAATCTACTTAAAACTTCTGTTGACTGCATATATGGAAAACAACACAGAGTTGCATTTCGAAAATTTCCTTCATCTAGAAAATTAAATCGATTAGACTTGGTGCATACTAATGTTTCTTATATGAAAGACCAGTCTCTTGGTGGTGCTTTGTATTTTGCTACTTCTATTGATGACTTTGCTAAAAAAGTGTGGTGCTTTGCCTTGAAATCTAAAGACCAAGTTTTGGAGAAATTCAACGACTTTCACGGCAAAGTTGAGAGAGAGATTGGCAAGTAGTTAAAGTGTGTTCGTGCTGACAATGGTGGTGAATAAAGAGAACTATTTGAAGAGTATTGCAAATCCCATGGAATTAGACTAGAGAAATCAATACCAAAAACTCCTCAGGAGAATTGTGTGGCAGAGAGGATGAATAGATCAATCACTGAAAGGATTAGGTGCTTGTGATCTAATGCTAAATTGCCTAAGTCCTTTTGGGTTGAGGCAATGTAGACAGCAGTCGTCTTGATCAACCTTTCTCCTTCGGTTCCCTTGGAGGGTGACGTTCTCGAGAGAGTTTGAAAAGGGAAAGATGTATCATTCAAACACTTGAGAGTTTTTGGTTACAGATCATTTGTTCATATTCCCAAGGATGAGAGGTCAAAGCTTAATGTCAAATCAAAGCAGTGCATTTTCTTGGTTAAGGAAATGAAGAATTTGGTTACAGATTATGGGATTTTGTAGATAAGAAGGTAATCAAAAGCAGAGATATTGTTTTCATTGAAGATCTAATCATTGAATACATTGATAAAGAGGATAAACTAAGATCCTCAGATGAAGTTTCTGTTAGAATTGATCTAGTTCCTGCACTACCAGTTCATCTTAATCATGGGGGAATTGAGTCAGAATAGGGAAAGGATGAATATTGATGATGTTCCTGTTGCTGATGAACATGAGCAAGAGCCACCACCAGTTCAATCACCACAAGATCAGCTTAGAAGATCTACCAAAGATAGGAGACCTTCCAATAGGAATAATCCTAATGAGTACTTGCTGCTGATAGATAGAGGTGACCAAAGTCTTACAATAAGGCTCTAGAGCATGAAAAGAAAGAAGAATGGTTCAAAGTCATGAAAAGGAAGGATTAAATCCTTACATGAAAACCATACTTATGATTTGGTGAAACTACCTAAGGCAAGAGGATACTAAAAAACAAATGGGTTTTATGTGTATAAAGATTGAAGAAAACAACTTTCCAAGGTTCAAGGCAAGATTGGTTGTGAAGGGATTCAGTCAGAAGAAAGGTGTAGACTTCGAAGAAATATTCTCTCATGTGGTAAAGATGTCTTCTATCTGAGTTGTTCTTGGAATTGCAGCTAGTTTGAATTTTGAATTGAGTAGCTTGATGTGAAGACAAGCTTCCTACATGGTGATTTGGAAGAAGAAATTTACATGTTGCAACTGGAGGGGTTTGAAGAAAGTGCCCAAGAAAATCTTGTATGTCGTCTCAAGAAAAGAATGTATGGTCTAAAGCAAGCAACGAGGCAATGGTACAAGAAGTTTGACTTCTTCATACACATAGACCATGAGTATCACAGGACAACATCTGGTCATAATGTTTATGTGAAGAAATTTTCAGATGTGATATTTTAGACTTTTACTTTATGTAGATGATATGCTAATTGTTGGCCATGATAGTTTGAAGATTGACAGGTTGAAAAAGAAGCTAAGCAAGTCATTTACAATGAAGGATTTTGGTTAGGCTAGAGAGATACTTGGAATGAAAATTGCTTGGGACAGACAAAATGGAAAGCTTTGGTTGTCTCAAGAAAAGTACATTAATAAAGTACTTGATAGGTTTAACATTGGGCAAGGCTAAGAAAGTCTCTACTGCACTCGCATAGTAACTTCAAGTTGAGTAAAGCACAGTGCCCTTGACAAGTGAGAAAGACAAAGAAGAGATGAAGAAAGTTCCTTATATTTCTGTTGTTGGTAGTTTGATGTATGCTATGGTTTGTACCAAGTTAGATATAGCTCATGCAGTTAGGGTAGTCAGTCGACTTCTTTACAATCCTAGTAGAGAACATTAGAATACAGTTAAATGGATTCTTAGGTATGTCAAGGGTACTTCCAGGTTAATTTTGTGTTTCGACAATGGCAAGAGCATACTAGATAGATGACTTGTGATCTTGATACTAGGAAATTCACAACTGGGTACTTGATGACCTTTGTAGGGGAGAGGAGTGCCTTGGCAAAGTAGGTTATAAAAGTGTATCACCTTATCCACGGAGAAAGAGTATATCGCAGTCACTGAAACATGCAAAGAAATTCTTTGGCTGCAGAAATTTCTACAAGAGTTGGCCACGAAGCAAGAAAGGTATGTTCTTCACATTGACAGAGTGCCATTCATCTTTCAAAAAATTCTACATTTCATTCTTGGTCGATAAACATATTGATGTGAGGTATCACTGGATCTAGATGAATTAGATTCCAAAATATTGTCATTTGAGAAAATACATACTGATGATAATGATGTTGATATGTTGACCAAGACATTACATAGAGAGAAACTCTTGTTTTACAGACAGGAAGCAGGTTTGGTGGTGCTCCCCATATGAACTGGAAGGGAAGATTTTTGGGCTTGTGGTCCATCTTATATGGGGGCCTTCATAAAGCCCATTAGCAAGTCAAGTTTGACTTAAGAAATAGAAGACCAAAAAGTCTTCTTCCTTCTAATTGGTGATCAACGGCAAGTGAGAATAGAGAAGGAAGAGAAAATTGGGTGAAAAAGGGAGAAAGAATTTAGAGAGAAAAAGGAAAGTTGAAATTTTGAGGTCACGATCAAACAGTGAAACGAAACTCGATCTTGATGAAATTTTAGCCACGTGATCCTCTCAACAAGCTCATGACATCTACGAGTTCCGATTTTCAATTTACTTTTCATTTGATCGAAAATCCTTCTAAATCCACTTCTTTTGAAGTGGTAGTATTTGAGAGAGAATATTTATTGATCCACGCTTGTGTATGATGATATACATGTTGTTGTCATTGAGATGCTCTGAGTAGAACTTTGTATTCCCATTATTTGTATAGTTCAAGTAAAAATCTTGGTATCCTATACTTGAATATTTTTCAGCTTTATTTTGTCTTTTGAAATCGTGACTTGTTGGTTTGATTGTTTCATTTTATTCTGTACTTGGGGAAGTGATTTGATCTTGGTTATTATTGACTCTGATATTTGTGTACTTACACCGATACCTCTTTCTCAACATCTTTAAACTACAACATCGAAACATATTAAAACCCAACGGAAATGCGGATGATGTCCTTATATCTTTTTTTTTAGATGATCCCCTATAGTTATTCTATAATGATTTGTAGTTACAAGTCAAGCATATCTTAGAAGGATCGCACTTTTGTTGTTTCCTGGTTAATTAGCTAGGAAAATACTACAACTAAAGTAATTTTTGTAAACTGAATCTACAAAAGGATTAGAAAAATTTAGGAATGTAAATGAACATAAATACGTAGCACACTTTAGTGTTCAAATTTATATAATTATTTCAATAAGATTAAAATTCTATTCAAGATTGGCTTGTTTATCTTTCGAACTAAATTCAAATGAGTTTTTATCGATTTGAATTCGATTAGTTTGAGATTTTTTCATATAAATTTAAAATTTTTAACTTATTGAGTCGAGTTCAAACCCAATACAAAAAATTAACAAACATTAAATTTCATTCAAATTTGGCTTGATTATTGATGAGCCAAACTTAAACAAGCTCTTATCAAGTTAAATTTGATTCGTTGTATCAAATAGGTTGAGTTCATTTACAGCCTTGGAAAATCTCACTCTCACATCTTCTCTTTGTAGTATTTTATTTTTCTCACATGTGAAAATTTATTTTTGATCCCTGATATTTTAATGGGTTAGTTATAGTAAACACCTCAAGGTTTAGAGTGTTTGTACTATAATCCCTAATATTATTTTTTTGGTTTTATTGCAATTTTTTCACCCCTTAACTTATACCCGATTTTCACTTTGTACCCTATACTTATTTATAAGATACAGTTGCACCCTAAACTATCATATTTATTAGCCATTAATAGTAAAATTTTTAACGACAACAAAAGCTAATGGATATTCGGTAAGTGGATACCTCGTGCTTGTTTAGATGCATATTGTACCAATGAAAGTAATCATGACTAATTTCACTTTGCATCCCTAACTTATGTTGAATTCACACTTTGCACCTCGAATTCTAAATTTTTTACGCATTCCACCTCTAACTTTTAGATTCGTCAACTGCTTTGGTCCAATTTCTAATAGTGTCAAAAAATTTGACAAATATTTCACTTTTGGTACGTAGTTTGCACGGTTAGAAAATTTGTTAACTATAGTGACTGTGTTAAAAATGGACTAAAATGGATAAATTTGAGAATTTATGGTATAATATGTCCAAAAAATAAGTATACCAGGGTGCAAAGTAACAATTAGATACAAGTTATGGGTTGCAAAGTGAAATAAGCTTATTTTTTCTCATTTTACTCCTTCCATTAGTAAAAGTCAGCAATTTAACTGCAAATATTCAAAAAAAGACATTGTCACCCTAGTCGCTATAAGAAAATATAAAATTAAAAGTTTATAGTATTGGGCAAATCACCTAAATGGTCATCCAACTTTTTTCCAAAATCGAGATGGACAATCGATATCAATTTAAACTTTAGTTGATTTAGTCCATCAACTAAATATTTGTACAAATTTGGTCTCTATTTGATTGTGCTCTTATACAAGTTTTTCCTAACTAACTGCTCGTAATCACTTCAGTAACCACCCTTGTCACTACTCGAAAAATACAAGAAGCTTATGTTTTCAACAGTGCAACCAAATAGGGACAAAATTGACTCTATATATTTAGTTGAGGGACTAAATATGTATAAAATTAAGTTGTGAGACTATTTTGTAGGCATTAAAAAATTTTCTTTGATTGGACAATATGGATAGTTTACCCCATAGTATTTGTCATTTTAGACCCTAATTCCAATTTTGTGTCAATCAACCCGCTTTAGTTATTAATTGATATAAATATTTTGTCAAAACAACTAAAAACATAAAGATGTCCACAATTGCCAGTGGATTTTTTTAATACTTGTGTTGTGAGAACAATTTTAAATACAAAGATTCCCTAATAGTATTGCTATTTTTCTATCATATGTTATTCCATGTAAAAGCAAATTTCACTTTGAAAGGAAAGAAAATGACACCACAATACAGTTGAGTTTAGTTTAAATGTACGAGAGTCATCTATTGAAAATCCACCCTTCACTTTTCTTTATGTTAATTTAAAATGATTTGCTTCTTTCTTTTTTTTTTGCCTTGTTAATATATTTCAACTATCAGCTCAATATAATATGATAAGTAATTCCATACATATACACTAAAATTTAAATTTAAATAAATTAGATGAAATAACTTTAATAATTCATAAAAATGGAATCTAAAATTAATTATTTTACCGTATTTTTTGAGTTTAAAAATTTTAAAAGGCATAACTTGAAAATTAAAATATTAATTAATTTGGAGCATTACTTAACCTTTTAATAATATTGACAGCACTACTGTCTTTGGGGCATATATACTTGGACCAAATTAAGAAGTTTGATAGGGGAAAATGGATTGTCTCTTATATCAAGGAACACTCTGTTGTGCTTCCCTTTGACCCTTGATATGTTTATCACATGATGTTTCTTTGCACTTTTCAAGAGAAAAATTAGACTGGAAATGAAGGTTGGGATCAAAATGCAACATTTTGAAAGTTAGAGGACTAAAATACTTTATTTTAAATATAAGAGGCTAAAGAAATATACATTTTGAAAGTTAAGGGAACCAAATTGCCTCAACGCGGTCGAATTTAATGATGGCATGTGGATTTCAAGTGAATGGCCGTACAGTGCAAAGTACTCTATCTAAAGGAAAATATTACCATAAATCTAATTTTAGAATTGACCCACCTATAAATTCTGCGGTCAATATTAAATCATATAAAATCTTATTTATATCAAATTATTTCATATATTTTATAATATTTAATCCATACTATAAAATTTATAAATAAAACTAAAAACTAAATTTATGTAAGTATTTTCCCTACCTAACCACCTAATCATCAAATCATAATCTCTACTAAAAAGGTTGGTTTCCGTTGCAGGGAGATCTGAAATGTGACAGTTGGATATGACCATGTAATCTCATAAAGTCTGATTTTCTTGGAATTTCTTAATATTTGGGCGCTTCAAACAAATATACTATTCCATCCTCGGTCTGTACGAAGGGACAATGCAAGACTAAAAACAGGCTTGCTTTTTGGGTTTGACTATTGCAGCTGCATGCAAGCAGGCCTTGACTGCCAACAACACTAATTAAGAAATTAATACAGGAAATTTATTCAAACCTGTGGCTGATAGATTAAACGTGCAAATATGACAACCGCGTAGGGGTAAGAAGATCTAAACAATTGCATGGAATTTTAACTTATATAATAATTATGCTAATACGATGGTGTTTCAAGTAAATTTCAACTTCCCGATCTAAATAAATCCACTTTAAATATATTGACTGAGTAAAGTCACATTCAAACTAGCTAGATCTAATTTTCTATTTAATTTATTTGTAACAACCAACTCAAATGATTTTGCATTTATTTCGCTTTAACTCTATTTTTAAGAAATATTAATTACATAAGAAGTTTAACTAAATTATGACGCTTAAAATAGTAGATGTAATAAGTTTAACTAAATTATGACGCATAAAATAGTTCTATTATGAGTTAATTTCTCTCGTTTATTGGTAACTTTGCTCATAGCATAGTTGACAATATGGAACAGCGATGGTTATTTTAATTAGCATAGTATCAAACTTGATTGAAGTAGTTCCGTCAAATATTCCTCAAATTATAAGAGAGGAAAGCAAGTAGTATTTTTGTATTTGTTGCTGGGCAAAAGGTTCGATCACCTAGATTTATTTACTCGAATGAATTTGATTGTATATAATAGTTTTATTTATGCATGGTATACGAGCCTCAAACTAATCGAATAGATGTGTATAAGAGACAGATGCTAGACTCGTAAAAAATTTTTACGTTCGAGTGGTACACCACTGTAGAGGGTTGAGTTTCAAAATATAAAATTCTTGTTTTGCTTGCAGAAACACGTTACAAGGAGCTTCTGAAGCGTGAAGCCAACGATGCTTTCTCAGATTTTGTAATGCAATTTATTTATATTCGGCATGTGAGCTTTCAAGGCTTCTTTGAAGAGTAATGGTTGACAAATGACTCACTCTTCACACTCGACAAATTAGAGCCATACACAGAGATGACAATGGATCAGTGGCCGAGCCAGAAATTTTTTTAAATGGGTACACAATTTAATCCACATCACATGAACTGAAATTCAACTTTAGGAAAATATACCGAATAACGATAGTAATTTGAATCAAGGGTTCTTTTCTAGTTAACTAAGTTAATTTTAGAAATTGTAGGTTTATAACAAATAGAAAATCTGTCCAAGTTGGACAAATTTATTGACAATTATTAACAGATTAGTAAGAAAATCTCCAAGAAAAATTTCACTTATTTCACAAGTTAAAACAATAAAATTTTTTGTTTATTTATCATTAAGTTTAGAATTTTCATGTGAAACAATAATTTATTTATCAAAAAATAATTGACAAATAAAATAAGAACAATAATATCTGATGATACTTAAATATATCACCCAATAGTTCACGAATATATGGCAATGTGGCTAAAATAGTCAATTAAGATCAGAGGCATCTTCATAATTTTCGACTTGAACTCAATCCAAGATAAATAGAAACCTCATGGACCAAAGGATTAGATAAAAGCTCATAAGTCATCCAAACTCATCTATGACCACTATTAATAGTTAATCTTCAAGGTTAGTTCACACCTACACACTAGAACATAGCTCTCATTTACAAAATTCTTTCCGTTCTTAGCTTTCACTTTTGCTCCCTAATTCCCTTTTATCGGTAAATTCTGACTTGAGTATCAGAACCTTCCTCGGGGGACAAAGCCCGCCGTTCTTATTCTTGTCGTAGGTTATCGCAATGTGGGTTCGACCCGCGTCAATACCTTTGGTTTGAAATATTTTTGTAATTGGACTTTGGACTTTAATTTTTATACTTCAATGCGAAAATTTTTCACACATCAACATTTGACGCCATCTATGGGAACAAAACAAGAAGGCATCTTGAGTTTTTACCTATGGATCCCAGCACGCGCAACACCCACCATAACAATCTGGATAGAGGAAAAGAGATTATATCCCAACACCAGTCGAACGATCATTTAGAATGTATAATCGACTGGAGGGGCAACCTAGAGATCCCGGTCCCCAAGCTAATGATAGAGATGCAGAGATACAATTACTATTACTAAGGCAACAAAATATTTTGTTGAAAGAGTTATTCATTAAATCCAATGATCATTAAGATGTCGACCGCGTTGAGGCAATTTGGTTTGGCACGTAACTTTGGTGGCAACTCCCGGGTTGTCCACTCCACACATTATAGCCCCTTGGATGAGAGACACTCTCGTGCAATGTATAGGGATAATCAAGGAGGTAGGGAACCCGACAGGAACATGAAGACCGGTCCACCAGACAAGAGTCTAGAAGAGAAGCCTCCTCCAGGCCAAGTGAAGCTAGGCTAAGATGATCGTTCGACTGGTAGTAAAGGAGAGAGAAAGACTCCACATCAGAGAGCATACTTTGGAATGCAAAGCCGACCGAGAAGAAGAGTTAAAAAGAAAGTTAGAGGAGCTCCAAGCTTGACTAGATAGAATGGATGACAGGAAAGGGTTGGTTACAAGATATAAATACTCCTTACCATTCTTGGATGAGATAATACGAGAATCCCTCCCAAGACGTCTGGCATACATCTCATTTTGACTCTTATGATGGAAGCTCAGATCTATGGGAAGTACCTTGATGCTAAGTATCGAAATTATAGATAAAATTTAGCAAGAGTACTAGAAGTTGATCTTCGCAAGGGTGCAGGCTCAAATTAGTTTAGAGGATATAAGAAAGGAGACATAAGATGTTTTGATCAACTTCTAGACCTCTTCTTGAACAAATTTGGGAGCCAATAGAGGATTCCAAATACAAAGACTCACTTGCTTACTCTTAAGCAAAGGCTAGAAGAATTCCTTCTTGACTACGTGGATCGGTTCAAGAAGGAAACCATTAGGATTTAAGGAGTGATCGAAGATATGCAAATCATGGCATTCTAAAGTGGAGTTAAGCCTGAAAAGTTCTCATTTGATCTTAATTTGAGCTCACCTACCACCCTAAAGCTGTCTCTTATACACCTAGGAGGAATCTAGACCCTCCTAGAGTTTTATACCCACTAAATTGTCAGTCTGAGAGATCCCAATGTGTAACCCTACCAGTCTGATCAAGTGGCACGGGGCTGTCTCTTATACACATCTAGATGTGTATAAGATTGGTACACCTATTAGCACCTCATCCAATACTTGCTAAAGATGAAGAAACTGTCTCTTATACACATCATTTTGTATAAAGGCAGCCACTAATACATAAGCAATTCATAAAAGGGATGGATGGAGGAAGATCTCCTCAACGCCAACTGCAAAATCTGGACAAAGAAGATCGAGGCCCGCCTTGAGGTGAAAGAGTTGCAGGTCTGGAAAACTAAGGGTGAATCATCATTCATATTATTTTTGGGAGAGCAACAAATGGTGACTCCGCATCATCCCGCAAGGCCTATGCTCGTTAGATCAACTTGATCCAATCTAGCATGAAGAAACCTAGGATGTGCCAAGACATAATATTCACTGTGGAGGTAGGAGGCTCAAGTGATTCACCCTCATAGCGATCCCTTGGTAGTGACCTTACCCGTTGCAAATTGTGATGTAAGGAGAACATTGATTGATAATGGAAGTTCCTCAAATATTCTTTTTTATAAAGCTTTCAAACAGATAAAGTTGGAGAGAAAGACTTGAA
The DNA here is from genome assembly GCA_025175665.1 of Cinchona pubescens. Taxonomy (NCBI): domain Eukaryota; kingdom Viridiplantae; phylum Streptophyta; class Magnoliopsida; order Gentianales; family Rubiaceae; genus Cinchona; species Cinchona pubescens. The sequence goes on along the minus strand of JANKKI010000097.1, from coordinate 75,869 downwards.
ATCTGTGACTTCACCTTTAGTTGGGTTTGCAGGAGAAGTGGTTGAACCCCTTGGATACATTACTCTTCCTATCATGTTTGGGACACCCCCTCTAGATGTTTGACTCATGATTGATTTTGTAGTCGCCAAGGCCTCTTCACCTTACAACGTGATAAGTTCATAATTGTACTATATGTTACGTGTCAATTACCACGTTTCTGTGTTGGAAGCAAGATTTGAGTTATTATTGAGCTTAATTTGGTTATTCTTAGTTTTTGTATGATTAAAGTGAAAAATATGGAAAAAGATGAAAGAACATGCTAAGGGCGGAACATGCACGAGTATGAAGCCATTTTGGATGCTGTTTCGTATTTTAAGTATAAATTTTGAGTCCAAGCTCCGATTGAGATTATTTCAGATGATTTGGAAATATATTGAAGATTTCTACAACTTTCATGTTTTGAGTTGTCTCTTGTTCTATAGGAATCTTATTCAAAATTGCAAAGTTGGAAAATGTGTACCGGCGAGGAGCGATTCTAACACAGTTTGGTAGATTCAGTATAACTTTCTTATATGGGCTCTAATTGAGGTAATTCAAAATTTTTTGGAAATCTAAGACATAGAGCTACAACTATCGTGTTTTGAGTTTTCCCAAATTTGGTCTGCATCAGGGCCAAAATCAAAGCCAAAAGTGAAGCCTAACGTACATGCACTAGGGTTGTGCAGCGCATGTGCGCTGGCAACTATTTAGCACTGCCTAGCGCGCACATGCGCTCAAAAACCTCAGCGCATGTGCGCGCGAAGCAGCAGAATTGTTTATTTTTGAGTTTTTGATGGATTTCTTCGGCCAGTTGGACTCTTTTTCACCCGATTAACTCTCACGTTCTTATCAGTAGGCATTATTTGTAAACCAAAATACTCATTATAAATACCCCAAGTTGGGGCAGAAAAAGGGATCGACACCTTTATTTTCTTTTGGATAGGGTTTTTAGCAGTAGAAATTCCTCTTTATTCTTTCATGGCACTTTGTGCCTAAACTCTTTTCTTGGTCGAGGGATTTGAAGCCATGGTCAATTCTATAAAGTTGTGAGACTTCTTGTCCTTGAATTGTTCACTTGTTTATCTCAAGTATTGATTATTTTTCTGAGATTAATTTTATGGTTGTTCTTTTTAACTTATTATTGCTGCAGAATACTAAGTTATTAGAATTAATCTACCGCTAGATTATTTTAACTGCGTGTGCTTAATTCAATCTGTGAAGCAACTGAATTTGATAATTACTGGATTTGTGTTATTGAATTTAGGGAATTTAATCATCTAATTGGCATAACCGCATGTGTTTATGTTTAATTAGTCTAATTGTTCTTGTTGATCTTAAGGCTTATCTATTAAAATAATCTTTGGCGTGTGTCTGGGTTAAATTAATAGTTAGGGTTAATTGGATCGCTTGTTGAAAGTTAACCAACTTAGAAAGAAATAAGAATCAATTTTGAATTGGTATTCGTTTGGGTTAATTCTTCAATTAGTGCTTGATATAAAATTGAATTATCTTGTGTGTCGAGGATCGACTAGTGAAATTGCCATGGTGGATATGACCAAAATCAAGACTTTTCTTAATTGAATTCTCTTCAGTTATTTTCTTGTTTTAATTTTTAGTAAAAAAGCATTCAAACTCCCTTTGTTCCAATTTAGCACGAAGATAAACCCCCGTTCTCTGTGGGACGAACTAGACTCACCACTACTACACTAGAGTTGTTAATTTTGGGTGCTTACGACGGCATTGCAACTCGACAGCATAATTTTTGTACACCACAACGTCATTGTTGGTTGACCTACTATTGGAGCACTTGGTGCTATCCTTTCCTCCCATCACATGACAATAAATTCCACCCAACAAAAAATGGAGTAGGCAAGATAAAGGGAGATTAAGTCGTAGCAAGGCAATGCTATATAACTTCTTTAAAATTGAAAGGGATTGAAGTAGTTACTAGTTGAAATATTCAACTCTTGGAAGAAAAAATGGAGGTCAACCCAATGGGAGAATCCATTGAAGAACTTGAGAATGTGCTGTTAGATGAAAATGATCCTTGCAAAGTTGTGAAAGTGGAAAAGTCCTTCTCGGGGACATCAAGGAAGACCTCATTTCTTTGCTCAGGGAATTCAAAGATCTCTTTGCTTGGGATCTCTCAGACATGGTAGGGATTGACCCTAATATCTCTATGCATTCTCTCAATGTAGATTCGAGTTTCAAACCTATCATCTAGAACAAAAGAAATTTTGGAAGGGAAGAAGCCAAGCGGAAGAGGTGGAAGTAAACAATCTCTTGGATGCCAAGATATCATAGAAGAAATCCAATACCTCGAATGGCTTAGCAATGTAGTCATCATTTTGAACAGCATCAGGGGCTAAGTGGAGGATGTGTGTAGACTTCACAATCTTGAACAAGGATTGCCCCAAGGATTGTTATGCTACACCTTCCATAGATATTGTGGTAGACTTCACCTCTGGGTCTAAGTTTATGTCTTTTTTGGAAGCATACAAAAGGTATTACCAAATCCTTTTGAATCCCAAGGATAGGGTAAAAATCACCTTCATCACCGATTCCAGCACTTATTGCTTCAGGATAATGCCCTTTGGTTTGAAAAATACCGGAGTCACTTACCAAATAATGGTCGATAGAATGTTTGCAAATCAATAGAGGAGGAATATGGAAGCTTTCATAGATGATATGCTTGTCAAGAGAAAGTTGAAAAAAGACCTTGTGTAGGACTTCTAAGAAACCTTCATTATCATGAGAAAGTTTAAGATGAGGCTAAACCCAAAAAAAATGTGCTTTCAGAGTTTCCGGGGAAAAGTTTTTAGGTTTCATGGTAACTCAAAGAGGGATTGAAATTAAAGTCAAAAAAATCAAGGTCATTCAAGACATGGAACCTCCCAAGGGAATCAAGGAAGTGTAAAGCTTACGGGGCGACTTGCCGCCTTAAGTCATTTCTTATCCATGTTTGGAGATAGAAATTTTTCTTTTTTTCAAAGCCTTAAGAAATTCCAAAAATTTTCAACAGATGAAGGAATGCCAAAAATCATTTGAGGAGTTGAAGAAATACTTAACTTCTCCCCTACTCTTAACTAAGCCCAAACTTAGTGAGACTCTTTACTTATACTTGGCTTGTTCATCTGCGGCGGTGAGCACCGTTCTTATCGAAGAAGTAGATAAGGTCCAAAAGTCGGTATACTATGCGAGTAAAGTGCTAAGTGATCCAGAGACACGGTATCCTACCATTGAAAGATTGGCTTTAGCTTTGGTGATGGCAGAGAGAAAGCTCAGGCCCTATTTCAGAGAGTCATCCAATTATAGTTCTTACCAATCATCAATTCAAGTCCGTTCTCTTTAAACCCAAAGTCTCAGAGAGAGAGTTGGTAAAATGGTCCATTGAGTTAAGTGAGTGTGACATCCACTTCTAACCAAGGGCGGCAATCAAAACACAAGCTTTAGTCGATTTCATTTTAGAAGGAATGGAAGTGGAGAACTTAGAAGATCCAAGTAAGGAGAAAATTCAAGAGGTGACTACCCCCTCCGGGGGGCAAATCATGGACTTATCTCTATGGAAAATGCATGTGGATGGAGCGAGCAATGGTGAAGGGTGTAGGATAAGTATTTTTCTTACATCTCCAGAGGGATTCAAGACAAGCTACGTCTTAAGGTTTGAATTTCAAACGAGTAATAAAGAAACCGAGTATGAAGCCTTAGTTTCCGAACTTAAGCTAGCTAAAGAGTTGAAGGTTAAAAGCTTGTTGGTAAACATAAACTCAAACCTTGTGGTTCAACAAGTCTAAGGAGAGTGTGAAGCAAGGGAGTCAACCCTACAATTTTACTTAACCAAGGTGAAGGACTAGATCTCATACTTTGTAAAATTTGACAGATTGTTCTATGCCAAGACTTGGGCATAGAACATTATTTCCCCTCAGTAAGCCATCCTCAAAGCAATGGCTTGGTCAAAGTGACTAATCGCACCATTCTTGAAGGCATTAAGAAAAGGCTTGATAATTCTAAGGGTAAATGGGTTAAAGAGCTCCCAAGTGTTTTGTAGTCATACCACACCACCTACAAGAATGCAACCGGAGATACTCCTTTCAACCTCACTTTTAGAACTGAAGCATTTATACCTATGAAAATTGGTATGCCAGGTTTTTGTGTCTACAACCTTAACTTGGAGAAAAATGAAGAAGGGTTAATGTCTAACCTTGACTTACTTGAGGAGGAAAGGGATAAGGCGTACTTCAAAATGCAAGCAGACAAGCAAAGGGTTGCTTGCTACTACAACCGACAAGTTCGAGATAGGAGATTCCGAGTAGGAGATTGGGTTACAAAAAAGGCAGAGTTGAGCCAACCTTAATCTTGTAGGAAGAGCTCACCAAATTGGGAATTCATTACAAGGTAGTTGAAGCATACTGTAACGGTACCTACAAGTTGAAGACCAAGGATGGGAAGCTCTTGCCTCGTACTTGGAATGTCCAAAACTTGAAAAAAGTTCTACTTTTAAACTTTCTTCACTTTGCCTCTATTTTTTGAAATTTCCTAAGTCAAGCAATGCCTTCGGAGGTGAAATAAGCTTGTGCAACTTGTAAATATTCGCTTTTGCTATCAATGAAAATTTTTATGTCTTTCGCCTACATAATGGATCAATATTTTTCTTAGAATAGCAATCTTACCCTCTACCCAACCTCCAAGTACAAAATATCCTCCGGATACCAAGACTCTCCGGGGTCACTTATTCCCTCTGCGGGATACCATGACTTATCGGGGTCACTTGTTCCCTCTGGAGAACATCCTCTGTGATAGCACAACTCTCCATGGTCACTTATTCCCTGCGAGGAACAAAATTAAATACCACTATCTGGAGTTGGCATAACCCCTTTGGGGCCAAAAAATAGGAAAACTTATCGTTGGAGAAGTAGTTCCTTGGTTAAGTATGCTCAAAAGAACGACCATAACCCTTTCGGGAGTGAAGAAGAAAAATTTGCCTAGGAGATTTGTGAAGGTAACTTAGTATGAATACTAAGGTTATACTTAGGAAAGATGTCTATAAGAGATGAGTTATTCATCTAGAGTGAATCCCAGTTATTGGATTTCTTCTAGATAGCAGTATCCTCAATTTTGTATACTTCCACAGGGAATAAGTAGATGTGTAGGCCGCTAGACAGTGATACTAGTGAGTGCCTACACATGACCCTCTGGGGCCAAAAGTAAATTTTTCCTTGGAGAAGTAATTCCTTGATTAAAAAAATTCAAAAGAGCAACTATAGCCCTTCGAGGGTGAGAAGAAAATTTTCCTAAGAGATTTGCACCTAAAAAAACCTTAGTAACAATACTAAGACTTTACTTGGGATATTTGTGCCTAGGACAACCCTTCTGGGGGTGAAAATAAACTCCTCCTTGAAGACATAATTCCTTAACGGTTAAGTATGCCACCATCGTCCCTTCGGGAACGAAGATAAATTTTTCATATAAGAGTTACGCCTATGGTTACTTTGGTTCGGTGTTAGAGCCATGGTTTACCCTCCGGGGGTGAGAAACATATTTACTTGTGCATAGCAATGATTTGTAATCATTCCTTCAGGAGTTAAATATTTCTTAAAAGAAGCTAAGTATTCCTTCTGTCTCTTATAGGCCAAGAAAAAGGAAAAAAATAAACGCACAAACTATCAAAGGAAGTGTGATATCATATAACAAAAGAAAAGCATAGTGTCGTGGAATGGGTACAAGAGATGGCCCTAACTCAAAACCAAGCAACAAATGAAAACAACGTAAGTACTAAGGAAAACAAGTAACTTGATACTAGTCGAAGGTGGAGCTCGTATATACAAGACACCCAAGCTCCAAGTCTCAAAAAAGGAAAGTAGCTAAGCTAGCGGTGTGGCAGGATTGCTTATCTAGACTCCCTCCTTCTCTTCGCCAACCTTTGAGGCCAAAGTAGCATCCCTTGTATTATCTCTAATTGATACTACTCCATCCTCAATTGGAGCCCCTGATGTGCTAGGGTGAAAAGGGGAAGGAGGAACAAGGCCTTGAAGCAAGTTTAGATACTTCTTCTTCACGTAGGATAAGGCCCGATCATAACCTTTGTTGAAATACCCCATGCTGTGGTCTTCTATCAATTCCTCAAACTCTGGGCTAGCATGGTAATCTACCAAATGTTTCTCCAAGCGATCTTGATAGTCTTGGGAATCAAGAAAGTCAAATATCGCCACATCTTTGCTCCTTTTCCCCTTGGCTCTAAGCACTTTTTTGTGTAAAATTTGAAGCTTTTTCATCTCTCCCTTATGAGAGTCTTGAATCTTTGTGTTCTCATATTTTAACTTAGCGTTTTCTTCAATATGCTTCTTGTTATGCTCAGAGGCAACACACAAAGCCTTGAATTGTTTTTCTTTTCCCGCCATCTTTTCTTTGACCTTAAGCTCCAAGTTTGAATCTTCTTATTTTTTGCTAGATGATATTCTTGAGCTTGATGCAAATGGTAGTGGAGATTTCCAATCTAAGATCAAAGAGGAAAAGAATGTTAGTCCTAATTATAAGAAAAATAACTTAGAAGTTATTGCAAAAATAAAAGTATAACTTACTTGAGCAATATACTTGAACATTGCATCAGAATTCGCAATACAAGTAGAGCTCAAGGATTTTCCAATCCTTTCTGCCACTCTTTAGGCAATGCCAGTGCCTCAACCAAAAGACAACTTACATCCTCTAAAGCAGAATTCTTGTAGACTTCCCAAGAAGGGGCGTAGATCACGAATGTAGAGGAGGAACTTCCAATATGAGCAGAAGATTGAATTTGAGGTGGACTTGGGACAGGAGCTATTTGGATAGAGACCACTTGGATTACAACTTCAACTTGAGACGAAGGTGATGGAGCAGGCTCAATACGAAGTGTGGTTTTTTTATTTGGTAAAGGTTGGGGGAGAACCTCTTGAGGTGGTCTCTTTGATTCTTATAACCACCCTAGCCTCAGTAGTGACATCCTTAGGTGGGTGAGATGAACCTTGATATATAACTTGTCTCCGCTTCAAAGCACACTCACAAATAGCATCTTCGATGGCTTTCACTAGAAAATCAAAGAACAAGTTCAGTTCAAGGCAAAAGTAATACTCCAGTTATATGCAAAGAAGAGAAGCATGTCTCTTATACACATCTAGATGTGTATAAGAGACAGATCATAACACCCACAACCATAGTACCCAAACAGGCGGGACTCGATCTCGCTGATATTAAAACTTACTCATTAACCACTACTTGCAATGGGAGTTTTTCAGCTCTCATAAGTTTAGAAAGATGATTACTCTCATGAGCTCTAAGAGTAACAAGCTTGTTAGCTTGGGAAGCTTGCAAGTCATAGTTCCATGTGGGAAAATTCCAACCGGGTCGCCTTTGGATCAAAAAATAATTACTCCTCCAATTATCAACCTTGGGGCACAAATCTTCAACTAGTTTTAAGTTAGTCTTCTATAACCAATAGACACCCCATCTCTCTTTTTTGCCCCATGAAGAGTTTTCTTCAAAGTGGCGATTGAAGGTTTTACATGAATACTTGCACAAGTAATAAGATATGCATTGATGTTTCTGATAGAGCTAGCATATAGTTGTCCAATCTTGATTTGATAAGTGACAAAAACTCTTGGAAAAAATGGGTAATGGGAACCTCAAGCCCGCCTTCAGTTGCACAGATAGATGCGAGATGTTTCTTGAGAAATTCATGCAAGGTCGATTTTCGGGTGGCACCTTCAATTTAAAGCAGTCGGGAATATGAAACAACTCCACCCATTTTCTAAGTAAACCATGTCAACAATCAAGGAAGGTAATTGAGAGTAGACGTAATCAAAGTCCTTCATAGAACCCTTGGCTTCTCTTTTTTCTTTTTATCGAAGAGAAACTAAAGGTTCTTACCATTTCTTTTGTGAGGGAATAGCAGCAACATCATCAATAGCATTTTCTTGCTTGTCTTCATCAAAGGAGCACTCACTAGTATCATCTTGCTCATTTTCGGCTAAGGAATCTTCATTAGTTTTCTCTTGCTCCAGTTGAGAGGCAATTCCTTCACTAGTGTCCCCTTGCTCATGTTCATTCATGGAGTCTTCACTAATACCCTCATGCTCACTTTCATCAGTGTCCTCTTCGCTAGAGATTTTTTGCTTGAGATCACTCACATACTCAAATTGGACCAAGCGATTATCAACGAGTGCAATCATGGAGTGACGTTCTTTAACCCTATACAAAATTGGACCAAGCGATTATCAACGAGTGCAATCATGGAGTGATGTTCTTTAACCCTATACAAATATGAATGTTCAGGTGCATGAGGTATTGGTACGGCACAAATTCACCCTTACTTTGGAAGATGAAGTACCTCCAAATAGCGGCCTACCCATGAATAAATTCTACCAAAGTTTACTTGGTCTAGATCCATTGATTAAATAATCTACTTCCTCTTCGTGAGACATATTATCAACATCATTATTTAAGCCTCGAAACCATACACAACTCATCAACACCTTGGTCTCGTGCACAAATATTTTCACAGACAACATTGGAAAAGTTTGATTCAAGTGTTCCACACAAAGGATTTGTTTCTACCAATACCTCAGTAAACTTCGAGCCAACGTCTTCTGCTGGGATAGGAGGTGCAAAGGAGTCACCATCAACCAAGGAATCAATGGGGCATAATTTTTGAATTAAGTTTGCTTCCTTAAAAAATTTTCTTTTGTTTCGAATGGCAAATTCTTCATTTTTCACAACCATATTTTCCTTTTTCTTGGCCTATGCTAGTAAGCATAGGATGGTGTGGATAGCGGCATTTGTATTCACTTCATCAATGGTTGCCTTGGAGACAGCTTGGAAGTTGTCAATAATAGTTGTGAAGCCTTCCTCAATGCCGTGGATGGTTGAGAGTGAGCTATCCTTGACTATGGCCTTGTCCTTTTTACCTCATGCAACCGCAAAACCCCTTTCATGGGTGTATGATGTTACCGTCAAATTCACTCCTCTACACATCCCCAACTGCTGGATTCTGAAGATTAATAGCCACGCCTTCATTCATATTGACTATGTTGTTTTCCTCGGGCATATGATTTTCATCGGTGGCAGCCATGGTGGAGTTCGTTCAAAGTAGTCGATTGGTAGAGTTTTGGGCATTAGTAGAAGCCACTCTCTAACTAGCAGGGTGCAAAGTTGAACAAGATTCCATAGCAGCTCCATTTGGTTTCATAAGTGATGTCCACGTTAGAATGCTGTTGATTCTTGTTTAAATTCCCTTTGCTAATCTCTACCAAAATTTTATTATTAGAGTCTTGCATAGTAGAATTTTCCAGCCAAGGGTCTACATATTTGAGCTCTAATGGATTCAAAGTGCAGAAGTTCAAAGATGATGTGAGATGCAATGTTATGTGCACACGGGGTGTTTGACAAAATAATAAAGAGAAAATAAGAAGAAGTAAAGGGAAAGAATAAAAGTGTACTTACTTGGAATGAAAATCCGGTGTAGTGGAAATGAGTGTTGAAGTAGGGTAAGGAGTTATGATAAGGGTACTATGATGCTTGAGGACTATGATGGGGTGCTATGGTAGGAGGTGCTGGATACTATGGTAGGGGGTGGAGTAGGATACTTAAATACTATGGTGTGTTTGGGTACTATGGTTGTGAGTGTTAGATACTATGGTATGCTGGATACTACAGTAGGATACTATGGTATTTTGGATACTATTGTATGTTCAGATACTATGGTATGTTTGGATACTATGGTATATTTGGATGCTATGGTGTGTTGAGGTTGGGTCCTGAACACTTGGTTCCCCCTACCAAATTTTTGGAAAAATGCTTCTTTGGTGGCCTACTCAACAAGATTTTCCAAACAAATGGTGAAATAGTAGAAGTTCAAAAATTTTCCCTCCGAGGACAATTCAAAATTCAAAATTTGGCTCCAGTCAAAATCCTATCAGCTCCGACCAAGATACAAATCAAAAACCACTAAGTTACTCTCAACTCTCCAGATAAACTCGAATTAAGAGTGGCGGACAAGTGATGACATATAAACATATCACCCAATAGTTCACGGACACATGACTATATGGCTAAAATAGTTAATTAAGACTAAGGGCATCTTCATAATTTTTGACATGAACTCAATCCAACAAAAATAGAAGCCTCATGGGCCAAAGAATTAGGTAAAATCCCATAAGTCATCCAAATCCATCCAGGACCACTATAAATAGTTAATCTTCAAGGTTAGTTTACACTTACACACAAGAACATAACTCTCATTTGCAAGATTCTTTCCATTCTTAGCTTTCACTTTGCTCCCTAATTCCCTTCTATCGGCAAATTCTGACTTGAGTGTTGGAACCTCTCTTGGGGGACAAAGCCCTGTCGTTCTTGTTCTTGTTAAAGGTTATCGCATCGTGGGTTCGAAGCGTCAATACCTTTGCTTTGGAGCATTTTTGTAATTGGCTTTTGGACTTTAATTTTTATACTTTGATGTGAAAATTTTCATGACATCAACAATATCAATAAAAATCCATACTAACAAAACTTGAGTTTGGAAAAAAATTGATTATTTGGGATAATAGGAAGTCAAAGAACTATTAATTGTTGTCCATTTTAACATTCTTTAATTATTTTCTTCTCATTACAAATCTTTAATTGTGCGTTTGAATGAGTAGATTTGGATTGTAAAAAGAATTTTAAATGAGTAAAGTTGAAATAATTTTGAAATAAAATGCAATTAGATGAATTTCAAATTCTACCTTCACTTGTGGCCCTTTGTAGGTGAATTTTAAATTCCAATCAAATTCCTCAATATGTTTGATAACCTATAATATATTTAGATTTGAATTCTAATCCATCCATATCACGAATGATTACATCTCTATAATTAATTGAGGCACAATTAAGAATACATGATAAATATTAGACAACATATACACATAATAATAGGTTTTCACCGGGGTCAACGGGGACACATGCCCCCGGTGCCCCTAGTGTAAATTCGCCAATGCAATGGATCGTGCCAACGTGTGGCTTGAAGGTCTCGGTCGGAAGGTGTTATATTGGGCTGAAGTGGAAGTGTAGATTATGGTACTTAGTGCATCATGTTAGGGATTGATTTTTCAAGTCCATAGCCCAGCCCGGCCAATGAAAAGCTCGGATTGGACCGTCAATCTACAGTTTGACCTGTCAACTTGTTGATTGGATCATTGACCATCCTTATTTTTTAATTTTTTATTTTCAGCATTTTAAATTGTTTTTTTTACTAACATTTATGTTTTTGTCTTCTTGGACTAATAAATAATAATTTGTAGTAATAAGTAATAAATTGGCCTAATAATTACTAATTTATACTAATAAGTAATAAATTAGACTAATTTATAGTAATAAATTGGACTAATTTGTAGTAATAAGTAATACTAACATTTATGCACTTTTCCTTTTAGACAAATAAGTACTAAATTGAACTAATAAATAACAATTTTGTATAAAATTTGTAATATCTTGTACTTATTTGTCTGGACTGAGTTAAAGTTAAACATTTTACAATTTTCTAATTATTATTAATAATTTACCTAATCTTATACACATCTGTACTAATAAGTAATAAAAATGAAGTACTAATTAATAATATGTAATTTAGAATAATAAGTAATAACTTAAAATATTAAATAATAACATGGTCTAATAAGTAATAACTTGATTCTTTAGTTATAACATATACCGATAAGTAATGAAAAATAAAGTACTAATTAATAATAACTTTAAATAATATTATAATAGGTAATAATTTGGGCTATTTTTGAATAATACGTAAGAACTTAGACTATTAAATATTAATTTAAAATAAAAAAGTAATAACTTGATATAATTTCAACTAATCGAATGCCCATTAACTTGTAGGCCAGGTCGGGTTGGAACAACATGTCCTGTAGCGAGCCTGACATTGGGCCTGGGTCTGGCCTAATATATTTCATTCTAGCCCGCCCGCCCACCCGCCTCGTCCTTTGAGAAGTGAAAACCAGCTAGACGTTGGCTTGGCCAGCCCCTTGCCATCTCTACATACACATATAACTTGACCATACAAATTTCATCACAAAAAACAAAGAACAAAACTTGACTATATATAATATATGTACATGAATACATGAATGTGTGCATGTGTATTCATTTATATTTTGGACACATTCTTAAGTGGAATGGATTCACATATAGTACAATGGATACGATATATTAATTTTAGAATTTTCCTTGCAATTTTGTGGATTAGTGATTTAAATGAAATTTTGGTATCGAAGTTGTACTCCAAAAAGGAATATTTTACAAACTGGTTACAAGAATCTAACTTAAATATAGGAGGCTGGTAGACATTGTTGGCCCAATAAGAAACCTAAGAGGGGGGTGGATTAGGTTATTTCAAAAACAATCCTTTTGATGTGCTTAATAAGAAATGCAAACTTTATGCACCAAATAAAAAACTTAAGCACAAATGAATACAAAAAATATTCAACAATTTAAGCTTAAAGAACAAATTTTTCTTAGAAGATTGAGATTAAGAGTATCAAACCAAACTCCCAAGCTTCTCAAGCTTGGAGCTTACAACCACAAAGAGTTTCTTACAAGGCAACTACCAAGTTCTTAACTTGAAGTTTAGCCACTAAATGTCTCTTCAAAGTAGAAGAGACAATAACCTCTTGTACACAAATGAGGATCACTCTTGCTCACGCTAATTTCCTTTAGTTGAACCTAGAGTTTTACACTCACAACCTCCCTTTGTTACAATTGTTATCTCTCCACTCTTACACTTGAAGAGCTCTTACACTCCTAAGCTCTTTTCACAAAACTACCTACACTATTACAACACTTGTACCCACTATTTCTCCCAAATAGCCCAAGAATTACTTGTAATCAATGTAGAAGTCTCTCCTATTTAATTGAGGCTAAGGGTATTTATAGTTGTCCATAATCTGCTTCTAACAACTTTCCAACGGCTATTTTCTGCTTACTGGAAAACTAGCCGTTGGACCTTTCAGACTGCCGATGCATCGCAAGTATGCGTTTGAACGAACTAGCCGTTGGACCGTTCGGACGGTCGCTGCTAAACCCTGCTTCCGACGTTGCGTCAATTCTCTGAGGGTATTCGTTCGGACGCCCGAGGAAGTGTCCGAACGTGCTTCCGGTCGATGCAATGTCTTCTAGAAATATGGTCAGACGCTATTCTTCGTTCGAGACGGCTTTAGGTTCTTTGTGTCAGACGATTATCATCGTCCGAATTGTTTTCCTTTCGGACAATCATCAACGTCCGTAACTCCCTATTTTTCTGCACACTTGTTTTCAAACTGTTAGTGCCATTTGGTCATCATCAAAACATGATTATCATAACTGGGGTTCAACGGACATAACTTCAAACCAAGGGCATTATTTTTAGTCAGATTATAATTACTGAATATGTAGTACTATTTGATATGTGGTACGGGTATCAATGCTCCAAAGCAACACTTTTTTAAACAAATACATATAATTGGTTATTATAGGCAATTAATTTATAAAATTATGTTTCTTGGAGATTAAAATCGGATTTGTGTATATGAACATTATATTTCTTTTCTTTTTTGAAATTATAATAGTATTTTATTATTGCTAGAACTTTTTATTTTAAGGGGAAAAAAAAAGATGAAAGAATGATCTAATCGTAGAGAGAATCGAAGAAAGAGAGAGGAATTTGAGTGAGAAGGATTTGATTTAGATTAGAATTAAAAAAAAAAAGAAGAAAATAAAATTTAGTTGCAGAGAAGGCTTGTCAGGAGGAAGAAGAAGATGGGATTTGACAAAAGTTTTAGAAATTATATTTTAACCCCCAAAGTTTTATACAACTTTTACAAACTTATGTAAAATATTGACAAACTGTAATGATTGAGTCCTTTTAAGGACTGGTAAATGTTGGCATAAACTCGTTGATTAGTCAAATCTACTCTATTAGTCACATCTAGATGTGTATAAGAAATGGCCCTTACAGTTTGTCAATATTTTACATAAGTCCCTAAAAGTTTCTATAGATGACCAATTGACCCTTAGAATTTTAAATGAAGTTCATATTTAACCCCAAAAGGTTCTATAGAATATATAGAAACCCCTAATGGCTTTGTGAAATGACCAAAATACAGGTCAAGTGTGTTAAAAATTACATAAAAGCCCAAATTAGTTTTTCAAAGTTACGAAAAGATCCCGAATGGATTTCTAAGTTTGTAAACTATTCTAAAATGTTTTGTTTAACTCAAATGGAGTCCAAAATTTTTTTCAAATATTATAAATGAGTTTTATTAATCATAGTAAGTTTTATAAGGTATAATAATGACGTCAAAGTACTTTTATTTAGTACAAGAAAACTGTATGATATTATAGTAAATATTATCTTTGCGAATATTAGACATTTATAGATGTTTGGAAAGGTTGAGTATTTAGGGAATTGTTATAGGATATTTAAGTAAATACCAAACATGTACTAAGTGATAGAAACGTGCATTTTTTATAGCAAATACTAAAAAGGAGCAAGTACAAGAGTAAATAATCGTGATTCTTTAGCATACTGAGGTAGGTGGTGCTTACCCTCTGATTTGTAAATTGTTTACGAACCCATATATTTTCTTAAATGGTTTTATGAATTTGCATGTTTTTCTGAATTGTTTATGAAATGTGTTTTACGAAATAATTATTTGATTATGAAAATTTGGATCATATATGGCTATTTGACTTGCTTGATTTTTAAATTATAGAAACATGATATATGCATGATTTTTGATATGTATGAAATGCATGTGACGAATCGGTAAATATTAATGGACAAAGGCTCTAAACGCATATGAAATAGTCGGTAGGGATTATAGTCCTGATTTATACTAATATATTGGTATACTGATAAACGATAAACGATATGCGATAGGTCAAGTGGTTCCATGGAAATTTTCTTGACAACCTTTTCTAGTGAGGTCCATCACTAGGCTGAGTACTCAGAGTCGATGAAAGCATGTATTTTTTTGAGCCTCTAAGAAAGTGTACATTATTTGGAAATGTAATTTGTGATTAGTCATAGATTATTTGAAAAGTATATGTTATATGATTTGATATAGATAAATGATACATAAATTTCGAAATGCAAGTTGAATTACGTGACTATATGTAATAAAAATGATATACGATTTAAAAGATAATTTTGATAAAAGCATATGCGTGTGAATGTATGACTTGTCTTTGCAAAATGTATGTGCATGTAACTGCATGATCCAACAGGGTGTAAGTGTTATCTACTCTTAGGCGATTTTTCAGTCACCCCATTCCTTATATTTTTGTATAGACGATGAGTACGAGTACGTCATCATAGAGGATGAAGCATAGACGCACTCGGACAAAGAAGATTGTTATTTAGTAATAGGATTCTACTATAGTTATTTGATTTTGAATAGTCCATCTATTGGAATAAGTAGAGCATGTGTGCTCGTGACACTATATATATTTTTTTTTTTTTATGATTTTTTATTTGAATAAGTACCGCATTAAATAGGATATCATTTGTAAGTAGACACCTATTTTTGCTGCGTAATTTATATTTGAAATTACTATATATAAATGATATCTTGTATTCATGGGAGTACGGTACGGCGAATGACACGTGCCTGATTAATGTGGGTTAGGAGCGTGACACTAGGCGAGGTTGAACAGAATTGAGAAGACCGAAAGAACACCATTCAATTGGAGAATTATTTCAAGATTCTAAAACTGATGACATGCACATGAGGTAAGTCTCTACTGCAAATCACCTACTAATTAATATTACATGGTCAGCAAATATGTTAAAACGGAAAGGTTAATTAATTTGTAGAAAAAGTAATTTGAAGCGGACATTCAACTTCTAGTTTTTCTTTTTCTGAAAAAAAGACGATGTGGACGGCGAAAAGTTGCTACAGAGAGGTGGTTGAACAATTCCTATATTATTTTTGTTCAACTTCAAAAGAAGTTTGAATTGAAAATTAGAACTAGATATGGCTGTTGAATTCAATTCAACTCTTTCAAATGGTCATTTACATCTTTTCGCCTATCCGGATACATACCCTTTAAACAGGTTGGAAAGATGCACTTCGCTGCATATAACATTTGCTTAGAGTTGGACCTTTTCTATTAGTACTTTATTCTTTTTGTCTTTTCTACTTGGGCTTAGTTCTCGTTACTCTACAGCTTATTCAAAGCTGTTTATCATTTTTTTTCTAATTTGAAAAACAACTTTTTAAAATGATTTTTGTCTCTTATACACATCTAATAAAAAAAAACTTTTTTAAAACTCATGCATAATTGTTTTACAAAATCAACTTATGCACCTAGTTTTAAAAAAAAGCTTTTTTATTTTTTTAAAAAGTAAATTATAACTTTTCATAAACAGATGAAAACAAGGCCATACGTATTTTTGAATTTTATTTCGTCTGTCCACCGTGATCAAATGCGTTGAAATGTGATATCCATCAAGTTTGTCAAGGAGATTAAACTAATGAAGTAGTCTTTATCTTTATTATATTTTTTTTTTTTTTTTGAAGTTCGTTTGGTTTGGTCTGCAACCATTAATTAATTTAATACGAGTGTATTATCTGAAATATGAAGTGGTCCTAATTAAACTCTTAACCTTGTTTTGCTAGGAATTTTCTTGAACGTGATTGAGATTATTTGAAAAGCTTGGTCCTCAAGCAATGTTGCCTTTTACTTGGGATTCTGAAAGTCTAAATCTAGGAGATTGCACATGAGTTCTCCGACAGAAAATTACAAAATTCATTGGTGATGGTCATCTCCAGTGACGTGGAGGCTTACATATTAGATCTTTCATACTAGTAATTTCGACGCTGTACTTCGTTCGGATTAATATTGGTCAAGCATTTGATTAGGTCTATTATACTCAAGTTTTAACTAGAGAAAGTCTTCTTCTTTTGCTTTTCGAATCCTAAAAGTAAAAACTTAGAAGGTATTTGGTTTATAAGTACGAGAGAAAATAATAAAAATCAAAATTAATAATATTTATAGATGTTATTTGGATAATTACTATAGAAATAATTTTATGAAAATTGAAAATGCACTTTCATTCTTTATTTATGACTTGAATTTTAAATTTATTAATTTATCAATATAATGAAACCCATTTTTTATTAACTAGAGAGAGTGTTAAAAGATCACGATTTGGTCAAGCTTGTCTTATACTTTGAAGCATTTACCTAACACGAAAAGCCTCGTATGGTCCAAGTTCATGAACGGTCTTTTCTCCTTCGCCACATGATAATTTAGATTTATGACATCATTTGATCTACTTGAAGAATGAACTTGTTTTAATGCCCCATCCGGATACTACTCTATATATTTGTAAATTTCTTTTAATGGGTCACGAAAGCTTAAAAGATTGGGGTACTCATGTGTAAAACTCTCCTATTCCCAAAAAAAAAAAAAAAAAAAAAAAATCCCCCAATTAAATCGACATGGGGTACAAGAAAATCATACAACTAGATGTGTTGTTCAAGAGAATTTGGAAAGGACAACTTTTATACAATAATAGAAGTTATGCCCATGATTTTGGGTCCTACACTAGCAATGAAACTAAAAGAAATGCATAAATTATGAGTTATTGAGTACAATATGTGGATTTTTATTGTCAAGATAAAAACTATAAAAAGAAAAAAAAAAAAGTGAATCAACACTTGTCTGTTAATTTTATTCAATATGTAGTAATTACCGGGATAACGCTTAGTAACATTTGAGAACCAATTAGAGTCTTTTATTTAGAGTGTCAGGCCAATTATTCCGAAAAATACAAATCATTAATTCTTTTTTAGAAAATTGGACCATTCACTTCAAATTGACACCTCTTATTACACTTTAGAAACAATAAGTTGGTAAATCTGATAGTATTACTGAACAAAACAAAATTTTCCTTGTGAAGCATTAAATTTAAAGGTCTTCGTTACATAGGTGGTGGAGGTATTTGCATTGTCATTCGTGAATTTCTTATGATTATCATACTTTTATTTATTTGTCTAGAAATTTCAATGGAAGCTAAACGTTTGGGTGAGTCTACTCATACGTATGCAATGTAGTCAATCAATTGGTGAGGAGTGCCATAAAATTCACCATTTTCGTGTTCTCCCCAGGAAAATACTAGTTTCACGATGCACTCATATACTTATTTAACTATTAACATCCACCAAACTACATAGATTTTTTACATTTCTTCCCATTACTAGACTAGCACAAACTCGAGAAGATAGTATGGATTAAGAGAACGTTATTGTTTTTTGGTAATATAATAAAGTTCAGATTAGGTTGCTCTATATTTCAAGAAAACAAAACATCTTTCGCCAGGGACTTATAATTGTTCTGTTTGCCAACAAAGAAGTTGATCTTAGAGAGATTTGAACATAGCTGCTCGCAAGCAAAATATTCAAACCTTACCTACTTGTTGGCAGATCCACAAGCACCTTGTTGTACTCACTAGTAACTGCTCATAAAACTAATGAAACTTAATATAGAACAAGTCAATTATGTCATAATACTTTATTAAGTAAAATTCGCTAATTAATCTCATCACTCTTGCTTTTAGTACACTTATTCTTAAAGAAAGTAAAAATTAAAATGGATAATTTCACATTTCTCTCCTCATAATGTGACTATGGGAAATATAATTATTAAAAATAGTAGGAAGGTTTGCATAATTATATCAAATCTCGTGAAAGCGGTGTGAAACTATCACAAATTCAAACTATAGATTATGGATGATCAAACTATTTTTAAATTTAACTCTCATTATCTTCAATTTTTTGTTGATAAGTAATTTATAAGAATTCGTCAGTCGCTTGCCCTAGAAGATAACATAATCTTTTCCTAAAGTTTCATTTAAAAAGAAAAAAAAAAAAAAACTGTAGAGTATAATGCTTCGTTCATTTCTTTTTAAGTGTTGTTTAAAGTTTTGACATAGTGATTAAATTATTATTAAATAACCTAAATTTTATGAGAAATGACTTCTGTATGAGATATTATTTTTTTGACTAGTAATAAATTTAGAAAGTTTCAATATTAATTATCTTCCCCATACTATTTTCTCTCTCACCTTGTCTCAAGTTCCTTCATAATGGAATTAAAAAGAAATAAGAACAAAATTAATAAAAAAAAATTAATATTTCATTAAATTTATAAAATGACACTTAAATTAAGATGAATACTAAAATATCCCTTTTAGAAAATCATTTTCTTGTACTTTAAATGCTTGTACAGTACAATACCATGTGTTTTAAAAACTTATATTACAAAAATTTTTAAACTTAAGAAAATGGTTCCCTTATGGGACGGTAGAATTCCCCTATATTTTATCCGTTTCCTTAAACTTTTGTTTTATTTTGGGGGAATTTTACAATCTATTTTAAAGAATTATTTTTTTAATTTTAAAAGTTTATATAATATAAATTTTTAAATCTTTCTTAAAACGAAGAGTAAAATTTTTTTAAATTTTGATGTAGCGTGTCCGTTCCCTTAAACTTTTGTCTAATTTTAAGCGGTAAGAAACTATCTATGTCACAGTTGTTCTACTCTATATGACATTACTAAATGAAATTTTTGTTTCATGTCTCCACTCCAAGTAACATTACTAAATGAAGTTTCAAATTACTTTGGTAAAAGTTGAGCCTTGTCGTCAGAAGTCCATTCCATGCCATCTGTTTCTCTCCTTCCTCACACATCCTCCCCACTTTGTTCTGATTGTTCTGCTTGTCCTCCTATATAAACACTACGGAAGAAAGTAACGTTTGTTCGTCTATTCCGAAGCTGCAAACCATTCTCCAAAAGCCAAAACTGAAAAAAAGCCATTCATCAAACCAAACCAAAAGCAAAAGAAGGACAAAAGGCTTTTCTTTTTCTTCCAAAATTCTGTCTTTTCGTCCCATTCTATTCGGACTGTTTTCAGTTATACTTCACCAACCAAAATTTCCTCTTTTTCTTTTTTCACAATTTCTTGGGTGTTCACATAATCTTTCCTAATTAAGGTAAAATCTTGTTCTCTCCTTCTAACTTATCCCTTTCACATCCTTTCCATTTTCTGTGGTGTATTTTCCTACGCGTGGTTTCCTCAAAAGTATAATGGTGCCTTTTTTGTTCTTTTTTTTTTTCAGAACATTTTGATGAAATGGTATCTGGGTTCTGTTTCTTTTTTCTGAAAGATGTTGTCTTTGGTTGTTTTTGGATTTCATGGGTGGTTTTATGTTATGTGCTCTGTTTTGATTGGATGTACTGAATTGCATGTGATTTGATGTATGCTATAATTAATAATTTTATTGGGCACTTTTGTTTATTTCATGTTTTTTGAGACATGGGAAATGCTACTCCGTTTATTGGGCTAAAGAGCATTTTCTTCAAGAATCTTACAAATAGCAACCTTCTTAAGAGCATTTAATTTTCAGATAATTTGTGTAGGATTTTGGATTTAACCCTTCAAAGTTGTCAAAAGGCACATTTTTAGATGTATAAGATAATTTAGTTTGTGTATTTGTGTGTGAATTAATTTTTCTTGACCAATTCCGATTCTGTTCTGCAGAAAATGCTGTTTAGAAAAAATGTCCTCTTATGGACATTTATGTCCTTATTTCACCCTTCCCAAAAAAGAAGAAGAAGGAAATTCTCCGTTTTAAAGGTAGTCTGAATTGCAAAAACTGTAATTATTTAATCATTTTTTTGAACTTCTCTTAGCAAATTAGTTTCACAATGTCACTGTTATGCATTCTTTTTTATGTTTTCTGTTTTTGATAATATATCCGAGGAGAACTGAATTTGCTGTTCTTATTAGTATCTAATTGTTTTTTATGTGTTTTTGGTACATTTGTTTTGTGTGATTATCAGTAGAATATAGTATTAATAGTTCTTTGATTACAGGAATCCAGGTGTTATATACTGTTAAAAATCCGTCTGAAATTGCATGGGTGCATCATTTTTGCGCCCATTGGCTGCATACTGTGACGTCCAAAATGGATTTGACTCTGTGATTGTGAAATCCATTGGCCTCCCTGAGGATGATGAAGAGAAGACACCAGAGTGCTCTATCGGCTTTAATAGCCATGATTCTGATTCCGAATCATTTCGATTACTCATTCTGGGCAAACTGCAAGCCATTAATTGGTAATGAGACTGAAGAGATGGGTGATAACCAGTCTCATAAACGAAAGAAGGCCATTGTTATAGTGCCACAATGGCCAATCCTAGATTCAGGCAACCCAAAGCATGAAGCTGCTGTAAAGTTGCAGAAAGTCTATAAAAGCTTCCGGACTAGAAGAAAGCTAGCAGACTGCGCTGTTGTAATTGAGCAGAGTTGGTATGTATTTTTGTGAACTGCTAAAATGTCTGCTTAAAGTAATTGATTATTTTGTTGATAATGGAGTTCAAACTTATGATTTTAGGTGGAAGCTATTAGATTTTGCTGAACTCAAGCACAGTTCGATATCATTCTTTGATCTTGATAAACGTGAGAGTGCCATCTCACGCTGGTCAAGAGCAAGAACAAGAGCTGCTAAGGTAGGGAAAGGACTATCAAAGAACGGAAAAGCACAGAAACTTGCATTACAACATTGGCTTGAGGCGGTAAGTAGATCAGTTGCTCACATAGCTTTAAGTTATTTACTCTTCTTTATTTTGAATGTTTGCTCATCTAGAAATTTTCTTGTCTCTGTTGAGCAGATTGATCCTCGACATCGTTATGGACACAATCTGCATTTCTATTATGTCAAATGGTTTCATTCTCAAAGCAAAGAACCTTTCTTCTACTGGTAATTTTCTTGAAGACAGAATATTTTACTTTTGGAAAATAGGAGTATAACAGACTGTTATCTCACCAACATATATATTCAATGACTTCTATCCCTCAAATTCTCCCATGAAATTTTTAAACACTCTCCCCTAGAAGTAAAAAACTCATTCAAAAGTGTTATAAGTAGAGCAAATTTGAATATTTTTTTACTTTGAAAATCAGTCACATGCTACTATTACTCTTTACTTTTTTTGGCAATCACTTATTCTTAGTACATAGTATTTATTGTTTAAATCGTTGAATAACAGGCTGGATATAGGAGAAGGAAAAGAGGTTAATCTTGTTGAGAAATGTCCTCGATCAAAACTTCAGCAGCAGTGCATTAAGTATCTCGGCCCGGTATGTCTTCATTCATTTTCTTATCATTTCCAAACACTTCATCAAAATGTATACGAAATCCTAATTCGTAGTTTTATTTTTCGTATCACAGATGGAAAGAAAGGCTTATGAAGTTGCAGTTGAAGATGGTAAACTCTTCTATAAGCAAACAGGAGAGTTACTTGATACTTCTGAAGAACCCAACGCGAAGTGGATATTCGTTCTCAGTACCACCAGGACAATGTATGCAGGCAAGAAAAAGAAGGGCATGTTTCAGCACTCTAGTTTTCTGGCAGGAGGTGCCACACTAACTGCTGGGAGAGTGGTTGTAGAGAATGGCGTATTAAAGGTATAGATTACAATCAAGCATCTATTGAAAGCTATCTGTTTCAAAGTCAAAGTAGTTAATTAACTCAGAAACATGATTTCCATACTGAACTGGTCTATTAACAATTTTATTGTTGTCAAATTTTTGCAGGCTGTCTGGCCTCACAGTGGCCATTATCGGCCAACGCCAGAAAACTTTCAAGACTTCATTTCATTTCTGAGGGAGAACAATGTGGATCTCAATGATGTTAAGGTATAGAAGCAGCTTATTTTATATCCTTTACTTCATTTTAATGTTTTCTTTCCAACGCAAACTGGAAGTAGTTCTTATGCTAATTAATGTCGATACAATGCTGTTACTCAGCTTGATCCTATAGATGAAGATGAATCATACGGAAGGATAAGCAGTGTACATCTGAGGAGTAGGAGCAACTCCTCTGAAGAGGACTTGGCTGAAAATTTTGGTTTGAATATTGAGGAGGATGATGTTGTAGATTCGACTTCAGAAAGAGTTAACTCAGAGAAAGGATTATATACAACTGCTGCAGAATTCACTCAGCCAAAATCGCTTAACAGTTTTGCTAGTAAATTGACAAATCTTCAAATACCAAGAAAGGATGATTTAGTAGCGAGGCTAAAAACTGAAAGCGGACCAGTTCAGTCTAACTCCTAACAGCTTCCCTCCAGAATCCCAACCAGAAGAATCATCTGCTTCCGAAAAGGCAGGGCCTAACTTGTGTATCAAAGATTTTGGTGCTACTAAAGAAGGTGCTTTCTCTGAAGAATCTATTCTAAAAATGGTCAGTCCTCATTCAGGAATGAAATCATTGCAGTTAGGGAGGAAACTGTCTTTCAAATGGAGCACGGGAGCTGGACCTCGGATAGGCTGTTTAAGAGACTACCCGTTGGAGCTCCAATAATTCTGCTTTAGAACAGGCTAATTTATCTCCCAGAAGTGCTCGTCTTTTGAATAAAAGCAATCATCATAGCAGGCCACAGTCATCTCCATTGTGTAAGAGATCTGTACAATTCAGTTGCTGAACCATCATGCTAGAAGGGATTATAGGCCTAATTTTGTTCCCAATCAATCTCTTCTTGTGTATGAATAACAAAAATGACTTGGGAATTATAAGATCTTTTGGTAGGGGATTCTTTGATATCCAACTCCGTTTTTTTCCCTTTTTTTTTCCCCTGTACACAATTTTGTTCGCATCTTGTACAAGACATGATGAAGTTTGTACAATTTCCTATGTAATTCAAAAGCAAAAATTCCATTTCTTCTTTGCAGAGCCGAATTACAAAAATTCCATTTCTTCTTTGCAGCGCCTTTTTCAAGCTTTTGAATAATCAAGTATTTTTGCCAGCCCAACAAAATATCACTAGAATGTTTTTGTTTTTGCGTGTGTGCAGTGTCTTATACACATCTTGATGTGTATTTTAGACAGGGAAGACAAGACGTTTCCTTTTAAGTTGACAGTTAAAAAGATTAAAAAATAAAAAATTTATTATTTTTAATCATCTAATCTAATGTGTATTAAAGAATATTTCCGCCTTATTTAACAATCAATAACATCTCGAGGTATGTTAGTCGCCGTGATGTTGAAGTCTTGAAGATGAGTGGCCAAATGATTGTGGGGTTTCACAATTCTCCGCGTTCGCTGTAATGCAATACACTGACTATGACCTGGTCCAGTTGCTAGAAAAAATATTCAATAATCAGAGTCAACTCTTCATAAAAAGAAGCTTGATTGGATTTATTCAAAAGGAGCTTGTTGGTTTGGTGATCTTGTAGATTGACAAAATTACCAAATGCTGTTACTTTATTATTCACTTTGCTTTTCCGTCAAGCTTCAGTTAATTCATTTGACTGTCATTTATTGGTATTACATTTTGATGATTAATCAGACCAAGAGTTAAACGTTCTTAAAAACTTACTTAAATTCATTTTGCATCACAAATTATGCATTAAAGAATTATACAATT
The DNA here is from genome assembly GCA_025175665.1 of Cinchona pubescens. Taxonomy (NCBI): domain Eukaryota; kingdom Viridiplantae; phylum Streptophyta; class Magnoliopsida; order Gentianales; family Rubiaceae; genus Cinchona; species Cinchona pubescens. The sequence goes on along the minus strand of JANKKI010000097.1, from coordinate 51,360 downwards.
ACATGTCAACTCTTGGTACACTACCAATAACATACAATTAAAATCTATTTTATGCATGATGTGCATAGCATATGATAGTATTAGCCTATTAGTTAGTGAACTAACCCGAATTTGTGTACTTGAATATTGGTACCGGTAGGCGAAAGTATTCGCATCAAATTGATTCATTTTATTTGTTAATGAATACTGATCCTTGCTTATAATCTTCCAGTCAAAATCTTTATATTTGTCAAAAACCCGTGCGAGAACTGAGAAAAGTTTCAGAAACCGAGTAAGGCCCTATTAAACAGTTAAGAATTTCTTTTCTAAACAGCGGAGGACATGAGAGCTTAGAAGTTCGCCTCAGCATTTTTTTTTTTTTTTTTTGTTTTTGTTTTGGGGAAGGAGCATTCGTCAGCTTTTGCTTTCAGGAGTTTAATTTGCTAAGGATTTGGACGAGTCCAAAAAGTATTTCTAACTCACTAACTTGTTACGAAATATCAACACCCAAGCCCAATATAGTAAGCACGGGTATATCAACAGGTCTATTAGAGACCCACCCGGAATTAATGTAAAAGCTAAGGCCAATTTATTATAAGGGCAGAAGGCCATATATCCCCATTAAATTTTTTCAAGTTACTAAATTTGGTACTGAATTTACACGTGACTTTGTATTGAATAAATAATTTCATGTCATCTCTTGATTCGATTTTAAATGATATGAAATTATTATCATATTCAACTAACTTAATCTCCTTCTCTTAACTATATAACATGTTTGATTCAATTTTAAATATGGGATTATTAACACACTTAACTAACTTAATCATCTCTGATCCGTATGCTCTAGCCCTCATTCAACGAGCATCCGATATCCTGATATTTGGACACGTGAGGGGCAGATTAGGGTCGAAACCAAGGAAAGGAGTGAAACGTACTTCAAATTAATCTCAAATACCAATTATTCATGAATTAAAAAACATTAGTATGTATAACAAACAAATATAAGAATGTATAAGTCTAATAATAAACATATTAACCTACTGTTTCCGAAAGATAAATTAACTAATAAAATAATATGGGTGATTTGATCAAAAATAATATTTCAAATAAAAATTTCCAAAAATTTTAGTACCTTTTTTTTTAAAAATACTAGTACCTTTAGTTGCCCAACAGCTCAACGAGCTTACGTTAGGAAAGGGAAATCGTTGTTTCTAAGTTTCTTGCTCTAAAATCTTCTATAACTTTTACATTTTTTTTTTGAAAATTGAATTTTCTTGTTAACATATTACGTATATGATGAGTTTTACACATCTCATGAGAGTTTTTAGTATTAATAATCTCACCATACTGGATAAAGCGTGAAATGTCTAAATTATTTTTTAAATTAATATTTTCTTGTAATAGTTTTTTTTTTTTTTTTTACTTCAAAAAAAACTATTTTATATCATTTTTTATTTTAGGTGAAAAATACATACTCCTTCCTTTGCAATTTATTTGTCCTTATTTCTATTTTAGTTTGTCCAAATTATTTGTCACTCCTTAAAATGCAAACTAAATAATAAAAATGTATATAGTGTACCCTTGCAAGTTTTAAAATAGAACATTAATGTCATGTTTAAATATTAATTATTCTCATAGACCATTTTAAATTTTGAAAACCAATACTAACTAACAAATTTTTAATTTTAATTTAGGGACAATAATAGAAAAACTATTCTACTAGTTGGCTAAATATCAACTCTTATCTTATTCTTAAATTGTGTATAAGATTGACCAGGTCAAATAAAATTAGACTGAGGAAGTATTTTATTATAGGGTAAAATACAATAAATATCCCCTAAACTAAAGGTCAGTAACACATTGCCCTCATTAAAGCTGAGTTTGAATGGAAGGAAATAGAAGGAAAAGAAGAGAAATGATATATTTTCTTTTATTTGGGAGTTTTAATTGGATAGAAAAGGAGAGAGAGGGAAGGAAATGGAGGGATAAAAATTTTAAAAAAAACTTTCCTTCCATAAGTTGAAGGAAATGGAAGAAAAAGTTATATTACCTTACAACTAATTATGAGTTTGTCTTCTAAACATAATACAAAAATATAAAAAATAAGGACACTTTAGTAAAATACTAACATTAATTAAATTTTCTTCCCAAAACTCCTAAACAACTTAAAAGGAAACTTCTCTTCTCTTCCCTCCATGTTAAAATCTTTCCTTTCTTTTCTCTTCCTTCCTAAACTCCCAAACAATGAAACTTTCGATTGCACCATTTTCCCTTAAATTTTCCATCCATAAAAAATCAATCCAATCCTTTTGAATTCCATCCAATTACTGGACAGATATATAATGTTCAATTGACGTGACAAGATCTAATAGACTAAATTACCCTCCTCAAAATTTACTTCACTTTCTCTTCGTTTAGATCTGCAACACAAATCCTCAAACCTTCTAGCCTTCTACACCATATTGTTTTGCTACTTCCGCCCTCCAAGCTTCCATCATCTGAAAATTAAGTCACCTCAATTGACGATTTCTTCTCTCAGTCCACAGACAAAAAAAAATGAATTATGTTTTCATGGAATTGTTATATCCCATTTTTTGTTAAATAGTGGAAGTGGGTCTAGATAGTTTTAGATTTGGTGATGAAAATGGATCATGCTTTTGAGATTGAAGATATTTTTTGTAGTTTCTAAATTAGTGATTTGCTTCAATGTTTGATGATTACAAAGAAAACAAACAATCATACAATTGAAAACTAATATGGGCTATGGAGGGCAGACTCGTGACTTCAATTGCATATCGAATGTTGTTTGATGGCAGCGTCTTCAAATAGATTAATTTAAAATCAATTCCAAGTTCAATGGGGTGATTGACGCAATTGATAGTTCAAGGGTGTAATCTGTTATTGGCCTTTAGTTGAAGGGGCTTTACTGTATTTTACCCTTTATTCTATTATGCATACTTGTTCATTTATTTTATTTTATTTTTTTTATTTGACAAAGTTGCATACCTTGCAAAGGGGTGCTCGAAAGTTAGTCAAGGTGAACTGTTGAGTTGAATCAAGTTGAAAAAATAATGTGACTCGACTTGTTCGACTTTTAACTCATGATTTTGATTCGAAATCAATTTAAGTGTTTCACTCCTCGACAGGTATTTCGACTTTAATCTGCCCCACATTATACACACACATATATATAAGATGATCTAATAATTATCATAATATATTAATATATTTGTATACATAATATTTTTAATTTGTAATAATTAAATGTGTTAATAATTAATAATATTATTTTTTTCTAATACTTAAATATCGTTTCTTTGTATAATTGTTAGAGTTATAAACATTTTATATAAGATACATTAATATAAGTGTACAATTTATTAATGTAACACTTTTATTTTAATAACTAATTAAATGGATTGCTAATTTTCTTTTAATACATATAAATACTAGAGTTAAGTAATTATATATAATTAACTATTTAATAAAATATCTAGATATCAATATCTATACATATATGTTCTTATGTTTATATACTAAAATTTGTATAACTTATAATTATAATAAAAAATATGTATTATATAATGTATAATTTATATATTTATACTACATAACTTATTACTATAGCATTTTTATTATTAGTAAATATATTAAATGTATTACTAACTTAACATTTACCATTAGTATAAATAGAGTTAGGTCGTCATATATATTCTTATATACGTATAAGATATAATTTAATCAGAATTGGTGATTCAATAAGATTTTGCTATATGACTTGGTTTTGGTAAATGGTTCTTAATTTGTGACTTTGTAAATCATTTCAATATCTATATGTGATATATACACTAATACACATTCATATATTAAGATTTGTATATACACTAATACACATTCGTGTATTAAGATTAGTATACACACAAAGAAATGTGTGTAAATTTATACATATAATCTATTTGAAACTTTTATATATAATATATTATGAATTATAGTTTTGTACACATATTATATAAGCATGATAATGTGAAAATTGGAATAATTTAAAAAATAAAATTCTTCCTAAAGATGAGCATAAATATAATATAAGAAAGTAAAACTATTTTATAAGAAAATAAAAAATGAAAAACGAAAAAGATTGAATTTGTAGAATGACATGAAATTTGTAGGATGATGTACTAAATTTTTTGGAATTAGAATATGAAATGGAAGAAAATTTATGTTCGACTTGTTCAACTTACCGGTTAAACAAGTCGAATTTAAACGACTCGACTTTAATTGACTTTGAGTTTATATGATGTGATTGTCCATGACATGTACGTGTCGGGTGAACTAAATCCTCATTGAATTTTATTTCAAACAACTATTCAGAGTTCCTAGAGCTCCCTGTTTTGACTTTGAAATTTTCAATCGAAAGTTAAACAAGTCGAAAAGTTAAACATTGGTAGAACGAACAGCCTTGCATGATGCATACTAAGACCAAAAAAGATCCACACTTCTTTCAGATCTTGTAATTGTAGTATCAAGCCACCCCTCGACAGCTTTGTTTCTCAACCGACACTTCTCCCTTCCTTTTCCCATTGAAGTTCCATTCATTCCTTGACTTCCAAATTTGCCCAAGTAAATTCACAGTCAAATTAATGTGTTCATGACCATCTAATCTTCAATCGACTCCCATCAGCTTCTTCCCACCGTCTCTTATACACATCTAGATGTGTACAAGTCCCTGCCATTGAATCGGGGAAATCCTCCATATCTTCACAGTATTTGGACTATATATATATATATATATATATCAAAAGACAAGAAATCAAAGAAAAAGATTTCAACAAAAAAGAAAAAATAGGTGTTATCATTCATCTTCTGATTCTTCAGCTCATTTGCCAGCATCAGCACTGATGAAGATTTCTGTCCAATCAAATGAGGACGATTGTACGGTATCGACCTCAGCAAAATTGAAGAATATCAATTGTAATAGATAGGATTCTTGTCCAAATGTATTTACTGTTCAAATATACTTTACTGTTTAAAAATACAAATACCGTTCACTGTACACTGTACACTGTAGCGGCATAAATCACAGGAAAATTACTGTTCACAGGTCACTATTTGACACTGTAGCAACAGTAATTTTTTATATATATATATATATATATATATATGTGTGTGTGTGTGTGAAACCCCGACATGATGTCATTACTATTTATTTTAAATATCTAACTGTAATAGTAGAAGCAATTCTCTAAAAATATATTAATTTGAAATAGTGCAGCTTTTACCAAATTATAAACAAATGTACAACTATTAAACATGGATGACCATTAAGAGCACGTAGGCTTCACTTATTAGAATAAACCTATAAACAAATCCCTAAGATAGTGACCACCTTAAGTTCCTTCCTTGCTCTCGGATACTTAGTCCTTATGTTCAACTAATACATACTTTTATTCTTCTTCTGTACAAAAATAGAAGAAACAAGGGTGAGCGATTAGTCGAACATAGTCGATGTCAAACTTACTCCTGTTGGATCATGTTGTTACATATATATACAAATCATGCATACATATCATACTATCATATACTCATGCTTTTATCCAAATTATTCTTGTAAAACATGTAACACCATTCTTGTAAAATATGTAACGAAATAAAGTCACATACTCGTTAGGCATTCTTCATATATCATGTAACATTTCTTCATGACTTTAGCTTTCATGCAACATACATAATTTCATATCGTAAAACATGTATCCATTTAAAGATAACTATAATTCATAATATATTATATCTGTCTCTTATACTCAGTTTAGATGATTATAAGAGACTTGAAAAGGCTGTCAAGAAGTTATGCAATTCCTCTTGACTTTTTTCTTGCATTACCAAGTCTTTCTTAGCTCTATTATTAAGTTTTTCTTGACTCTGTGTTGTCAAGTCTCTCATGGCTCATGTCAAGTCTTTCTTGACTCTAATTTGGAATTATACACTCCTAGATGACTATTTCATGTTCGTTTAGAGCTATAATATCTTGTTATTACACATACAATGCATGCATTTAAGATGCATAATCTCAACTATACATATAGATGATTTGTATTCTATAGACAGGCCCCGACTTTCAGAAATTATGCACAGTCATAAAAGAATTTTTAAAACACATAGTTTAAGAATACAATTTTGAAAGTACAGAAGTGAGCACCACCTACCTCAAACGATCCTTAATTGTGCCTTTACTTGACTTTGTTCGTTGTTGATAATCTTTAAAAATAAAATAACAATATCTTATTACTAATAATTCAAGTAATTATCCCCTTAACAAATTCTTATAAAAGACTATTTTCAATATCCTAGACACAATACTCTAGTCCATTCTTAGGTTCAATAATCGTGACTATTTAAGTGAGATCAAAGAATTTTACTATTAATATCTTAAAATCATTTTTGTATTAGAATTGGTAATATTTAGAAAACATTTGAGTTCTAATTCAAAAATAATATTTTCATATGTTAGTTTATCCAAAAAAAATCAAATCATGTTTGCTTATTAGTTTATATCAAGTCAAAAATACATTTATTACTTGTTTTCAAAACTTATGGTACCTTATTTCAACTTTTCAACTTAAAAAAATTGGAAAATTATTGCAAGATTTAATTTTTTTTTTAATGATGTTTACTAATATTTTAGAAAATATTAAGGCCTTTTCTGTAAACTTAGAAAATCATTCATGGGCGCTTTAGTAACTTTGGAAAACTATTGGCTCTTAGATAGCTTTCTAAAATACGCGGGGGGTACTTTGGTAACTTTAGACAGTCATTTGGTAACTTTTCTGTAAGTTATTAAAACTTTAGCAAGTTTTGTTTCTCTTTCCCCGAACTCCTGCAACATCTTCGACCAACTTCTTCGGCGAACTTTTTTTTTTATTATTCTTTTCAAAAATTTATTTACTTTTGCTATATTAGAAAATAAATAATTTTCAAATACAAGATTTCATTTGTTTTAACAGAAATAATTAATTCTTCCAAGAATTACAAAAAAAAAAAAAAATATATCCATTCTTAACTTCTTTCCAATATAACTCGAACCAAAATCATAAAATCTAATCATGATTTAATAATTCCAATTAATTTATAATATCAAATTAAACTATTAATCGTAAACTATTTTCTTGATTAGTACTCTTATAATTATTATATATTTAATCAATAAAAAAATAAATTATAAACCTAAAAATTCGGGTTTCACACACACACACACATATATATATATATATATCTTGCTATATATATATATATATATGCTCCAAAGTCTCAACTCCTTCCCCACAATAATTGCAAATAGTGTCCCGCTGACCATTTCTTGCAGCAAGTACTTCTTTAACTGGAATGATGTTGTGTAAACACTTCCAAATAAAGTGTTTCAGCTTGTACTTGAGGTTCATACTCTAGAAAGCTTTCCAAACTTGAGTGTTTTCTCTATTCCTGTTGGTCTGGTTGTGTTCTTCCTTATCCTTCATCTTCCTGTCTTGGATGCTATTGGCCACAAAATATCCAGATTTCACAATAAACTGTCTAGATGGTGAGAATGTCTACACTTGTTTGCCCTTTCCATTTGTTGTGCTGATGAGAAATCTCCTACATAATGTGTTGTCCTTTCCAATTCACAGTAAATTGCATTCTTCTGTTGTGAAGAGAGAATCCAGAAGCTCAGCATTCCATTTATCATTCTCCATCAATTCACAAACATATTTAATCTGGCAATCTTGAGGCTTCTCTATTCTAATTTTCCTCCATGAAGGGTTCAATCTGTTTATCTTTCCAAATTTCAGCAGTTTTCCATCCCATATTATTTTCCTGATACCCTTTAGTAGCAGTTCCTTTGCACTCATTAATCCTTTCCAAGCCTAAGAAATTGCCTTCACATCTAGCCTCCCATATGGACTTGTCTCGATAGTATTTCCCTGTCATTACTTTGCTAACCAATAAGTTTGGTTTGGTAATCCATCTCCATACTTGTTTTGTAAGAAAACTTGAATTAACACACAACATATCTCTAAAACCTAATCCACATTTCCCTGTTACATGTGATAATTTCCCCCAACTCAACTAATGGATCCTTCTATTCTGGTTGTCATCTCCCAAGTTAAAGTCAAGTAGATGTGTATAAGAGACAATTTTGGTTCTAGAGAACAATTAACATAACATAATTAGGCATTTCTTATAAAACCGATTTCATCAAAACTGTCCTTACCTGCCTAGTTCAATAATTTTCCTTTCCAATTTTGGAGCTTTGAGAGCACTTTTTTGTTTAACATAATCAAAAACCTGAGATTTGGATCTGCCAATCACCAAGGGAAAGCCCAAATACTTGATTAATCTGCTTCATTTTCCCAAATTTAGCTACAACTAATGCTTTAATTCTTCTCCAACATTTTCACTGAAAAATACAGAGTATTTTTTAGTATTAATTAGTTACCCTGATGCAACTTTGTACATCTTCAGGATTCTTACAATATGATCAGCTTCCTTTCCATCTACTTTATAGAAAAGTAGGAAATCATCTTCGAAAAACAAATGAGACCATAGTTCAAAGACTCGGCCGAGTTTGAGTTGACTCAGCTGAGTCGTAACCAGAACGGAAGAATCCCGCTTCGAGTTCGCACCGAGATGTACCGAAGACACTAGAATCAGCGGCGACTCGTACAGACTGGGGCAATCCATGGCAATTTGACTCAAGGAGTCAATAAATTGGAGAGAATTGTCTGAGTCACTCTGAGTTGACTCGGGCGAGACAGGCAAATCTGAAAACTTGCTTTCTAATGATAGACGGATCCATCTTCCAGCAAACTTGCTTTCAAACTCCAAGATGATTAGTCTTCCAACACGATCAATTCTGACTAAGATACATCATTCAGAGAGTTCTAGGGCTTCAAGAGAGAGTTTGGGAGCAAAAAAGACTAAGAGATAAGAAGGTCTGAGGAAGATGGAGACTCCAGTATTGAGGACTTCAGTTGGGACTTGGGGCTAGGCAGCAAAAAGTCGAGCGGTGAATAAAAAGTTGAGCAGTGAAAATTGAGAATGTGGGAAGAGGTGTTTCTGTTGGAAACCTATGTGAACCCTAGAAAAATGTAAATCAGTATAGATTTGGGCCCTAATTTCCATCATACAAATATTGGTCCTGGAAAGCTTGTTATTTTTAGGTACATTTTTTCTATAAAATCCAAGGCCTCAAATTTTCTCCTACAATGCAATTGCTAACAAAATAAATTATTATACTCATGAAATGTGAAAATATACATATATCTCCACATTATATTACTACTTCGAATACTTTATTACCAAAAAATAATTGGATGTTTTGATTTAATATGGACCAAACAAATTAGCATAAATTATTTCTAAACTTCGGGTTAAAGACACACCCTACATGCATGCAATTTTAGAAAAAAGTTAATAAATAAAATTAAAAGATAATAGTTATTTAAATGGAGGTTGGGAGTTTAAGTTATTTGTAGTGATTAATTAAGGGAAGTTATAGAAGGTTAATAGTTAAAAAAAATTAATTTATTATTAATTACACCAAGTTACACTAAATTTCTCATGCATTATTAAAGTAGTAATGATAAATTACAATAAATTGGTGAAACAATTCTTATTTGTCAAAAGGTAAAAGGGTATTTTTTGGTATTATGTCAAAAGGCAAATATATATATATATATATATATATATTTGTATTTTTCAATAATTTTTTAATAGCAAAATTGGTGTATCAATCGATACGGGACCAATACACCAAGACCGATGAGGAACGATACGATCCGTGACCATCACCGCAACCGCGACTTTAAACCATGGATCAGACACTATTGGACCTTGTCTAGCAATTTTGATGCCTGAAATCCTTTTTTTTCTAGAGCCTGTTTTGGCAAGCTAGACAGACCTTCAGAGCATATCAAATATAGATAAGGAGAGATAAGGGTCTTCTTGTCTAATGCCCCTTGAAGGTTTAATATATCCACACTTGCCATTAATATTTATAGCTTAAGTAACTAATGAAATGCAATTCATGATGCCAATCTAGACTTTGTGAATCCTATTTTATTCATAACCTTCTCCAAAAAATCCCATTCTACTGTGTCATAAGCCTTTGACATGTCCAACTTTATAGCCAAATAACCCTCATTGCCTTTTCTCTTGTTGTTAAGGAAATTAATGAACTCATGAGCAACTAACACATTGTCAAGAATCTGTCTTCTGGGTATGAAGGCTGACTGATTGTAGCTAATGTACTTATGAAGAAAATATTTCATCCTATCAACAAGAAATTTAGAGATCATTTTATAGAGGACATTGTACAAACTAATTGGCTTAAACTGAGACACAGAAGTAGGATGATCAGGGCCTTAACAACATTTGTGGGACTGTCACTTAAAAACTACTTTTTAGATTTCATCACCTAATACAAGCTTAATCAACTTGTTGTTCATTTCACTAGTTATGGTATGAGGAATTCCCTAGAGTATTTCAACAAAGTCTTCTTGGTTTTCACTAGTGAAGATTTTATGGAAATACCTCTCGAATCTCCTCATGAATATCCTGATCAGAAGTACAACTTTTCCCTTTCTGTGATCCACTTTATTTTGGCCTCCTGTCCCCAAAAGATCTCCTCTTTCTTATAAGCCTTTTCCACTGCCCTATGGTATTTCTCCAATTGTCTTCTTCTATCTTTGGCACTTCCATCTCTAATTTCTTTGATTTTGTCTTTGAGTGCTTTAATTTCCTTTCCCTCATTTATGTTCAGGTTTTTATTCCAATCCAAAAGTCTTATCTTGCATCTTTTTATCTTAGTGTGCAATCTGAACAATTTTGATTTATTGATTCCTTTCAAATGCATGTTTGATCACATTACTCATGTCATCATACTCTAACCACTTCCTATAAAAAAAATAAACCTTCTTTTAGTTTTCTTCCTTTTGTACTGAGTGTCCATTAAGAGCATACAGTGGTTTGATGCTTCATTTTCAATATGCAACACTTTAGCCTTATCACACTTCATCCTTAATTCTACATTACAAAATCATCTGTCTAATCTCTCTTTCACATCCCTCCCACATTCTCCCAATTATTTCTCCAAGTTCAAGGGACTCTTTCAAACCCTACATCTATCAACTGATCTGTGTAAATAATTCCTTAAAATCATTAAAAGACCAATCCTTTCTAATATAAGCTCCCCATTTCTTATCATTTGATGTAATATCACTAAAATCTCCACTAATAACCCTATATTTCCCCACAATTCACTCCTAGCGGTTAAGGTTGTCCATTGCCTCTTTCTTACTTGATCATCAGTCGTAGCAAATACAAAAACATGCCAACATTTCATATCACTGTCCTTATCTCCAAGCAGAACTCCTATGCTAAAATTAGTGTACAAGATCTCTACATTAGTTTATTTTTTTATATCACTACCATGTCTCTAGTTTTCCCTACAGGATCTGAGACAAACAAGTCATCAAACTTCAGCACCTGTTTTACTTTATTCAAAAAAAATTTTTTGTTTTTGATTTCACTTATGTAGATCAAGCTTGGAGAGTGAAGTCCAAAAGCCTCCTTAAGCTAGTAGAGAATAGTCAAGGGGCTCTCCACACCTCGATTATTCCATACCTGCACTCTCATTGGGCTTTGGGAGTCCTATTTGTGGACTCCACCACCTGTCTAGCCCAACTCCTTCATCCCAACATCCTTAGTTTTGGCCCTTTTATTCTAACCTTCATCACCACTTAGGCTTTCATCATCCTTAACCCTTAACCGAATTTTACAATTTCCATTCTCTTCTACACTCCATTGATTGCCAAGTCAATTGATGGCAGGGCTAAAGTATTCCTATTGCTTGAATAATTCTCTTCCATGTCTTATGAGGCTTGTATATGTTATTACCCTACCCTTTTCATTTCACAAACTTACCTTCTATCTCTCCTTCGTCCCTTTTATCACCTATTTCCATCACTCCTTATGAATTTGTACTTGTGATATTATTCAAAATCATTAAATCAGATCTAAAAACCTTCCAAGCTAACTATCAGAACCTCTGGTTACCCTTCCTCTGATTTGATGTATTTTCTTATCTTTCTTCTCTCTCAGATTTATCTGTTGTCCCCTTATTTCTTTTCCCATCCTTCTCACTTAATCTCCTCTATTCCCCATCTATTTCTCAATTCCCTTTAGACCCAATTTCTATTCCTTCTTCCACCATTTTAAGTTTTTCCTCGCTAGCTTTGATATGTTTAAAGGATCTCAGTCCTAGAGAACTATTCTTTTCACAAAAAAGTTACCACTATCCTTGGTTTTCAAAGAATTTTTTGGTGTAGGAAGGCCTTGAGCCATGCCCCAAGTTGTAGGCTTTCTTTCTGGTTTCCAGTCACCTCCTTTCCACAGCTTTTTTCACTATGTCATATGATTCTACATTTGTAACAAAAGTCAGGGCATTACTCATATTTAAATTCAATTCATCTACTATTATTGCGCAACTTCACTAGGGTTCTTCTCATTAATGTAGTGATATCGTCAGCTCCATTTGATAGGCTTTTAATGCCTCCCTCCTTTAACTCTAATAATTGATATAATGAGATCTTGGACTTATTCCAACTATTGCTTCCAATCTATATTCCAAGTCCTCTTGTCAACCAGTCCATGGAGACATCCCAGATTAAATCCACATTTTCACATAGTTAAACTCCTTTTCATTTTCTTCTAATCTGCTCCCATTTTTCTACGGCCAAGATTACTCAATTCTAGTGGTTGTTTCTCAAGACTCCGTGGATGTCCCCCTATTCCCAAAATTGAATTGGAATAAGTTTTCTTTTAGCTCAATAACTTCAAGCTGCTTAGGAAAACCCCACTTCTTGTCTTTACAAAGTTTTTGACCCCCACATAAATGACAACCCTAATAAGGATAATTTTCTAAAATTAGGCTCTTCTAGCACAAATCCCTTCTCAATATCTCATCCTTCTCACCCTTAGTTTGTACAATGTCCTCTATAAAAGGAACAAATAAAAGACAAAAGCTGAAAGAAAATGACTAAAAACATGGTAATATAAAATATAAAGGCAAACAATGAGAGAAACTTAGCTATAAAGCAGGTCAGACGGATCTACTCCATATAATATACTGCTCCTGTTCCCCATAGTGGACCTATTGATTCCCCACATCGTGTCAAAACCACATTCACAAAGTAGAAGATAAAGGAAAAAAGCACTAACTACCACCTCTTATATTGAATAACCATTTTTTATTTTCTGAACTCCAGAAAAACATATGTTTTCATCAAAGCACGGAGGATTTATGATGGATGAACGTAAAAGCGAGAACAAATTTATGAAATTTTGAAACTTTTCAAACTTCCATCAAAAGGAGGGAAACCTCTCCAAAAGAGAGGTAGACAGAGAAACTCCTACTTCGAGAAAGGGATAGTTTTTGCTCCGACTTTAAATTCTCAAGGGCACTTGTGATAGGGTATAAATACCAAAATTCTCAAAAAAATGAAGGAGGTATAAGGTAGAAACCTGACTGTCGTATCACAAGACGAAGTAACATGTATGAACAATTTCTTTTAGACTAATTAAATAAGAATGGAATTTATCAAATGAAAATGAATGTTTTTAAACTTGAACCGAAGTGTGAACCAGTCAGGCTACCAGTTTGTGGTTCAATAGGTTGGACCACCAACTCACACAGTTGTATAATTTATTAACTGTATTAAACATGTACCAAATATGTGTGACTGAGTTGGTTGAGAAGTGTCTCTTTAAATTTCTTTTGAATGGAGGTCTTAGGTTCAAGCCCCATTGTAAACAATTTCTACCACTTTATTTGTACTACCCATTTCTTTTTCTTTCATTTTCTAATCTCTTTTCCATAATATGAAGAAACCTAATCTTATGATGTGAATAATGACGTCTTTCCCTTCTGCACCTACAGCCTCTTTTTTCCCAAACTATCATCGCCGCCCTCTACCTCTCTTCCCATGCCAAAACTCTTATCCTCGTCCCACGCTCACTGCTGCCCTTCTCCTCCTCTCCCTTCCCTCTGTCTTCTATACCTTCCCCTCCTACCATCAGTACAATCCCCTCCTCTTCCCATCCCTCATCCTCATCTCCTTCCTCTATTCCCCATCCCCTGACCCGTCAACCCCACTCTATTCCCGCTTTTGGCTGGATCTGTTTCTATTTTTTTTGGACATTGGATTTGATTTATTGATGTTCTTATTTTTGAATTGGTGATATTTGGTTATGGATTTATTGAATTTCATGAGATTGGTGGTGGATTTGGAGAAAGTGATGGTGATCGAATTTGATTCTTGAAAGAATATGCGAAATGCTTTAGATCTATGAAAGAAATTGAAAATTGGATGTTACCAGTTTAACCTATTTTCACTGGTTCTTCAGGTTTCCCCTGTTATTTTTCATTAAACTAGTTTTTTTTTTTTTCAGCTTCCACTTTCACTCGTACGGGCACCATCTCCAGTTCTTGATTAACTAGTCAAATTGGCTGGTCCGATCTAAGTTTAAAAACACTAAAGAAAACACAATTGATAGCATCTCTTTCTTAATAATAGAATAGTTAGAATGTCTCATATACAGTACTAGATGTGTAATAAGCTGTCTCAGCTTTTGATGTCTTAAAACATATAAGTGACTATTAGGGTTTTGTGTCCTATGTTTGTTTTGTTAATTTAATAACTTTTAGTGTTACTTTGAGTATTTTTTTAGTATATGTGATACTTATTATGTTTATATGCTTTTGTAGGGTAAAATGCAAGACAAGACTAGCTAGTGCAAATTGATAGCAAAATGAACACAAGACTTGGAGAAGAAGAAAGAGCAAAATGAACACAAGAGATGGAGAAGCCAGAAAGATTTTTTTACCAGGAGAGAGAGAGGGAGAAGGAGGGGGACAGAGAGAAAGAGAGTTACTGGTAGTATTCTAGAGAGACAAGCTGTAAAAAAATTAATTACTTGCTTTCAATTTAATTTCCTTTCTTTTAATTATTGTGAAAAGATTGAACTATTTGGGCAATTGTTAATAGGTTAAAAGGGTAGTTTAGTAAATTGTCCACTTACGTAGTTGTTTGGTTAATTAATCAGTCGAGAACGGAAGTTGGACCTCTATTAGAAACCTTAATTAGTGATTGGATTATGTTTAAATTTTCTTTTGTCGAATTATTTGCATAATTGGCTGCTTTGAATTTCATGCGATTGGTGATCAAATTTAGCCATTTTGCAAGATGGGAGAAATCCATACTTAGATAAGTTAGAATCTAGACTTTTTTGGCATGAGGAAGCGCGGTCAAATGAGTTTGGAAATTAACCCCCAAATTATGCATTTGGACCAATCAACTAAACAAATTGATTTAAACCCGAAATTAGCTAATCAACATCCAAACCTGTTCCTTTTACCTTGAAAATCCCAAAATCCTTTATTATCTTATTTAGTTAACCTTTTATTTAGTTTTCATTCATTAGTCCTTGAATTGTTTCATTTTGTTTCATTCATTAGTCCTTGAATTGTTTCATTTTGTTATTTGTTATTTTGAATAGTTGAAAATACCAAAAATAGTTGAAAATACCAACAAAAAAAAAAAAACTTCTTATTTGATTGTATAGATAGTAGAATTCTCAAGTTCTACTTGTTTGCTCAATATTTTTGAATACGATCCTTACTTCTACTAACTATATTTGATCTCGTATACTTGTATTGTACCATTTGATAATTAAAGAATTAGATGTATACCACAATGTTAGAAAAATATTTTGTGAATCACCGATAGCAACTAATATCTTACATTATTCCCTGACATTCCTAGGTATAGACAACTTCTCAATCGCCTAGATCTTGACCCTATCCTCTCCTATATCCCTAGAAGAAATCTTACGCTACGGCCAGGTTACTCTTTTACCATAAAATGTCACTAAGAGTCTTCTACAGATAAGATGTGTATAAGAGACTAGCCAATTACTCTAATTGCAACAAGATACACATCATGCTTTACAAATGTCCCAACAATGCACAAACATTATTCAAGTATATCCATTTGAACTAGGTGCACTTTCTTTGTCTAGTTAAAAACATATTCCCTAACTTCATCAACAGAACCTTCTTCAATAAAGAGAAAATATGTTCATGACTTATAAGGGTTGGGATATAGCTCATTAATTCTCCCATGGCCGAGTCTTGAATATCTTCCCATCCAAGAGCAAAGATTGAAAAAATTGAACCCCTTCCTTCTTGATTTTATTCATTTGATCCAGCCAAGTCACCATAGAGCTACTCTTAATCCTCCGAATAGTCAATCGAGCTTATCTATCAACCAAATACACATGGAAAAACTTGGTGTTTGAATCATTGACGTGGTGTAATCTAAGGATCTATTTTCAGACCAAACACTATCAACCAACTATTAACCAATTCCTTAGCCTGGCTCATGATTCTAGTCTAGATTTCTACATGCAGTTTAAGGAACTAATTAGGGAAATTAGCATCCTGGACCGGTTAGTAATCGACCTAACCATGTGATAAATCTGTCTAAGTATTAAAATTCAATATTCGTTTGTTGTCTTAACCTCACAAATGCGGTTTATACGTGAATCCTTTCCCTCTCACCAATCTTCCAAACCTTTTATCACAACTAAAATGTCCACTATTAACTAGAATACCCAATTGGAATCAACTATATATGCGTAAAGTTCATATTTTCATAGCTCAATCCCCTAATAGTTTAGATACACAAGCTTAAAGGAACACAAAATAATATATATGTATATATATATATATATATATAAAGACAAGTTATAGCCCTAAGAAAAGGACTAAAAATAATATCAACATTAATAAGCTAATCATAGTGCAAGGAAATATAAGTAAGCATAAAAATGAGAGATACTAATTATACTAAATGAAAACTAATAAAAAAAACTAGAAGCATTTTTAAAGAAATTTTTAAGTTTGCATCAAAGATAGAGAGTAATTTTGGAGACTAAAATGTTGGAAATTGAAGAAGAGTGAATGCTACAAATTTTACTAGAAATGGCAAAGTTCTTCTATTCCTAAAGGAACCTTGAGAGAGACAGCTCTCTTTTGCTATCAATTAAAATGTTGGAAATTGAAGAAAAGGAGTGAATGCTACACTTTTTACTAATAATAGAAAAGTTCTTCTATTCCTAAAGGAACCTTTAAAAAAGAGAGAGAAGGGGGAGAGAGAGAAGATCTACAGTGCATTTCCACCTACTCCCTAGTGACTCAAACCCATGACTTAGGTCACAGGAGAAGTGTAGTCTTACCATTTGAGTTACACTTCGTTGTGGCAACCTTATCTAGTCTATCCTAAACTAAACCTATAGCACTTTCTACTATGTATTTGTAGGTGTACATTATAGGGTTATTTGAATCCTGTAGCCATTCCAATAGTGGCCAAAATTCCTTTAACTCTGATACTGTCTCCGGACTGTAGTGACAAGATTTCCTTCTTGGATTTCGACACCTCAGTGTTTAGCTGCGTTGACTAAAGTCTTTCGGCTAGTTTCAACCGTGCTGGAAAAATTGTACTGTGGGATCCAGCATTGTAGTATGCAGGTCTTGAAGTCTTGAATGGCTGGGATTGGTAATTGCGTTGGTGAGTTTTCTTCTTTGGAATTCATAACTGAGGTGTTGAAGCCCTAAAGCCTTGAACTTTGGTCTTCAATGTTCTTCTAATTGTAGCTTTAGTCATTCTTCAATTCTACAAATTGTTGCTCTAATTGCAAATAATCTCTACAAATATAACCCAAAAACCGATAAGCACTATTTAATCATAAATTAGTGCATAAATACTACCAAAAAGATAATATTACTTTAATTACACTACTAATGTTACCACTCAAAATAAAATTTAAGTAAAAACATATAAAATCACCTAATATGGGACTAATAGCAATCAAATCATAATCAAAATGCCATGGATTGTAGAAAGTGAAATAACAATATTTACTAGAGTTATCATACCTCAAATTTAGTGTTTTGCTAGTTCTGAGCAAAACAAGTAAAAAAAAGAACTAAAGGCACCACCAAGGGAAAAAAAGTGAAATTGGGAATATTGAACTCTAGAACACTGAGCACATATGACACATAGGGTTTTAACTAACAAACTCCCAAATAAGATTGGAATCTTGATTCTTTTTCTCTTTCTTTCTCTTACTTTCTCTCATAACTTTAATTTTCACTTCTTTTCTTTTATCTCCTCAACTCCCAAATTAAGACTTTATGTCTGTGTGTAATGACTGAAATTGATGGAATAACCCTAACTTTAAACTTTTATTAGTTTAGTGACCAATTTTACCACATCTAGATGTTCATAAGATGAACTAGGAGCTAAGTCTCTTATAAGAATTTAATTTTAGCGCAAGGTTTTTATCTCTTTTAATATGACCTCTCGTATACTTTAATTACTTTTTTATCATATAATTTTGACCTCAAAATTTTTTAGCAACCTTTGTTCAATAAGGTTAGATGATTTTAACCCTCAAAATACTAAATTCCATTAGCACTAACAGACCAAATAGACGGATTCCTAAAACTAGCACTTCTGAATGTTTAGTGACCATTTAAAAAAATAGTTCAGTGATCTCTTTTGCTAGGTTAGGCAACAGTTTAATGACTTTTTGTACAGTTTGCTCTTTTTTATTTTTTTGCACAAATGTATTTTTTTTTGCCAGCTTATAATTTTCATATTTAATTGACATAAATTGGCACTTCAAAAGTGCAGAAGAAAAAAAAAAAAAAAATCTAGCAATCAAACCTTTGACTTGTTTTGCACTTGTAAAAGTGCAAATTTATTTTGAATGTGCATTTGTCAAGTGCAACTTGAATTTGCACTTGCTAGTGCGAATTCAAGAATTCTGGCATATATGGGTTCGACTTATAAATAAGGTTCTGTATGTTTACTCCTAAACTCACATTTCAGCTACATTTAACCCTAAATCTAAATAATATACACTTTATTCCTCTAGAAGATTCAAAATATATGTAAATATAAAAAATAATGTGGATATTTATTTTGACAAAAATACCCTTCAAAAGTTTGGGTACTAAATCACTTTTCAATTATTTTATTATCTTTGATTTCAAATATTATTTTATAATTTTGAAAATGCTTTATAAAGTATAATTTCATTAAAAAAAATTTGTCAATTCATTAATCTATAAGTGATAATTAGAATTAAAACAACTGAGAAGTGACTTTGTAAACAAATATTAAGAAGAAATGTTTGCAAAAATGTGTATAAGAGACAGGCATTAATCTCTTTATTTACATTAAATTATATGGAATCTTTTATAGGACTAAAATGTATATTCTTCAGCTTCAGGAAGTAAAGTGCAACTAAGGTGTGAGATTCAGAAAGTGTAATTAATCCTATTTATAAGCTTGAATACGAAATATGCCACAATGCAAAATTTGCACTTGCCAAAGTGCAAATTCAAGCTAAATTTGCACTTGGCAAGTGTGAAACAAGAAAATAAATATTTGCCATTTTTTTTTTCATGTTTCTTATGTGCGTTATAAGCTCGTAAATATAGTATATTTTATGTGTCATTTACCTAAGTTTTTAATGTAATTTGAGCAAGAATTGAGTAATTATGAGCTAAAATAGTTTATTTTAAGTTTTTTAGGGTTGTTGAGGGAAGAATGAGTTAAAATGGATCACAATATTGGAGGTAAACGTTCATCGTCGTACAACAAATCGGATATAGTTTGGCAGATTAAGCATGTCTCTCTTGTTCGATCTCCGATTACTGTGATTTTGGATGATTTGGAAAGATAAGGAAGATTTATACAACTTTCCTGTTTTGATTTTTTTAGCATTCTATAGGCATCTCAGTCAAAATTCCTAAGTTGGAAAATATGCAACGGCGAGGAGCGATTCTGGCCCATTTGCATGGAAAATCGTAAGTTTATCATCCCAGAGCCCCAAAACCCTAAAAACACCTATAAATACACCAAGAGAAGGGGAGGAAACAAGAGATTATCATCAGCTATTCTTAGTTTCTTTGTTTTCAACAGTTAAAGCGATAGTTTATCCGTAAGGTAGATTTTCTCAAGCGTTAAAGCTAGATTTTTGTTCTCTTGCCAAGGATTCATAACTCAATAATCATCAACATTGATTCTCACTGCGATTACTGAGTTTGATTTATTTTATGCAATTTAATTCTGGTTTTCTTTGTCTCTTATACTTTATCTAGATGTTGTCTAAGAGACAGCAAATAAAAGCGTTGCAATAAACCGTAACGTTTATTAGTTAGAGTTTTATTCCAAGAATTTTGTCTCTTATACACATCTTAATCATAAGAGAAGAATTCAAGATTAGAATGTAGCTTTAGGGCTTATTTTACATTCTTGTCTTTATTTTACTTTCTTATGATTAATTTTAGTTTAAGTTTAGTCAAAAATCCCTGATTATTTTATCTAACTAATAAATAGGCTTGTGAACCTAGTAATTGTTCTAATAGTCCTCATTGAAACAATCCTTACTCATCCTATATACAAGCTCACCTCGTATACTTGCTAGAGTGTGGGAGTTGATTAGGTTAATTAAGATTTTATTTTATTATTACTTGTTCATTGTCTTCAAAACCTAATCAATATTCTACTGAACAAGTTTTTGGCACCGTTACCGGGTATTATTTTTGTTCGGTAACAATATTAGGTGTAGTAAGTCTTACTAGATTAGACTTTTTCTTTTGTGTTTATTTACAATTATTTCATGTTCTATCATTTTTGTTTGGATTTTAGCTTCAATATATGATCTTTGGTTTTCATTTCTTGTAGTTTATGGTAAATACTCTTGCATCCAATCCACCACTTCATCCGATTGGATTGGAGCCACATTGATCAGATGATAAGTAAAAATCGTAGACAACAAGATTCAAACTGAGGTGACCATCTAATGGAGAATCCAAACTGCGCCGTGAATGAACAAGAGGAGGTTGCAGGTAACAACGGCAACCTGGATCATGCTAATGTTAACCCTTGACATCTTAGAGATTATGCAATACCTAATTTTGAGGGGGCGAGTTCTAGCATTGCTCGGTTGCCCTTGCAAGCAAACAATTTTGAAATCAAGCCTATACTAATACAAATGCTCCAAACACATGCTATGTTTGGAGGAAGACTAAATGAAGATCCCAATGAGCATTTAATCATATTTGAAGAGGTCATTAATACATTCCAATACAATGAAGTCCACGCCGATTGTATCTGGATAAGAGCATTCCTTTTTTCCTTACGTGATAGAGCAAGGTCATGGCTGCAATCATATAGACAAGGCATTTTCACAGCATGGGATCAACTCGCTTAAGAGTTCCTAGCCAAACACTTTCCAATGCTAGTTTGTGACCGCTAAACTCTAAAATTAGATTAGGTGATTTTTGACTTATCACTGAGAGAGCTTAGGCGAAGCGTGGGATCGCTTCAAGCCGGTGGAAAGTGTTTGGCTAGGAACTCTTAAGCTATACCTTCCCATGACTGAAGTCCAAACCTTCTATAATGGTCTATTATACACATCTAGATTAATAGTATAAGTGCAGGAGGTTCTTTCCCCAATAAAACTCTGTAGGAAGCACAAGAATTGTTGGAAAGAATGACATCTATCTATTATTATCTGGAGCAATAACTTTTTCAATTGGACATCAACAACCACAAGTGCATCAACCCAACGTTCAACAAGGAGATATGCCTAGCTATGATTCAATGGCTATTGTGAAACATCAGTGATGCAAGGTGAGCGGATTCAATTTATTTCTAATCACAATCCCACCTCAAGAAATCAGTCCACCAATTTTGGAAACACATATAACCCGTCTTGGCGAAACCATCTTAATTTTTCCTGGTCAAACCAAGCAAACGTTCAAAATCCGTCATTTCAGTCAAATGCATCTCAACAAAATTTGTCCAATCAACATTGTCATCTTGACCATACTTACCACTGCATCAATGGAATTTCCAAAAATTTTCACCTTATCAAAATAGCTCATACCAACCTCTACCACCAAGAACACCATCTCAAAATCCAAATTATCGCACATGTCTTCCTTATCTTTCCAAATCATGATTCATTTAACGGATATAACCTGAGAGGGGATTTTGAGGAGTTGTAAAGGGAGTGTGAAAATTTGTTGGTTACCTAAGAAATCTTGATCTACAATTGAGACAAATAGCCCGACAAAACAATGAGAGACCGGTTGGACCATTGCCAAATTTACAAAAACTCAAAGAAAAGGGGATAAATTTTAAGGAGCTGAAAAGAAGCACATAGTAGAGCCTTTGAATTTGTATCCTTCGATAAAGATTCCATTCCCTTCAAGGGCTTAATAATTCCAAAAGGAGGAAAAAGACAAGAAATTTCAACAATTCATCAACATGTGCAACAAGGTTGATGCCCAACATTCCTTATAAGAGAGCTCACCAAAATGCCTCTACCTTCTTATGAACGTGATACAGTCATGGATGTGTAGTAAAAGTGATTTTGAAGCTCCATTTTTCAAAATACTAAATATTCCTAGATTTATTCTTAGCTTTTTCATGTTCTTACATTCTTGTTGCTTCTTCTTCTTCTTTTTTTCTTTTCTTTCCTTTTCCTCCTCTTCTCTTCTATCTTCATCATACGAAAAGCCATTTCCAAGTCCAATGGATCTTTACCCAATTTAATAACCCACAAGAACCTAAGGAACATCCACTAGATCTACTCTCAATTTCAAACTTTGGGATTCATGGAAGTAGTAACTAATAAATTAATGTTCGAATGAAATGTACATAAGGCGTTTGAAAAAATGCCCAAGAGAAAAAT
Organism: Cinchona pubescens; assembly: GCA_025175665.1. Taxonomy (NCBI): domain Eukaryota; kingdom Viridiplantae; phylum Streptophyta; class Magnoliopsida; order Gentianales; family Rubiaceae; genus Cinchona; species Cinchona pubescens. The sequence goes on along the minus strand of JANKKI010000097.1, from coordinate 28,512 downwards.
GAAGAGAGAGAAATAAGAGGAGTGGAAAGTGTACTTACTTGATCCAAGTCTTGTGAAAATGCATGACAATCTTGAAATCTTGTATGTAGGTTTGGATTTTGGGTTTGATGGGTAAGAGTAAAGTGTTGAAGTTTGGATGTATGGAGTTAAGGGTGGGGGGGTTTTAGGTAGAGTCTAAAGTGTTAAGTATATGGGTAAGGGTGGAGTATTTTAAAGTAGAGTGTTAAGGGTGGAGGGTTGAGGTTTGAGTGATGGGTTGAGGGTGGAGTGTTGTGTTTTGGCGTAAGGGTGAAGGGTTGAGGGTTGAGTGTTGGGTTTTTGGTGTAAAGATGTAGGGTTGAGGGTTGAGTGTTGGATTTTTGGCATAAGGGTAGAGGGTTGAGGATGGAGTATTGGGGTTTGGTGTAAGGGTAGAGGGCTGAGGGTTGAGTGTTGGGTTTTTGGTGCTAAGGATGAAAGGTTGAGGGTTGAGTGTTGGGTTTTTGGCACAAGGGTAGAGGGTTGGGGGTGGAGTCTTGGGGTTTGGCGTATGGGTAGAGGGTTGAGGGTTGAGTGTTGGAGATTTGGCATGTTAGGGTGGAGGGTTGAGGGTTGAGTGTTGGAGATTTGGCGTTAGGGTGGAGGGTTGAGGGTTGAGAGTTTATGGCGTAAGGGTGGAGCGTTAAAGATTGGATGTTTGTGTAAGATGGAGATTTGAGTAAAAGTTATTATTTTGAGATACTAAGTACAAATATCACCAAAGCTAAAAAATGAGCAAATGAATACCACTATTCAATTTATAGAGGAGGAGTAAAGGAGTTGGGGGTCAATCTTCGTCCCCAAGAATAAAATTCAAATTTTTGAATTTTTGGTTCCAGCCAAAATTGTATTGATTCCGGTCACACCCTTATAGGCTTTGGCTAAAAATTTATTTTTTCGGCTCCATTGAAGACGCAAGTCAGAGATCATCGTACTACAGTCTCAACCCGTACAAATTCGTCTTGAGAGTGGGGGCAAGTGATGATGCCTAAAAATATTATCAAATAGTTAACTTTCAGCGAGTCGATTCACAAAGCAACTCTCAAGACAATTTGTATCGGCTAAGAAAGTGTGAAGTCTCTGAACCAATCAAGCCCATCCTAGAAGAGTATAAATAGTAATTTGGAAGGTGAAATAAAGAATTCAGAATTTCATTCTCTCAACTCCACACTATACTAATCCTTGCTCTAAATTTATCTGGGTACTTGTCACCAATTCTGACTTGAGCGTCAGAGCTTTCCCCGGGGGAAATCAATGCTCTTATCCCTGTCTCTTATAGGTGTTCTAGCGCGCCTACACATCTTAGACAATGTAAAGAGACAGTTTGCACTAAGATATAAAACTTATAAGTCCAAAGTGTCTCTTATACACATCAAGATGTGTATAAGAGACAGCCACAAGACACTTGGAAGGTGATTGTCACTTTTAGCGATAGTTTTAGTTTTTGTCACTAAAAGTGTTTAAATTAGTTGAACTACTTTTAGTGACACTTAACTTATATTTTCAAATAAAAGGTTTTTGTAAATTCAGTTTTTGAAAACACTAATTAATTTTCGACAAATGTTGTTTAAAAAATAATTGTTAATATTTTGAAACCTTATTTATTTTTATTTGATTAAAATTTAGAAAGTATAAAACTTTTGAACTTTTTTTTTAATTTTAATAAGATTAGAGTTAGACAATTTGTTCAAATTTTAGAAATTTATTATTTTTCAATGAGATTAGAATTTAATAAATGTTCAACAATTGTAGGAAATTTTTTCTAATATTATTTTTGAAGTTCTATTATTTAAAGTATCTTAGAAAATAATATTTCTCTATAAAGTGTTTTCAAAAATAAATCAAGAATGATAATTTCAACGAGATAGGGATTATGATACATAGTGATTCATGATTAGATACTAAATGTAGTTTTTATACTTTTATTTAATTATTAAATTATATATAATAGCGTGATGGATGATTATGGACATAAGACCAATATGATTTTTGTTTAGTTTATTTTGTTCAAATTTAGTGGTTGTAAATTTTTAAATACGGCTTGCGTGTCTGTCTCTTATACACATCTAGATGTGGATAAGATTCTTTTCTCATCTCAATCCATGTCGAATATAACTCGAGATTTCTTGATCAATCATGTAATGTACATAGAGGTGAGTCAGGGATAAGATTGAATATCTAAAATATTTAGATAGAATTACAATTGTAATGTATGAAAATGATGGAGATGACACAATATGCAACCATGAAGGAATTTTTAAAGTGTTGAAGATCACCTAGTTTCTTTTGTGACTCAAGGAAATTAATTTAATAAAAGTCCATCATCATCCGTGTTCTGTGCACGTATTATTTGTTATATGTTGATATGATAATATTGACAATTACTTTGATGAGAAGTAATAAATGTTGAAATGGAAAAATCCCACTGATCAATATTAAATCAATAAATAAGTTGCCTTCCATTATGCTCCTTACTCTACTTTAAAATACTCCACCCTTACCCATATACTCCACACTTTACTCAATGTTGAACATGTTTAGGCTATGAGTTAAGATCTGAACCATAATGTATATGATCTTAACGGATAGCATATAATTTGTCTCTTATACACATCTAGATGTGTATAAGAGACAGCTCCACTACTTAGAGTCACATAAGATGTGCTATCAATTAAAAAACTTTGTAATTACTAAATAGTTAGGTATCAACTCTTGATCTGTCTCTTATACACATCTAGATGTGTATAAGAGACAGTTATAAAAGGTTTGGAATGCTTAGATGGGATTCTAGCCCACTAGGGGTTCGTGAGAGCTCCTGAATATGTCTGTGATAAGGATAGCCCTGATGTTGTATAAGAGATAGCCATGAATCTGTCCAAATTAAATAAAATCCATGTTATATTTTTGTTTTGTTTAAGCATAAATAGAAAATTTTTATTTTGTTTTTATTTACATATTGTAGAATATGAGTAGTAACGTCAATCTACCGTTCCATTTTAGATGATAACTCATTGGGCCAAATTTTCTGGATTGGCAACGCAACTTGAGAATTGTTCTCAAGTATGAAAAAATTGGTTATTGATAACTCTAGTAAACTAAAGTTATTTCCCTCTAAATTATAGCATTTTGATAGTTTAAATTCGGTTTTACTCCTAATTGAGAATTTTAGTTAATTTCTTTCATATGTATTTGTATTTTCGTTCTTGAATTAATTATGATAAGTTTTGTTAAATTTTTAGTTTAATTAAGTGCTTAATTGTGTTAATATTATGCAGGTTAAAAATTAAAGGTTAGAAATTTGAAGAAACAAAGCTTAAGGGACTAGATTGCAAATGTGGATGAAATGAAGAATGTTGGGAGGAGAGTCGAGATCGAGGAATTCTGCTCCGATCACGATCTCGACCGGAAAATTGGCTTATCAGTATTAGAGTCGAGATCGGGGTCTCAAATGTTCCAATCCACGATCTCGACTTGAAAGTTAAGTTGTAAGCCAACACCTGTCTCTTATACTACATCTAAAAATGTAGTAAGAGAAAGTAGTTGATAGCTTTCCCAAACTACCTAAACACTCAACTAGCAAACTCCAGAAATCAGAATCTAGTAATGGAGATTTCCTTTAATTTTCTCTTAAATCTCTTTTAATTCCTTGTCAAGTTCAAATTTTGATTAGATAATCGTAGTGGGTTCATCGCAGCTGTCTCTTATACATAATTTTTATTCGCTTTCTTGTCTAATTTAGTAAGAATTTCTTTACTTCCAATTTAGGGTTTCTTGGGTAAATTAGGGTTCTTGATAATTTCTTGCATTTCTAGTTAGAATTTTCAATTTCTTGCATTAATTTCTAGTTAATTCTTAGGGGGGATTTCTTTATTTCTATCAAAAATCCAAAAATATTTAGATTTCTAGTTTAACTCTTTCCAATTTATAGTGTAGAAATGATTGTTTTTAGCTCTGACGCTCATTTGTAGTCCTTTTAGTTGGGTAATGCATTGCTTTTAATTTTAGTCTTAATTTGGTTAATTTCGGTTAGAATTAAGTGTTTTCCTTTATTTACTTTTACTAGAATAGATTAGCTAGTTTTCTTAATTTCATAAATAGTTATTTTCACTTATTTATATTTTTTTAGTTAATCTAGCTCTAATTTAAGTTTTTATCGCTTTCATTTGATTATGGCTTTTATTAGAATAGTTCTATCATCCATCCCTTGATTTCACTTAACTACACAAGTACCCATAAATCATGGTAATTGTCTTCCAACAATCCTTGTGGGGAGTGTAAATTAAGCACTTTAGTTTAGTTTAATTTAGTTGTTAATTTTGTTGATTTTTATGTTTGATTGGTTGTCTTGTGGAATTGACTTGGCACTTCAATTGACTATTTTGGTTTTGTGTAGTGCATGGTAAGAGGAGGAGCTCAAGATCCATTCATTTGCTTAGACACGGAGCTAGAAAGAGCTAAGAGAAATTCGAAGATTCCTCATTTGGTACTCCAAGAACATGGAAAGCATGGCAATGGCAAATTTGGATTTGGGCTTGATCAAAATTGTAGGCTTGCATTTCAATTCAATTGTTGAAAAAGAAGTAGTTGGAAATAATGGAATTGGTGGCTATAGAAATGAAAATGGCATGAATGGGAAAGGAAGGCCATTGAGGAGTATGCTTTACCTAATTTTGATGTCTGTCTCTTATACATTGCACGGATGATCGTGCAAGCCAACAATTTTGAAATCAAGCCTGCCCAAATCCAAATGCTCCAAGCCCATGCCATGTTCGGAGGAGGACCAAATGAGGCCTTAGACCCCTACACACACCTCATGAATTTTGAAGAAGTTTTGGACACATTTAAATTTAATGGAGTACACCCGGATTGTTGTGCGAATGAGGTGTTTCTTTTTTCTCTTCGTGATAAGGCAAAGTCATGGTTGCATTCCCATGCCCAAGGAACATTCCCAACTTGGAACCAACTTGCTCAAGAGTTCTTGACGAAGTACTTCCCACCCGCAAGAATCGCTAAATTAAGGAATGAGATTACATCATTCAAACAAGATGTTGGTGAAAGCCTAGGGGAAGCTTGGGAAAGATTGAAAGAGTTGCTAATCTTCATGCTTTATCAAGCCATCATTGTGCAGACAACTCTTATAGCACATCTAGATGTGTATAAGAGACATCTGCCTATAAGAGACAGGGCATGAAGTAAACCATTATAAAATCTCATATAAGACTTCGGAATAAGTTCAAGAGTTGTTGAATAGGATTATACAACCACTAACATCATGGACTGATAACTCCACTGGTGGTTCAACCACGTGTACCAAGCTAACCAAGCCAATGCAAGTAGTGGAGCATTGAATCTAAACATGTAAGATGCCCTTTTGGCTCAACAAAGCATGTTCATGAGTGTGATGAACAACATGACAAAAGCGTTGGAGAATCTAGGGAAACCTAGTAGTGTAAATGCTATGACTTCTTCTCCAACTCAACCAAGCATGACATATGATTTTTGTGGAGGCGGCCATGCCAATGGGAATTATGAGATGCCATATGGAACTAATGAGCAAATCAATTATATGGCTAATCAATCTTCATTTCTGAGGAACCAATCCGGAGCTTATGGGAACACTTATAATCCTTCTTGGAGCAATCACCCAAATTTCTAATGGAATAACACCAACAACCAATCCAATCCTCCTTACCAACCAAATCCCCCACCTCAAAATACCCAACACACTCAAGCCCCGAATTCCTCATCTAGACCTTATCAACCACCACATCAAAGAAATGTCCAACCCAACTCATATCAAAATTTTCCCAATTTTTGCTCCTTCGTTTCAAAACCAACAACAAAGACCTTCTTTCTATTATGCAAATTCTTCCCAACCCATGTATCATGATCAATATACTCCTAGAATTTCACTTCAAGAATTTTGATTAAAAATTAGTATTTGAGAAAAGAATTGGATAGGAAAGCGGAAGAGCATAAAAGAGATTACGAGAATTTGAAGGCTTCGACAAGAAATTTGGAGATTCAATTGGGGCAATGGGCAAGGTTGAATAATGACAAACCTATTGGGGCATTTTAGAGTGATACTATTCCAAACCCCAAGGAGCAATGCAATGCCATACCCTAAGGAGTGGAAAAGAATTGGTTGAATATAAGAAGAAGAAAAGGTGGAGGAAGAAAGCAAGGAACAAAAGTCCAAGGTAGTTGAGAATGAAAGGGAAGTGGTCGATGATGAAGTCAAGAAGGAACAAAAGAATGCGATCAAGGTTTCCAAGAAGAAGCATATGGAGGAACCTTTGAAGATAGAGCCATCAATATAAAAATGCCATACCCTCAAAGACTCATTGATCCAAGAAAGGAGGAAAAAGAGAAGCAATTCATTCATTTCTTGGAAGTGTTACAAGAGACAGGAAACCTACTTGATCCTTCATTAGATGTCTCTTATACACATCTACAGTTGTATTTCAACACATGAAAGCATCAATTACCATTCTCAAAAAGAGACAACATCTAGATGAGTAAGTATCAGACTTGATGCCCAATGTAGTGCCATTGTTCAAAGGCGATTGCCCCCTAAACTCAAGGATCCCGTTAGTTTCCTGATACCGGTGAATGTTGGAGGAAAAATGTGGCATCGATCACTTTGTGATTTGGGGGCAAGCATAAATATCATGATAAAGGCCATCTATGACAAGTTAGGGATCAACAATGTCAAGCCAACTAATATCACACTTCAATTCGTGGATTTATCCGAGAGAAAACCATATGGCTTGTTGAAAGATGTGCTTGTACAAGTTGAAAAGTTGGTATTTGCCGTTGATTTCCTTGTGTCTAGATACGGGTAAAGAGAGTGAGATTTCATTGATTCTAGGGAGGCCTTTCTACCATGACCACTCATGCATTAATTGATGTGCACAAAGGAAAGTTGGTATTACGACTAGGTAAAAAATACTCCCTTAATGGCCTCAATATAATGACAATTTTCCATTGTTGAAGAGAAATATGATAACCAATCTCTTAATTCTGTCATTGCTAGGTCAAATGAAGAACAAAATGAACTGAGCCAAGGCAATTCGCACAAGCAAGTGTTGGAAATAAAGGAAAATCTGAGAAATGAATTGAAAAAACTACCCGATAAGGGATGTGCGTTGATGAAGGATGAAGAGATTTTTGCAAAGAATAAGCAAAATGGTGATGTCAAGAAATTGAGAAGGCACAAGAAGAAAAGAAAATGGTTTGAGAAATAATTGGAGATGTTAATTGGGGCACTAGCGATGGCTAAGTCCAAAGAAAGGACTTGTGCATGGAAAACCCGAAAATCAAGTCGTAATCATGAAGAAAAGGGATTAAACTTTTTCTGTGGAAACCAAAAGGAAAGGAGGATCAATCATTTCCATTACTTGGAATGAAGTCCATGCTATAGTCACTAAGTGACTTTGAAAGAGCGCTTCTTGGGAATTCAACCCAAGTCTTTAATTTAGTTGTTATTGCTTTCTATTGATGTGATTTTTAATTGGCTTGATTTTGAGTAAATTGGTTTGAATTAGGTTAGAATTTTTGTTAAAAAAAAAAAAAAAAGTTGAGTTTTTGAGTTGAATAAATGGTGCTAAAGAATGAGTGAAAATTGTCGTCCTAATTTGTGAATTTTTTTGTTTGTAGGTTACCCTTGCAAATGGAGAAAAGTGGTCAAGAGTGGAGCAATTTCAGCTAAAGTGTGAAAATTCCCTTTGCAGAAATTGAGCTTGAGACCGCAGTCTCAAACTCAAACTTCTGGAGGGCAAAAATGTCATTTGGTCGAGATCGTGATCTCAAAATTGAGATCGCGGTCTCAACCCCAAAGTATCTGCAAAGGCATTTTTCATGCCGAGTTGAGACCGCGATCTCAACCTCAAAAAAAAAAAAAAAAAAAACTTTTAAAATCACTTAAACCATGATTTTTTTTTATTTTTAGTCTTTTAATTTGGAAGTAAATTGATTTTCCTTTTTAGCCAGATTACTAATGGCCTTGGTCGATGCCAAGTAGCTAATTAATTTCACAAAGATTCAATCCATGAAGCATCAAATCTGTCTCTTATACACATCTAGATGCTTTGGTTATGATTACTGCCAAATAAGAGTAGCATGGCTAAGGGCCCTAAGCTGATGCCATCTTTGCATTAGTTGATGAGTTGAATTGAATGTTGATTTTGTTTGAAGCTTGAATGGTGAGATATATGGCACAGTTTATCACTCTTAGCATTTCTACCCAATTTTAGTTCTTAGTTTATAGCCATATCATGATTCAAGTAGTTTTTGTTAATTTTGGGTATGCCTTTATGTTTAATTTTGGGTGAGTGGAAGGATGATAACATATGTTATTCATAAATTAGAATAAAAGAGACAAGTTTGGGGGTGTCTATTTCTTTGTGTTGGGAATGGTTATTTTATACATATCATTGCCACTTGATGTTTAATGGATGGAAAATTGATCAATTAGGTACTCAGTGATGATAAATTTTGATGTTCAATGCTTTGTGATTGAAGTATATGATTGATTCATTTCAAGAATTTTCGTGTGAGTGAGTAGTTCATTTGCAACATAAAGAATTCATAAACTTAGCATTACTATTTTTCAAAAAGAAGTGCTGAAATTTTAGAAAAAATTATTTGAAATATTGTTTCTTATCAAATCACTTATATTATGTGGTTGATGTACTATCTTTTGAAAGAAAGCGAGTTAAATGACTTCTCTTATAATTTTGGGACATTTCGTATGTTTGCATAGGGAATGTTCTTCTAACTTGTAAATAATTGATATTTGAGATAAATTTTAGGTACATTTCACTCCTTTTCCTTGGTTTAAGGCCGAAAAAAAAAAGGGAAATAAGGTGAGTACGGGATTCTGACATGTACCCATGTTGTTTCTCCGAAATAAGCCATTAAAGTAGTAATAAGGCGAGTACGGGATTCCGACATGTACCCATGTTGTTTCTCCGAATTAAGCCATTAGGAATTGCGTTTTAATATACCAATAAGTTAAGGAGTAAATATTTGTAATACTTATCATTAATCTCATATTCTTATTCCTTGTTAGAAGTTTATTCCCGAAATGTGTGACAATTGCATTTAAGTTTATTCCTAATTGAACTTCTATTTTCATGATGCCTAATCGAGAGAGTTGATTAACTTCATAATATTTGTGATTTGAGAAGTAATGATGTTTCAAATGAAAAGAACTAAAACTTTTGGTAACTCTTTTTGAGTATGGTAATGCTTGGTGATGTGAAATCTTGTGCAGTGAATGAATGTGTGCTTCTATGTAAAACAAATTTTCAATTTTGGATTGATTTACTTATATACTTCACATATCACGTATTGTTGAACATTTCTTGACTTCAACACTTAATTGTTCTAAGTAAATCCATGATTCATCAAGTGATCGGTTAACATTGGAACTTTATACACCTCCAATGTTAAGGTTTCACTTTATGAATCATCATGTATTTTTTCTAGTCCCGAGCAAGTTTGGGTGTGTCTCTTAGTACACACTAGATGTGTATTTCCCTCAGCCATAATGGCATTTTGATGTTTAAATTCCGAAGTTGGATAAGTAATTGAGAATTTTAGTTAATTTCTTTCATATGTCTTTGTATACACATCTAGATGTGTATAAGAGACAGATATTAACACCATTAAGCACTTAATTAAGTGCTAAAATTTAACACATCTTATGATGTGTATAAATTAAAGGTCCATGAAGCTGTAAGAATTTCATTCTCCTTAAGACTAGATTGAAACTATTGGTTCAAGTATTAACTGCATCAATCAGAGTCGAAGTATTTTAATACTCGATTGCTTCCAAGACATGATCTCGACTCGGGAAATTATTCTTATTATACATATATGTGTATACATTAGACTAAAACTAACTACTATCAATCAGATTTAAGTAATTTAGAAGTATTTAAATAGACTAGAAATGATAAACTTTGAATTATCCATAAGAGTAATTTAGAGATCTAGAAATAGGTGTTTACTTAAAAGTTATCATCTTTTATAATTTTTGCATTTTGACAAATACAAATAAAGTCAAGGCAGTCCGACTAAGAATTAACATCAAAAATCCAAAAAATATTTAGATCTACACTTTAACTCTTTCCAGTTTATAGTGTAGAAATAATTGCTTTTAATATTCAAAGTTTCTCATTTGTAGTCCTTTTAGTTGGGTAATTTGCTTGTTTTTAATTTTAGTCTTAATTTGGTTAATTTAGGTTAGAATTAAGTGCTTTCCTTTATTTTCTTTTACTAGAATAGATTAGCTAGTTTCTTAATTTCGTAATTAGTTATTTTCACTTATTTATATTTTTTAGTAATTTAGCTTTAATTTAAGATTTTATCACTTTCATTTGATTATGGCTTTTATTACAATAGTTCTATCATCCATCGCTTGATTTCGTTTAACTACACAAGTACCCATAAAGATTGGTAATTGTCTTCCAACATAAGAACAGGGAACCATTATTTTTACCTCTAGATGTGTACAAGTATCTCTTGTCATGCCATCTAGATAGTATAGGATTTAGATGTGTATTAAGAGACAGCTTGTACCCTATGGGTTTAATCCCTTCAGGTGAATCAATTAAGGTCCAAACCTGATGCACCCACAGATGATTTGAGATTATTCAGGAATACACATTGACTGCTGAGACGGGCGATGTGTACAAGGCCTGGGAACGGATTTACCACTGTATGGCTGACCGGCGATTTCGTCATTATCTACATATGGCCTTTTTTTCCTACGTGCTCATTTTGTACGGGCTTTTAGGAGCGGTATGGGCTAACAAAGCACGGGGATCATATTAATAGATTTCATTTTGAGAGAGTTGAAAAAGCACTATCTCGTTGAAAAGTTCTATACATCTGCCCTTTGTTTTGGGTACAAAATGTCACGGGTTCAAATCCTGTTATCCCTACCTATTACTGCTCAAGCAGTTCAGAATGCTTATTGTAAACACTTGTTGGATAATGATACTACCACTTGTACCATTTTCCAAGCTATAAATTTTGAATTGTAGAAACGGCATGAAAAGATGGATGCTCCTTGTATGATTCTTCATCTCAAGGAGTTGTTTGATGAAGAGTCAAGGAATGAGAGATATGAGACCTCCAAGGAGTTCTTTCGTTGTATAATGGAAGAGGGTACTTTAATAGTTGTTCATGTATTGAAGATGATTTGACTAATTGAAAAATTAGAACTAGAATTTGTACAAAACCATGAGTTAATGTTGACTTGATCTTGCAATCTTAGCATAAAAGCATTTCACGCTTGTGATGAACTATAACATGGTTAAGTTGAAACAACTCTTTCTAAACTATTGAATATGTTTAAAACTGCTAAGACAACCATTTAAGAGGAAATACACACAAGTATTGGTAATTGATTCTTCCAATAGGAAGAAAAAGAAATTCAAGTTTGGTTTTGAGAAAGCCAAGTTTGGAGTGAAATCAACACCTGTGATAAAAAATGACAAGGCTAAGGGTACTTGCTTCCATTGTGGAAAGGATGGACACTAGAAGAGGAACTACAAGGATTACCTGGATACCTTGAAGCAGAAGAGGCTTGGTGAAGCTTCTACTTCAAGAATGTTGCTGATTGAGATTAATATTTCTATTTCCAAATTAGATTCTTGGGTGTTAGATACCGGATCTGCATCTCATATTTCTAAAAATATGCAAGGATTAAAGAGAAATACAATGTTAGCTAAGAGAGAAATGGACCTACATATGGGAAATATAAAAACCATTAACCATAATAGTAGGCCCTTACAATCTTTCTTTGCCTAGTGGTTAGAAATGTGAGATGCAAAACTATCTAACATGCTCCATCTCTTATTAGAGACATTATTTCTATTTCGTGTTTAAACATTGATGGTTTTGTCATTATGCAAAAAAATAAATGTTGTTCTTTTTCACATGATGGCATTTTGTATGGAACTACTATTATGGTTAATGGTTTTTATATTCTAGACATGGAAAATCCAATTCTTAACACAAATCCTAAAAGGCCTAAAATTGATAACATGAAACAATCTTTCCTTTTGCATTGTAGATTTGGTCATACAAATGAGAAATGTATTACCAAATTACACAATAATGGTTATTTGGAATCATTTGATTATGCATTATATGACAAATGTGAGTCTTGTTTACTTGCTAAAATGACCAAATCACCTTTTATGGGAAACGCGATAGATCTAGTGAATTGCTAGGGCTAATACATACTAATATTTGTGGTCCTATGTCAATCCATGCTAGAGGAGGTTTTTTATACTTCATTACCTTCACTGATAACTATTCGAGATATGGTTATGCATTCTTCATGAAGTATCAGTCCGAAACCTTTGAAAAGTTTAAGGAATTCAAGAATGAAGTGGAAAAATAACTTGGTAAAAGTATTAAAATACTTCGATCTGATTGATGTAGTTAATACTTGAACCAATAGTTTCAAGATTATCTTAAGGAGAATGAAATTCTACCTTCATGGACTCTTCCTTATACACCACAACTGAATGGTGTATTTGAGAGACGTAATCAAATGCTATTAGATATGGTTTGATCAATGATATATCTTAGTCTCAGCAAACCTCCCCAAATCATTTTGGGACTATGCTCTTAGTAGCTCCTCCCACTTACAAAATCATGTAATCAAAAGTTGTTAATTCCACTCCGTATGAGTTATGGTTTGGAATGATTCATCATCTTTGTCTCTTATACACATCTGGGACTGCCTAAGCTTATTTGAAGATGGTAGTCTGACAAAATTGATGATAAGTCAAACAAATGCCTATTCGTGAGATATCCAAAGGAGAGATATGGATACTATTTCCATAGTTCTATTGAGCAGAAAATGTTTGTTTCAAAACATGCCGTCTTTCTAGAATAGGAGTTTATTCCTGAAAGGGCAAGTGAGAGCAAAATAGATCTTGAAGAAGTTCAAGAAATACAATTTGGCATGGAACAAGAGATTTAATCACATGATGATATGATATAAAATGAAGTTAATAATACATAAGCTTTTCATAGGACTACCAAGAGACGTTGTGCTCCGAAGAGATGAATTTCTTATAAGTGAGAACAATGATGAATCATTACAAATAATGAACATACATCATATGTAGAAGCACCATCTGATACAGACTCTCAAAAGTGGCTACAAGTCATGAAGTCTAAGATGGATTCCATGTATGACAATAAGGTTTGGACCTTAATTGATTCACCTGAAGGGATTAAACCCATAGGGTACAAGTGGGTCTTTAAGAGAAACATTGACATGGATGGTAATGTTATTACCTATAAGGAACGATTGGTGGCAACGGGTTATACACAAAGACAAAGAGTTGGCATTGAGAAACTTTCTCACTAGTTGCCATGTTGAAATCCATTTGGAGTTTACTTGCTATAGCTGCATATTATGATTGTGAGATTTAGCAAATGGATGTAAAAACTGCATTTCTTATTGGAAATTTGCATAAAGAGATGCATATAATGCAACCTGAAGGGTTTATATCCAAAGATCCTAACAAAATATGCAAGCTATAAAGGTCTATTGTGTACACAAGACAGCATTTAGAGCATAAGAGATATTGCTATTTTGATGAGACAATCAAATAGTTTGATTTTATCAAAAATGAGGTGAACCTTGTGTAGACAAGAAAGTTAATAGGAGTGCCATTGTTTAAACTTGATAGGCCTTGTGGATGATATATTGTTGATAGGAAATGACATAACTATATTTCAAAGTATAAAGGTATGGTTTTCTAGGAATTTTTTCATGAAAGATTTAGAAGAGGTGACCTGCATTTTAGAAATGAGGATCTATAAAGATAAATCTAAGAGGTTACTTGGTCTTAAACAATCAACGTACATAGATAAGATGCCAAAGAGATTTAGGATGGATCAATTTGATAACGGTTAATTGTCAATGTCACATGGTGTGGTACCATCACCCAATAAGTGATCAGTGGATAGCAGTCAAGAATATTCTTATGTACTTAAGGACTGAAGATTTATTGTTTATTTATCGTAGGCAAGAGTTGACAGGTAATCCTTGTAGCTGTCTCTTATACACATCTAGATGTGTATAGAGATAGTGCATTGAGACCCCTTGCGTATCCAGAAGCCTCCACATCACTCTACTAGAGTAAAGTGGGGTAATGTGAAACGCTGATTCTACCACAGATCTGAATATATTACAACTTTAGAAACAAAAAAAGAAGCTGTTTGGATCAAGAAGTTTGCAGCTAAATTTGGAGTGGTTCCCTCCATTAATAATCCTATAATCTTATATTGTGATAACAATGGAGCTATTGCACAAGCAAAGGAACCCAGGTCTCATCAGCGATCCAAACATGCTGTTATTATGCTACCTCTATTGTGTATAAGAGAAGGATCATTGATAGAAATGAAGTATTTTCTTAAGTGTTCCAACACATGTTTGAGAATGCTGATCTCTACCTTGTTCCAGAAGAAACATGAAAGATGTTAACTCACTCGGTCTTAAGCACATGATATGATTGGTTTTAGTGCAAGTTGGAGTTTATTAGTGTATGTCCTAAGACCAATTTGTTTTAGAAACAAATTTACACTTTTATATTTATACATATTTTGTAATATGACATTATTTATCTATTAGATATGATAAAATCTTTCAAATAAAATATATGAGGAAAAATCATAAATAGTTATGATGATGAGAATCTCTACGTAGTTATAATCTTTTACATAAATATCCCTAATCGTAGTGTTTTACATGGGTAGATTAGTACATAATTATACGGGGAAATACTTCTATTGAAAATAAGTACATCAAATTGACCCGTTAAGAACATTTCACCTTGATTATTATTCAAATCATAGTAGATTAATTTCTTTGTGATAGTAGTGTAATCAAGATCCTTAGACTTGACACATCTGAGTTTGTCTATAAGATGGATATAGTAATATACTTTGTTTATTAGTTGTTGCTTTTCAAGGAGTCGCACATCGTAGATAAGGAATGGTGAATCATGAAAAGATGGGCATATGCCCACTATAAGATTCACCATAGATGTATAATAAGAGACAGCCGGCATTACTGTGCATCCTTTAAATTTCTTCTCCAATTTTTTGAAGTCCTTAAAAATAGAATTTTGAGTGTCACAAGTTCTATTTCAAGTGAAGTGTATTTTAGAAAGAAGTAAATTGTAATAAGCCATAAATCTTAGCAACTTAAGTGCAATATCAATAAATTCCTAGGATTTATTGTGCATATTTATATGCCTTAAACCCAAACAAATCATGTTGGAAAATTAAAAAAATGAAACGAGAAAAAATGAAAAAATTGAAATACACCATTCAGTTGTGGTGTATAGACAGCCCTAAGAGACAATCTCCACACATGTGAGAATCCGATTAGAGGTCGAATCTTCAAATTAAGACTCTATAGAAGAAATCCCTAATAGATTGGATATCTTACCCTGATTCTTATAGGCATATAATCTATATACTTCCTTTTTGGCTTTGCGCATGAATTAATCAAGGTGATCCATGGAAGGAAGTAAAAATTTTAAATCTGCTACATTTTACATGATTTACTTTCTTACATGTACATGTTCTTTGTTTTTGACTAGAAAACAAATATGTTCTTTCTCAACATGACAAAATGATATGGAAAAGATTTATGAAAAAAAACTTATCAATCATAAGGTTTTCACGATGATAAGTTAATCCATTCCTTCAGGTACTGGAGTCATACAGTGAGCTGCACAAATTGCAATTTAGCATATAAACGACTTAATTCATTTGAGATTGTGTTGCGAGTCCTTTCTATTGCTTCAATCGATAGTTGATGTTGTTCTGTAAAACAATGTTTCTCTTAAAGACCCACTTGTACCCTATGGGCTGTCTCTTATACACATCTAGATGTGTATAAGAGACAGATGTCAATGTCTCTCACATTTATAGAAATTTCCATTTCATGACTATGAACATGCTTCTACTGAAGATATTCGTGTTTTGGCTAGTTACCGTGAGTTTGAGCTGAATGAGGTGACAGAAAAAGTGTTCCTCGATGTCTCTATATAGATTGAAGATAGAAATATTACATACACTGAAATACAAACCAGATCATATTGAGACAGTGGGGACATGGATTTATGTGTATTAGAGACATAAGTTGATGCAGTATTTACACTGTCTTGTCACCATCGTCATATTGCACCCAGGACTAATTTTTGATCAAAAAATTAGTCTGGGGCTGTCTCTTATACACATCTAGATGTGTATAGAGAGGGCATATTCTGTATAGGATTTTTTAAAATTTTTATCATGAGTTGCTAGAGTAGTGTCAGGATAGTAATAAAATAAATTATTATGTTAAATACCATAACATATATTAAAAATATGTGCATAAATTCGTAAATATAGCATTATTTTTATAGCTCCTGTAATATTTGGGGTGAAAATCAAAAAAATAGAAATTGTCAGATTATTTGATTAGGATCTTATCTAAACCCTTGTGTAGTGTATTAAATGGTGACAAGTTAAGGGGTCCTTAGTAGACATCTAGATGTGTATAAGAGACAGGCTACTATAGCCATCTAACTGTTAGAGTTAAATACAATAAACCTTGTCCAATCAAGATTAAAATTTTGATAGATTTGGGAAATTCTTTAATTAGTGTTGGAAAACTTAAAAAAGGAAAGAAAAGATATAGAATTATTAAAGGCAATGAGGAGGACCAAATCCAGAAAATTCTTACATAAAGTCGATCTATAACATAAGGTCATGGACTCTTTGGTACATAAGTCTCCACATCATATTCACATTACCCCACTTTACTCTAGTAGAGTGATGTGGAGGCTTATAGAAAGAGGTCTATAGCACTATGTCATGGACTCGATCTATATAAGAATTTTCCCAAATCTATCAAAATTTTAATCTTGATTGGACAACTAAAATAATCCCTACCTGGAATTGTATTACGCTTTGTGTTTTCTTTTTTTTTTTACCCAATTTTTTTTTAAGTAAAATAAAACCTACCCTCATGTACCCTCTAGTGACTTGAATCTTATTTACTCAATTTTTTTTTTTAAAAAAAAAAAAAACCCGCCCCTCCCACCTACTCTCTAATGACTCGAACTCATGACCAATAGGTCATAGGGGAAGCAACTTACCACGTGAGTTTCACTTTATTGTCAAACAGTTTCACCTGCAAAACTACTAATACTAATTGGATACCTAAAATTGAAATCTTGATTCCAATCGTATTTTTACATTGGTTTGAAACCAACAATAGGAAATAGCATAGGGCTTATTGGTGAATAAAATAGATTAGTTGATGTTGAACATCGTTAATTAAGAAAATTAACCCAATTTTAACCCTAATTAATGTAACCTTCAAGAAAAAGTGTTGAAGAAGAGTTAGAGGAAGAGTAGATGGCTACCGATGATCAAAGGATCTGGTCATGAACCTAGTCTTAAGACTACCCATGAAATTTCTTGTTCGTTTGATAAGCTCATAAATATAGTATATTTCAAATGTCATTTACCTCTGTTTTCGTGTAATTTGAGCAAAAATTGAGTTAAATATGAGACTAATTGTTTTATTTTAATTTTGTGAAGGTTTTGGATGAAAAGAGCTAAAAGGACCAAAAATTGGAGAAAAATCGAAAGGATGCACAACGTGTGCAGCGAGGACACATCTAGATGTAAATCTTAGATTAATAACAATCTGGAGCTCCAATTGAGAAAATTAGCAAGATCTTTTTCGAAAGCTAAGACATAGAGATACAACTTCTATGTTTTGAGACAGTTGTTAGACTGTCTCTTATAAATACACTAAGAGATAGGAAACAAGAGATTATCATCAGTTATTCTTAGTTTCTTAGTTTTCAATAGTTAGAGTGATAGTTTAGTTTTAGGGTAGACTTTATCATGAGTTAAGCTAGATTTTTTTTCTGAATGCTCAAGGATTCAAAACTCAATAACCATCAACACTAATTCTCGCTACAATTACTGAGTTTGATTTATTTTATGCAATTTAATTCTTGTTTTCATTGTGTTCTTATTCTTTAATTATCGTTCTTGTCTTATTACTTTTAAATTCTTAATTGCTTCTGTAATTTAGTAGTTAGGGTTTATTCCATCGCTTTTGATTTCTTTTATAGAGTAGATTAATTTGAATCTTGTTGTTGATTAAATTCTCACTCTTAGGGTAGATTCAATTAGTATTTTAGTCAATAAATATCTAATTGCTTTCCGTAGGATTAATATTTTACATTCTTGTCTTTATTTAAACTCTACTTTCTTGTGATTAAATTTGGTTTAAGTTTAGTCAAAAATCCTTGATTATTTTGTCTAACTAGTAAATAGGTTTGTGAACCTAGTAATTGTTCCGATATTCCTCATGGGAACGATCATTACTCATCCTATATACAAACTTACCTCGTATACTTGTAAGTGTTTGGGAGTTGATTAGGATAATTAAGATTCTTTTATTACTTGTTCATAATTTTCCAAAAACCTAATCAATATTTCACCAACATCGTTGCAGGTTAGTTTGCAAATCATGGAGTAGTTTATTTACTGATAGATCTTTTATCAACATGCATTTTGCGACTCATGAATCTTCCAAAAAGTATTTCCTACTTGTCAACGATTCCTACCCTGAAACTAAGATGTGAATAAGAGTAAGGAAGGCCGAGAAGGAGTCTACCTCCCTCATACAAGGGTAACAGGGATCAAGAGTTGGTCTGCATTTATGGTCCTCGAAAGGTCTAGTTTGTAATCAACATTCATTGTATACAAGTATCTTTCTGGAAATTGTGTATAGGGAGGTAGAGTTTTACCTAATACTAATCACTTGAGGGTGAAATTAATTAGACATGGTACTAAAGTTAAAACTACTCTTGTTGCTTGTGGTTTTTATCACATTGGAAACCACAAGATGGGAACATGGATGATTGT
This sequence comes from Cinchona pubescens, assembly GCA_025175665.1. Classification (NCBI taxonomy): domain Eukaryota; kingdom Viridiplantae; phylum Streptophyta; class Magnoliopsida; order Gentianales; family Rubiaceae; genus Cinchona; species Cinchona pubescens. The sequence goes on along the minus strand of JANKKI010000097.1, from coordinate 9,510 downwards.
AGGATTATGATGATTCTTCAAGATCGAAAATAACTTTTGGAACATGTGTTACTTCTTCTTGTCATAAACCTCTAATTTCAAGGCTTGGTATATGACTAAAATTAGTTTAGTTAAGAAAAGAAAAAATGAGATGATATTGTCGAATTTTTCTTGAAGGGATTAGAGGTGAATCTAGGGTTAAAATTGTCTTAATTACAGGAGCATCCCAATTGATGTTAAGACAAACGATCAAGTTTTGATGTCTAGAAGTATGCCAAGGTCAGCTTAACTAACTGAACACCTGTCAAGGTGCTAATGGCAAGCTTGGAGCAAATGAAATCTTCTCTTCTCAAGCTCATTTAGAAGAATTATATTTTGGAGATTTGGAGAATTTCTCTATTTTACTCTTTGGAGCTTTTATCCCTTTTCTGGTAATTTCCTTTACTCTTAACATTCTCTTTCCTTAATTCCATCCATTCCTTCTCTATTTTAGTTTTATTTAGCTACTGCAATTATAGTAAAATTTCCATTCATGAAATTCATTTAAATTCTATTGAAATTGTCCATTTAATTTTGATTTTGTTAGATTTTGTCACTTCATGACAAATGGTATTAGAGCAAATTGCAATCCGTATGGGCATTTGGATTGGGATTCTTTTTCCTAAAACTTCCTTCATTCTAATTCCTCTAGTTTTTTTTAACCATCAATTTTTCCACTGTTTTATTTCCCAACTTATGTTATCTTTTACTACTAAACTATATGATAAATTCCTTCCTTCTCCATAACCTCTATCTTCTCCCATCCATTTTTCAAGATGTGTATAAGAGACAGGTCATTGACATAGTTTGTCATTGGCATAGTTTGTATTGGCCTTTTGCTGTCTCTTATACACATCTAGATGTTGGCTGGCGGAACTTGATGAAGGTTAGAGAAAGTTATTCAATTAGTAAATTATGTCCAAATTCAGCTGAAGATTTGGTAGATTTAAGAGACTAGCTCAAATCCTGTTTAAACCATTTCTCTGTTCCAAAATTTATAGAAACTATGATGTGTATAACTCAGATGGTACTCAACGAGGAGTACCATGCAATGGGATTGCTTGTTGGCACCCTTGAGGACAAGGGAAATTTAAAGGGGAAAAGTTGCAATAAAAATCCTTCTTTGGTCAATGGATTTAAACTATACCGTCAGTTGTACAGAGAATGCTTCTCTTCCATTAAGGTATGAACTAAAGACTCATCTGTATAATTTAGGTGAGAAGACAAGCATTGAATCTTCTTAATCTTGGTAGGGAATTTCAAGTGCGGGATGAATCGGATATTATGGTCCAAGTAGATTCTAAGAATGAGAGAAATAGTGGAACTGAGTTCTGGTTTGATAACCAGGAGCCTATTAGATCAAAAAATGCACGTTGGGCTGAACCAAAAGTTGAGCTTCTGAAGCTGTCTCTTATACACATCTAGATGTGAGAAAGGGCTAAAGATGTACTTTGATCATTCTTATGAAGGAGTAGTGGGTGACAAGGTTTGGAGTTGACAGGCAAAAAGCTTTGCAATTCAAATAACTTCTCTTATAAGTGCATTTCTTGTAGTTCTGCCTACAGCAGTGATGTGGATAATGATCCTTATGGTGGTAAGGGCGCTATGGAAGCTTGACATTCATGAGAAATGATATTCCAATATCCTCTTTACCAGTTAGAGGAAGTATTCTTTGTATCAATTGTTTGGAGACTTCTAATCAATACAATTACTTTGGATGACCCTATTTACAATATGCAGATACTAAAATTTGACAAAGAGTTTGTGGAATTAATAGGATTTCTAGGAGTTATGGAAATGACATTGAAAGTTGCATGCCTCTGGACTGAATTCCAAATGCCAAAAAAATCACAAGGGAAGTGGCAGTAGACATCCCTAAATTTCAATCTTGAAGATGACAACATTGCTAGCAATGATGAAATGGCTTTAGAGTGTACATTGAGTCAGTGGTTTTCCATCTAGATAGATATACTAGTGACTATTTGCATTAGTAACACTAAACTGATGTGATCAAGATGAAAAGAATAAGGCAAGTATTTTGAGAAATGCTTATATTATAATGAAAAAACATCAAATGGAGACTAATGTTGTTTCTTTCAACTTGGAAGGGATACCGATACAACTTTTTCTAAAAGGAACTTGGAAAATGAACAATTTGATCATATAACTTGTAGTCTTGTTGAGAGCTATGATGGAGCACTGGAGCATAACTTTATTCATAAAATCATCCTTGCATCTGCAAATTCAAGAAATACCAGGTTGACAAGGCAACTGAATTCAATTTTTTTTTTTTCACAATCTTCAGCTTCCTATTGTTTTTATAAAGACTATTGTGCGAGATGTATAAGAGACAGGAGCTGTGAGTTACTTGGACTTCCAGAACTTACTATATTGATGTTGATGGTCAAAAGCCTACTAATATTGTTAGTTCTATTAGTGAGCATAACCCAACTCTTATGACTGGTTTGGAGGATAGACAGCTTGAGTTTCGAGATATGGATGGGGTTGTGTTCTAAGAAATTAATGATGAACATGTGCTTGAACTATTGAAAGAATATGGTGATAAGAAGATGGGTTTTATTACCAATGAGGAGCTGAAACTTGGTGAAGATAGTGAAAAAGAGAAGCAGAAAAGAAATGACAAGAAGAAGTCTTTTGAGAAAAATTGCAAGATCATCAATCACACTCTTGAAGACAAGATTGTGAAGCTAGTTTTCTTTCTTGAAATTGGAGATTTTCCATGTTGTTTGGTGATTGATGAATACCGAGAAATCTTTTGTAAAAAACAAGATGAGCTCAAAGTTTCTGAGGAAGCTAAAATTGTTAAACTACAAGAATGATCGTAGATAATAGTTCCCCACCAAAACCTCTTATAGGTGTTTGGAGTTGGAACAGGAGAAACACAGAAGCATAGAAATGGGAATTAAAGACTATTTTTTCAAGGGATGGAACATGAGGAATTCGAGAATTGGTTATATCAAGAACAATCCAAAACAAGAGACTTGATATAGTTAATCAAGTGACCACCCTTGAAGGACAAAAGGAATGGAGTCGATTATTTAATACCTGTCTCTTATACACATCTAGATGTGTAAGTTGCTTAAAATAATCAAGTATAAATTAGAGGATTTTATTTGGGATCCCTAAGTCACAACCTAGTAACATCCTTGAGGACAAGGATCACTTTGAGGAGGAGGATTTGTCTCAAATCTCTAATTTCAAGGCTTGGTATATGGTTGAATGTTAGTTTAGTTAAAAATGGAAAAATGAGATGAAACTATGTTTTTTAAGAAGGGATTTCAGAGGTGAATTTGGGCAATTGGACAACAAAGTGCAGCTTAGGTGGTAAGACACTTCCACCATAACCTATTCATCATGGGTTGAGCCATTAGAAGGTAACAGGGTGAGGTGTTTTTTTAAAACAAAAAAAATTTGAATTAGGGAAAAATTGAAGTAATTGAGGAATTCCATAAAAAAATTAAGGCAAATGGTGTTGTTTTGATGTCTCAATCATGCCAAGATTTTGCAACTAACTAGACACGTGTCAATGTGCAGTTGGCAAGCTTGGAGCAAAAGACATCTCTTCTTCTTAAGCTCATTTAGGGATCATATTTAGGTCTCTTATACACTCGACTTGGAGAATTTCTCTGTTTTTACTTTACGGAGCTTTGAGTCCTTTTTGGTAATTTCCTTCACTCTTAATGTTCACTTTCCTCTTCTATCCATTCCTTCTCTGTTTCAATTTTATTTAACTATTATAATTGTAGTAAATTTTCCAGTTAATGAAATTCAATTGAGTTCTATTAAAATTGTCTATTTAATTTTGATTTTGAACTATTAGATTTTGTCACTAATGGCACTTCTAAGCACAAATTCTTGGAGAAAAAAAAACTGTAAACATTCATCATCGACTAGTTGTAATAGTACTACTAGTACTCCACCTATTTACTTTGATAGTAGTAATTCATGTAACTGAATATTGTTTAATGGAGCTACTATTACTTGCAGTCGATGATGAGGTGCACGACGATCTTCGGATGTCTCTTATACACATCTAGATGTGTATAAGAGACAGGTATTAATATATCCTCTTATTATCAAGTACCTGTAAAGCAGAATCGAAGGTCGGTATAGTTTCTGTCTCTTATACACATCTATTTGAGATCTAACTTCAGTATTTAATGATCAATAATGGAAAATGTGAGTATTTATGGTAGCAAAACTTACCTCTCATCGGGATTGACATGTGATATTTATGGGGACAAGTGTATTAGATGTGTATAAGAGACAGCTGCATTACTTAATTGAGATCAGATATACTTGCGGATATAAGTGTGCCTATATCAAACCGCAACTTTCAAAAAATAGTTGGAAATTCCTGCCTCATCTCTACCGACATCCCCTCAAAAAGCGTGCTTAGACATCAGATATAGTATTAGTAATTGTACCATCTAATACAACTGGGCAACCATATCCTAAATTGGCCAATCTAGGGCTCTGAGCCTTATATAGCTTGGGATTGTGTTGATTGATCAAGTGGGATGTGAATCAAGAACCATAGCTTTCATTTGATCTTATATTCCAGCTAGCTATTAAGTAGTTGGTCTTAGCTTTTCATTGCTCAAGTTGAAAAATGTTTTCTGTGTTACAATAGGTCAAGTCATGTCTAAGCACGCTTTTTGAGGGGATGTCGGTAGAGATGAGGCAGGAATTTCCAACTATTTTTTGAAATTTTAGAAAAAATATTTCTTGATATCCAGTGGTTGGTTTTCTTTCTCAAATAACCGCCTATTCTTACTTACTTTACTCTTACATCTTATCATTTTTGGAAGAGTTTTCTTGATTGAACCATTTTCTGTTTACACTATCTCCAAACAATTGATACAAAGAATACTTCCTCTAACTGGTAACTGTCTCTTGGAAATTCCTGCCTCATCTCTACCGACACTGTCTCTTATACCCATCTAGATGTTAGTCCAAACAGACTAGATTTTTATTATGAGACAGAATAATTCCCATAGGAGCATTCTCTTAATAGGCAACTTCTTCTATAGTTCTTTCTGACGTTTCATCTATCATGTCTTCCCTAACTTTGTGAATCAGAGAAGAGAAAAGAAAATTCCTTTTCCTTTGAATCTACCTAGCTTTATACACATCTAGATGTAATCCAGAGGGCTAATGACCCCTTTAAACCAAGTTGTCGTATATCAAAGCCAACTTGCAGTAGGGATGCACTTTCCGTTTGCTTCTTTTAGAGCTCTCTTTAAGCCAAATAGCTCCTTTGGGAATTATGTATCTTATAGGTTTTTAATTTGCACTGTAGGACTTTTCTTCAATTCTTTATGTTCAAAAAGTTTTCTTAACAAAACACTGATTGTGCCAGTTTATGTTTGTAGCAAATCAGGATTTGGCCAAGTTGTTCTTAATATTTCAGAGAAGGCTGCCAGCCCCTTGGAAAGAGAAGTTCTTTTTTGTTTCCCAATCTGAGGATGGAATCCATTCAGTTGGGGAACAAGCGAGATCCTTTATCATAAGAGGGTTGGAAAATATGAAGCCTCCATACTATTAGCTCAGATAAATAGCAATGAGCAAGCTATTTTTGTTGAAGAGCCTTCTTGAAGAAGACATGATATTCTTTGGATTGAGTCATACAGCCCTATCTGCTAATTGTGAAACAAGTAACCTTTTGTTCCTTTCTCTTGTTAAGGTTTTTATTTTTAATAAATCTTGCTGATTTGGTTGTACTTTGTAGGTGAACTTCTGAGAAAAGTGAGGACTATGAGCAGCCTGAATATTATTTCCGACCTGACTCCATTATTTTTTTGTCCTTCAAGGGTGGTCACTTGATTAACTATATCAAGTCTCTTGTTTTGGACCTTTTTTGTCCTTCAAGGGTGGTCACTTGATTAACTATGAATAGGTTATGGCTGTCTCTTATACACATCTAATTTATAACTCACATGAATTTGGCACACAGCTAAGATGTGTATAAGAGTTTCATTGCATTTATCTTTATTCCTTTAATGGCACGAAAAACTTTTCAACCTCAAATGTCCCTGCAGACACACAAGCACGTGGTTAATAGGCAATTGTTTCTAGACTGAGAACTATGATTTCAATGATCAAGCTTTTTCTCTTGCCTTTTACAGCTGCCAAATAATTTTTTTTACAAATTCGTTCTTTCTCAAGATGGGGCACTGGTCGAATCTATGCCCACTTCTAAGCTTGCTCATCAATTTATCTTGGCTCTTGAGAAGGTGAATTCTTAGCTTATACTGGATATTTCCTTTTCTTATGTCCTTACTACTTTTGTTTATTCTAGACCCGTCCTCTTACAAAAGAGAGGTGATTTGTGCCCTTGCATATGCTAAGACCAAGAAAGAACTGGATAATTTGTGAAAAGGCAGCTGGCAGCTGTAAAAGGCAAGATGAAAAAGGCTGGAGAGCATATATCCTTCTAGGAAGCTAAGTTAAAAGAAGCTAAGGAATGTGCCCTAAAAGTTAAGGTGGCATTGGAAAATCTCTTGTGTAGTAAAATTGAGGATAAGAAAATAAGAAAGAGCAAGCGGGAGTGCAGGGGCATTCGAAAAAGTACCAGCAAGTTGTACAAAAGTGATGAATGATTCCTTTAACAAGTTGAAGAGGTCTCTAGAGGTGTATAAGAGACAGTGAAAACCGGTCTTGCTAAGTGAGTTAGTATATCTAGGGTTCTAGAAGATCTTAAGGACACTATGAGGATCTCAATCCCTGCAACTAATGAGATTATAACAATATTCAGCTAAGTAGAGGACGCTTGATCCTATCTGCTCTTTCGATATACCTTATGAGGAGTATGTCAAAGAAAATTCCCCTAGCTTGCCCCTGAACAATGGAGCTTATTTCTCTACCCAGGTTGATAAGTCTAGTTATCTCCAGCTACCTATTTGCGGTCTGATATAGGCACAAAATGTGTCCGCAAGTATATGGATTTATCCATAAGTAATCTATTACTATGTAAAGGTCATTTCCAGGAGAACTATACTTAACACAGTTGATAATTACCAGAATTACACATGCGAAATTCTGTCTACATAATAAAACAGTAGAATAGTAATGAAAACAAAGAAATACTCAACTAAATAACTACATATAAATTAATGGATATTAAACCTAGGGTTTATTCGTCATTTACTATTCTAATTAATTACTTTGATTTATTATTCCTTCAATTTCACAACTTGTTTACTAATTTAGGGTTCTTAAATGCAAGTTTCAAACAAAGGTTATTTGAACTCGTTCTAATCCTAAGTTTCCTCTGTCAAATCCACTTACAGTTTACAATTCACTTTGAGGGGGGGCCAAAAATCTAGAGGAATAAAGAATATTTCAAATAAGAAAACATACATATCAAATAAAAGGACATATAAAATCTCAAAATCAATTCTTATGGTAAAATTTGAATTAAACCTTAGTTAAGGATTTAGTGCATAATCATAAACATTAATACATCAAGAGATTGTTGTACAACCACTAGAGTACGGAATCACAAAGGAAAGAAAATGAAGAAAACGAAGAAAAACTATGCTTATACACATCTAGATGTGTATAAGAGACAGATCCTCTTGAAGTTGAAGGAGAACTTAAATATTTTCTTTATGACGGCAACAATTAGTTTTATCTACTCTAACTTACTCTACATTTTGTTTCTAACACCAAAGACACATATTTATAGTGCTCAATAAGCTTTTACAAGTTTTTAGGTACAAAAATGCCCTTAAGAAACCCTAAACTCGTAAAATGGGTTTTCCGTTTCGCTACAATCCAAGCATAGATGACGCCCAGTGCAGCTTGGCACACAGTAGGGCTCAATTGAGCCTCCTAGGCGGGGTTGCACTGGCTCTGTGTGTGATTTCACCGTTTTGTGCATTTTCATTTCGTTTGACCATCAAAACACTTCTAGATGTGTATAAGAGACAGTTTATGTATAAAAGTGTATTTAACATGACCTAAATTTTTGGATAGAAATACTAAAATGACCAAAATACCCTTCTTACTCAACAAATCCTCGAAAACCGATTAAAACCAATCTAAAATATATGAAAATAACTCTTCTTTCGAGAGTTAACACATCCCCAATTTGAACTTTTACTCATTTCAAGTAAATCAAACACACAAAACATATAAATACATTAAAGCACATTAACCTTCTTCAATATGTTAATTATCTAATAAAGAAAAACTAGATGTGTAAGAGACATGAATTTACACACATCTAGATGTGTAATCAATAACAAATCCATTGAACAAAAGTTTAGTAAGGGACAAACATGTTGAAAAAAATTAGCACACACAATACTCATTTGAGGTACAAATAAACTCAAATAAAGTATCATGTAGGTTTTTAAAACTTGTTCAATAGGCTAAGAAATAAAGGTAGTGTATCTTTGGATTTAAATAGTCTCTTATTACAATTTGTAACATTTGTAAATAATTGGTCACATGTAATGTAGAAAAAAAAAAAAAACATTAGATGACATTGGAGATTATTACAAATGTTAAGATTGTAAATTTGACTTTCTTCTCCAACAAAACACAACTCATATCCTTCTCAACCATCCATAACATCATGCCCATTATATTGATGTTGCACACTACCAACACTAACTACTAAGGTGATGGGTAGAAAGAAGGATAAAATAAAAGAATTAAATCAGCTAAATATCATGGTTAAATAAAGAAATACGACATATAAGGTTCAAAATCGAACATTGAGGATAAAATGTCAATTAGGTAGACTTTTGGCACAAACAATCTAAAGAACTTGCCTAAATCATTTCCTTGGTCTCAAATTCACTCATACTTCGAAAGCATGTAAATCACAAACAATTTCGACTAATATCACAAGCAAAACAAATATTGCAAGGCAATCATGATTAACACTCATTAAAAATTAGCTCCCTTTCACTCCCTCACTTAAGGGACAGAATTTAATTGTATATTGGTAATACTTTCCACAATTCAAATGGTCAAAGAGTAATAGAAAACTTATATATACACTTTCAATCTATACACTCTATCAAAACTAGTTCCATCTTGAAATATTTTTAAACTCTTGATATGTATCACAAAGTTAATGAATACACAAAAACTACTATTAAAAACAAAAAATATTTTTGTTTAAAGCTCTATAATACTTCAGGTAAAGAGGATATAGAAATGCTGAAAGCTGCCATCTAGTAACTAAAGATTCTTCTATACAGTTAGATCCACAAAATTGACACAATTTTGATAGAATGAGTATGTGTGCAAACTAAAAAATTTAGAGACAAAATTGAAGTATCAAAATAGCCTTCAAAATCCCCCTTTGCTGGTGGTTGAAATCAACGTTTTGGGTGGAATAGTTTTAGGAACTATTTGTGCGCAAACTAAAATGTTCACGGACTAAAAGTGTGCCAAAAAAAAAAAAGTTTAGGGACCATCTCTATTTTAATAAAAAATTGGTGGACCATTTTT